>CM052442.1:134229716-134247808 GCA_028533085.1 Varecia variegata | reverse complement strand
GCCAGAAGCAGGGACGGGGGTGCCTCCTGTGCAGCCTGGGTGGGGGGGGTGGCTGCTGGGTGGAGGTGAGGGCGGGGGGGCAGGTGGGGGCAGCAGCACCAGTCTGGGGGGGCAGCGGGGGCGGCAGCACCAGTCTTGGGGGGCAGCGGGGGCAGGCGGGGGCGGGAGTACCAGTCTGGGGGGGCGGGGTCTGGCCGGGGCTCCGCCAGGCCTGCAGGTGCCAGGTGTCTTCCGAGGGCCCCTCTCACCTCCGAGCAGTGAACCTGGGTTTCTGGAAAGCGTCTGCGGCTGTCACTGTTGTGGGCGCTGCCACGTCGTTCTCTCGTGATGGCTTCGAGCCCCCCTGCTGTGCGGGAACATGGGCAGCGCAGGCCCCACGTCCGCCCGGCAGCCGTGCCGGCAGCGACTGTGCCCCGCCAGGGAGGCTCTGGTGTGGGGGACACAGCCCCGGAGCTGCCGGCACCTGCAGCCGGGCGGACGGTGTCGGGCGGCCTCCAGGCAGTGGGAGGTTTCCCAAAACGTACGTCCCCTGGGCCTCCCGCACCCCTGAGCTGTGCCTCAGCGTGCGACCCCCTCAGCCGTGCCAGGCGCTCCCGGCCACAGCGGAGCCAGCGCTTTCTGGGGGGCCCTTCCTCACCTCGCTGTGCCGGGCCCACGCACACTGGTGCTGGGGGTGCCTGTTTGGTTTCACTAAGCATCCCGTGACGGACTTGGGCGTGGTCGCCGGTCCCTGAGGTAAGCGTCTTGGGCTCCTGTTCCCAGGCACCTGGGCCACAGGCCCCAGTTCCATCCTCTGAAGCACGGATTTGACGAGTGGTTTGGATCCCCCAACTGCCACTTCGGACCTTACAACAACAGGGCCAGGCCCAACATCCCTGTGTACCGGGACCGGGAGATGGTCGGCAGGTAACGGGACGCCCTCCCCTTCCCATCCCCGACAGCGGTCCCGGCCACCGGCTCTGGGTGCCCGGCCGGCTCCCCACGGGCTTGGCCAGAGCCCGTCACCCCCACCTGGGCTCGCTGCCAGCCGTCCCAGGGTCACGGAGCCGTTAGAAACGTCACGAGCGTGAAGGACCCTGCCCAGCCAGCTTTGCTCGTGCTGTTGGGGCCCAGGGCCCCTTGGCGCACGTTGGTGAGGAGCCGTCTGCCGGGGCCAGGCCGGCTTGTCAGCCGCACCCCGCGCCCGTGGCTGTCACTACTCCAGCCCCTGCCTTCTCACCCTCCACGCTGTCTCAGGCCGGTCCCCGTCTTCCCAAACTCTGGCGCTGTGACGGGGCCAGTCCGAGACCAGGCCCTGCGCCTTAGGGGCTGCGCACACGGGCGGCTTGGCTTGTTTCGCAGATGGAACCTGGCCACCCCTCTGTCACGTGCAGCCCATGACTCCGCCAGTGACATCGGGGGGCAGGGAGCAATCTTGGCCCAAATTCTGACGTCTGGTCTGGTCACTTTCAGGTTTTATGAAGAATTTCCGATTAACCTGAAGACTGGGGAGGCCAACCTCACGCAGATCTACTTGCAGGTGAGGACGCCGGCGTTCGGCGGGGCGGCTCCCTGGGGCGGGGGAGGTCGGGCTGCGGGGCCGGGGGGACCGTGTGGCCTTCCCCGCAGGAAGCCCTGGACTTCATCAAGACGCAGCACGCCAGGAGACGGCCCTTCTTCCTCTACTGGGCCATCGACGCCACGCACGCGCCTGTTTATGCTTCTAGACCCTTCCTGGGTACCAGTCGGCGAGGGCGGTGAGTCCCTGGTCAGGGAAACAGGAACCACACCTGAGGGCTTCAGCCGTGCTTGGTTAGCTCCAGGGACGGGACGCTCAGTACCATGATACTGAATTGCCAATCACAGAAAAAGACCGACGTACCTTAGCCTCTTGGAAACCGTCTGCCAGCGCTGAGTGAGCAGGACGGCAGCACGGTGTCCGTCCTGTCCCCGACAAACCACGTGAACTTGGACTCCAGCTTTTTCCCTCTTCTGGGAAGCAGGCCGGCCCGTTCCATTGGTCCTCTGTGAGGTCACGATGTGACAGGCTCTCTGAGTCACACTAACGCCGCTGGCTGCCTGATAAACCCGGCACCTTCCCCCAGGTACGGGGACGCCGTCCGGGAGATCGACGACAGCGTCGGGAGAATTCTGAGCCTGCTGGGCGACCTGAGCATCCGGGAGAGCACCTTCGTCTTCTTCACCTCGGACAACGGCGCCGCCCTGGTGTCTGCGCCCAGGCAAGGCGAGTGTCCGCGTGCCCGGCCTCGTCCACAAGGCCTTTGTCTCAGGACGCTGGGCCGGCCGAGGCCCGGCTGAGTCTGCCGGCTCAGGGCACCGACAGGAAGGAACCGTGGTGACTTACCCTTCCCGGGGGACAGTTAGGGTGCTCGCTTTCTCACTGCCAGAAAAACCCTGTTTTGTTTCTTTTTTCCCCACTTTTCACCTTGGCTCATCTACAGCAGCCAGGGCAGCGTCTGTCCCCTGGCGTAGGCCCCCGCCAGCCGCAGGGACCGGGTCCCGCCTGCTTCAGAACGTGGCCGGGCGCGTCCGACACGCGGCTCCCTGCACCCATCCCGACACACTGTGCGACACGCAGGGCAGGGGGCGGCGCATTAACTGAAGCCCCTCCCCAGGCTCGCGGGGTGCTGCAGACAAACACTCACCGGGCATCCGAGAGCCCAGCAACCTCCGCTGCGGGAGTTGTTGCTGGAGACGGGGTCTCACTCTGTCCCCCAGCCGGGAGTGCAGTGGCGCAGCCACAGCTCACTGCAGCCTCAACTCCTGCCTCAAGTGGCCCTCCCGCCTCGGCCTCCCACACTGCTGGGGACACAGGCGCGAGCCCCACCCCACCAGGAGTATGTTTTGTGGCTTTGCCTGAAGCTTCTGAGTTGCCGACGGCGAACGGCCAGGCTTCCTGTCTCTGAGCGGTGGCTCCTCCCCGGGGCATGACGTCCCGCTCTGGAGGCCCCACAGCCACAGCGTCTGAGCCACGTGCCTGGCACAGCCGTCCTCCCGCTTCCTGGCCTTGCTCGCGAGGCGTGAGCTCCCGGCCTGGCCATGTCTCCCCGGCGGGTCTCAGGAGGCTGGGCTGTGCCACGTCACCGAGGGCGCGATGTGGCACCGCCTGCAGGTGCTCTGACGGGGTGTGACTCTCCCCCCAGGTGGCAGTAACGGTCCCTTTCTGTGTGGGAAGCAGACCACGTTCGAAGGCGGGGTGAGGGAGCCCGCGATTGCGTGGTGGCCGGGGCACGTCCCTGCAGCCAAGGTAGGTCGGGGTCGGCCACGTCTCTGCCAGGCCCAGTCCAGGCCTGCGGCCCCCCTCGCTGCCCCTCTGCTCCCGTGGCCCTGCCTTGGAGCACTGCGGCCCTTCACCGGTCCTGGAAACCCGGCCCTCCCGGGGCGTGTGGGGCTTGCTGTGCTGCCCCGTCCGTCAGGCTGTGGAACAGCGTCTCCCGTGGGCTGCCACATGGGTGTTGTAACTACTAGGAGGGGTGGCGGCTGCTGTCGTCCAGTCTGTGGTTTCTGCCCTGCAGGACTTGTCAGGGCCTTCAGCGTGCTGTCGGGTACCATGAACTTCCCGAAGGGACACAGAGCAAGCTCAGTGTTTTAAAACTTATTTAGCCACAGAATCTTTCTTTTTTCCCCGAAGTGTTAATACCTCTCCTCAGGCCAGTGTTCAGTGGACTCGCTGTCAGAGAGCAGCAGCCTGACAGCGTCAGTGACGTCTGTCCATGGTGCTGCGGGGAAGGCGAGGTGTGTCCCGCTGCCGCCCCCAGCCGGCCGTGCAGCCCTGGGCAGGCCGCCCCTCGGCCGAGAGTCCACACTGTGGGGTCTCTGTAACTGGGGCACTTGGTTCAGAACCCCGTAGACAAATGGGCGCCAAGACCAACGTTTGTGACGAGCCTGTCACCATCCTCCTTGGTCTTCTCTCCCAACGAGAGTGACTCCCGGGCTCCGCACGACGCGTGGCCGAGCTTCCCGGGGCCGCGAAACAAACCGCCCGAACGTGGTCCCCGTAACGGCGCCCGGGGGTGGGGGGGGCTGTTCTCATCTTCACCCACGACCTGGTTTGCAAAGGGCACGGTGGCTTTTGGGAGTCAGGTGTGAAATGACGTTGGCCATCTGACCCCAGACGGGTGGGCCTCAAGAGGTGTCCTGGCGTCCCCTGGGAGGCGCTGTGCTGGTTCTTCTCCTTCCGTCTGTCCCAAACTCCGGCCTCGGCAGGAGAGGGCCACAGAGCGAGGGTGTGGCCTGGCTGTGGGGCCTGGGCCTGGCTCGAGTCCCCGTGAGAGCCAGGTGTGTGCTCCTGAGCGTGTGCGCACGTCTGCAGACCCGGGTGGCAGCAGGTGCTCTCACCCTGGGGACTTAGCCCCACGTGGGTCACTGCCACGTCCCTTGCAGGTGAGCTACCAGTTGGGCAGCGTCATGGACCTCTTCACCACCAGCCTGTCCCTCGCGGGCCTGAAGCCACCCAGCGACAGGGCCATCGACGGGCTCGACCTCCTCCCCGCCATGCTGCAGGGCCGGCTGACCGACAGGTCGGTGTGGATGGACGCCCCTCCCCGACCCTCCCCTGCTCCAAGCGACGAGGCTCCCAGCCCAGCCCGGACACAGCAGGGCTCGCGCCTGGGACGGGCCGAGAGCGAGACGGGGGCTCGTGGCCAGGGGGCCCTGGGCCGTGGTAGTGGGGAGGGGCTGGTGTGTCTGGACATGGGTGCCCTGTCCCTCAGGGCGTCACGCAGCCCGGGGCAGGGAGGACAGGCCACCCCGCTGCCTGTGTCTCCGCCCCCCAATCCTGCCCCTCCGACCCTCACCTTGTGCCTCATTCTTGGTGTCCAAAGTTCATTTCTTTCCACCTGAGACCAGCCACCCTTTTGCTCAAACAAACCGCGTTTCCTGGGCGGCTCTGAGGGGTGGGGACTGTAAAAGCTACGCAGCAAAGCAGGAGGCGGGGGCAGCGTGGGGCGCTGTCTGCGTGAGGCCCCGGCTGGGGGAAGATTTGCCATTTGTCCTTCGAAACCGGCCCAAGACGGGTCACTGCTGGGCAGAGGATGTGCCGGCTCCGTCCTGGCCCCCAGGGCTGCGGCGGGTCCCATGGGCCCCCGGCCCCCTCTCGGCCTGCCCACCTTCGCGAGATCTGCTCCCAGCGCGAGTCTGACGGGAGCCTGTAAAACCTCAACTGAGACCTCGGCTGGCGGCGCGAGCAGCTCCCACATGCGGCCCAGAATCCCACACGTGGACTGGCATGACTCTCCCGCCATCACGTGATCCCCCTCTCCCGCCAGGCCAATATTCTATTACCGTGGCAACACGCTGATGGCGGTCACTCTCGGCCAGTACAAGGCTCACTTCTGGACGTGGACCAACTCCTGGGAGGAGTTCCGACAGGTACGGGGCTCGGGGCACAGGCCGGGGCGCAGCGCCGCACACACGGGGCCGGGGAGCCGGGCAGGGCTCTGCCGCCGCCGCAGGTGGACACAGGCCAGGGCTGGGGACAGGGAGGTGCCTCTCTGTGCCCCGAGCGTGTTGACAGGGACAGCCCCGGGGCTGAACACACCCTCCAGGAGGCCCATCTGCCTCAGGCCACCGTGTCCTCAGGGAAGGAGCCCTTAGGGCGGGCCCAGCCAGGCGCAGGTCAGATGGCCCCGCCGGGCTGGAGGTGACAGGGCTGTGGCCTCGTGGGGTCGTCAGTGTCCTTCCCCCACCCAACCCCTGGTGCCCCCGAGGGCTGAAGGGGGACACCACCTGCACGGGGTCTAGCGGTCCCTGCCCCGCGATGCCACGTGATGCCCATCGATGACAAGCGCACAGGGCGCCTGGCCTTCGCCCCGGCCTTGCCCTCCCCCCCATGGTCCCGATTAGTGGGATCTTAATTAAGTAGCTCATTTGATTTGCATCCAAACTGTGATCTGGGTCGTCTGCACTTGAGTCCTTCTGTGCTAACTGCTCTGCGCTTCCATCCTGAATGTGGTTGTGTCCCTGCCACCCAGCTCACATTGGTCCCCCCATGTCCACTGTCCAGGGCCAAAAGGTCACCCACTTTGGACACTTTGGTGCCCACCGCTGGCTGCCCTGAGCCACTCAGAACACGGCCCCTCCTCTGCAGCCACGACTCAGGAGTCCACGGCTCAGGGCAGATAAGTGGATGTCTGTCCCCAAGACGTGTGGACACGGGGCAACCTGGGACAGAGCTCAGGCCTCATGTGATCCCCCCAGCCGACTGTCAGTCAGAGCCCCCAGGCGGTCTCGCCTACCCCCTCGGCAGATAGCACTTTTCTCTGTGAAACTAGCGGCGTTGAGATATGTGATTGGCTAAAATATTTTAAAGACATTTACCCGCCCCAGAAGGAGACAGGCACATAAAAATTCGCAGTGAGGAGCAGCTTGGGGAGCTGCTCTGGGGCCGTGGACAGTGGGGAGGCTCCCCCCTTCCCCCGACATGCTCGTTCCTGTGGCACCCGGCACCCTGCGGGGTGCCAGCCAGGGGACGCCTCACGGGGCTGGCTCTGGGGTCCCCAGGGCCTCACTCACCTTCCCTCCGGCCTCCCTGCAGGGCGTGGACTTTTGCCCCGGCCAGAACGTCTCCGGGGTGACAACGCACACCCAGGAGGAGCACACAGAGCTGCCCCTGATCTTCCACCTGGGCCGGGACCCGGGGGAGAGGTACCCGCTCGGGTGAGTCAGGGCAGGGCCTGCCAGCTGCAGGGGGCGGGGCGGGGATGCCCACGGGGCTCAGCTGGGCACAGGCTGCTGCCCATGCAGTTATTTTTCTCATCTCGGAGTGAATCTGGCACTTTCTGCCAAACCCAGATCCCCGTCAGCAATTCTTTAGGAGCCACACGGAGACCCCACGGCCCCCGGGTCCCCTCCCCACCTCCCTTCTCTCCCCGGGGGCTCCTCCAGTTCACCCGGTGGGCGTCAGGTGGGGTCTAGGGAAACCCAGGCCCTCGGGTATGGCCACCCAGGGGGCAGCTGGGCCTCGGGTGGCACGTGGCCCCCGGTCTGCTCGGGACGGCCTTGCTGTTCACGGAGCTGATGAGGGAGCAGCAGAGACCCACACGGGACACAGGCAGCAGTGCCACCACCAAGGCCCACCCTTCGGCTCCTGACACACCACCCGGACCCCTCGGGCCCCTCCTGTCCCACGGGAACGTCGTCTGACGCAGAAGCCCAGGACGGTGACTTCGGGAGCCAGTGCGGAGACGGCTCAGACGGAGCAGTGTCCACCATGCCCAGGCGCTGCCGGCACCTGACCACGTGCGCTGATGGAAACTGGTCCTTTGCTGGCACATGTAACACTTGGATGGGGTCAGATCGCCCTGGGGCAGGACGGGCCTAAGTGCGATGGCAGGGCCCCAAGTCCAGAGAGGAGACAGAGGCTACATCAGTGAGCGGCCATGTGAGTGACCGGCCACGTCAGCGAGCAGCCACCAGAGCTGGAAGAGGCTGCAGGGAGCCGCCACTGCCCCGTCTCGACCTCCGGGCCTGGAAAGGACAAACGGCAGCTGTTTTCAGCCCCCAGGGCAAGGTCATTGTTGCAGCAGCCCCAGGGCACCCAGCCTCTGACCTTTCCGTGGCACTGGGGACACCTCCAGGTCACCACAAACCTCGGGGCTGGAGGGACAACCTGGATGTGCTGCGGGCGGGAGTTGCTTGCGACCAACAGCCCCGGCTCTGAGACGCTGTCGGCCACGCGAGCAGACCGCAGCCCGACCACGCAGGACACGCAGCCACCGCGCCCCCCACCAGGCCTGTGGCCCCCAGGGACCAGCCCAAGGTCAAAGCATGGATTTGCGCCGCCCACTGGCATTGGTCATCCGGCCCCTGGGGGACTCTGGGGCTGCTCCCACCTGCTCTTTTCTGGCCGGGCGCCCTCCTCCCCGCAGACGCCTCGGAGCTGGAGACTCGAGGTTATTTCAGAGCATCCCGGCCAGCAGCTCGAGGAGAGAGCTGTCCCAGGGCAGACGCTCTGGTGTGGCCACCTGCCCTTGGCAGCTCCTCAGACGCAGACACACGTGTGCTTTGGGGGGAGCCCCGGCCATCAGGAGGACAAGGGGCGGGTGGGGCTGCGGCATGTGCACCTGCCGGACATGTTTGGCCACAGGGTCCTGCAGAGACAAACACACCCAAGACCCTCCTTGGATTGAAAGTGCGTCACGAGCCAGGCGGCCGGCACGGCGGTGCCAGGAGCTGCAAGGGCCGGCTCAGGGCTCCACACACCCTGGGCGCACCCAGGCCCACCCGGAAGTCCCCTCACCAGGCTGGGCCTGCGAGAGCAGGAGAGGATGAGGAGGCAGGTTCCTGTCTGCACCAAACATCACTTCCACGGCAAACTCCATCTGTGGGAAGGTTCTGGTGCTAAAAGCCGCTTCTCAGTCTGGGCGTCGGGGCAGAGGGGCCGAGCTGTCTCCCTCCAGGAGGCTGCTGGGCTGGGCTGGTGCCATGGGAGGGCTGCCACCCAGCCGCAGCCACCACGAGGGTCCTGCAGGCCATGTCTTGCTTCCAGGGGAGTCGGCGTCCCCAGCACGTGAGGAGCAGATTGTGCCGCCCAGTGACCAGCTCGTCCCTTGGCCTTTCCAGGCCCGGCCCCTGCCCCCTTCCTGCGCTGCCAGCCCAGGACACCACAGCGGCCACAGCCGTGTGACCAGGCGCTCGCGATCTCTCCCCCCAGCTTTGACAGCACCGAGTATCTGGACGCCCTTGGCAGGATCGGCCCCGTCGTCCGGCAGCACCAGGCGGCCTTGGTCCCTGGGCAGCCGCAGCTCAACGTGTGCGATCGGGCGGTCATGGTGAGTGGCTCGTCCTCGGGAGCCGGGTCTGGGCTGCGGGCACCATGCTGGGCGTCTGTCCCCAAGCACCACCCACGTCCTCAAGGCGCGGCCGTCTAGGGCTGCAGCCCAGCGCCCCAAGCATCCCCCAAGGCCCAGAGGACACCGCACCGGGCCCACAGGTCCCAGGACAGGGGCAGCCACAGTCTCTGTCCCGTTGAGTGTCCCTGCCCTTCCCCCAGAGGAGCCAGGGAGGGTCGGGACAGGGAGCTGAGGGTCCGGGTGCCCCTGACCCGTGGCCCACACGTGGGGTTGCATCTCCTTGCTGGCGTCGGGCCCCACGATGGCTCCTGCACCCCCAGGCTCTGTCCTGCTGGAGGTGGGTGCCAAGCAGGTATGTGGCGGTCCCCTGTGAGTGGTGGTGGCCCCAGGGCCTGCCTGGCTCGGTCCCACTATGCCTCCTGGGTGTGGCCACCGGCATCCACTTCCCAGCACAGGGACAGGCCTTGACGGCATCTCTGACGGGTCGTACTTGTGCGGCCCTGCTCTGGAACGGCATCGTCGTGGCCGTCTGCACGGCCAAGGAAACGTGGGCTCTTTCCTTGGCTTAACATCCTGTCCCAGGGTCAGGGTCAGGGTCAGACCAGACTGCAGCTATAGGAGCCACTGGGCGCCTGTCACTGCCTGCTTCAAGTGGCCAGTTTTGAGGACACCGCAGCTCCCTGGCCAGCTGTGGAAGTGGAGCGCGGCTGCCAGGCAGCTGGTGCCTGGGGGAAGGCGGTTGCTCTGAGCACGCGGAGTGCCCGTCGAGTGGCCAGGGGGGACATGCACAAGGTGTCACAAGGGTTCTCCGAGCAGTGAGGACCACTGAGGGCAGTGGCCTTGTCTGAGGCCTCAGGGACAGCCTGCCCTGTGGCAGCATTCAGGACCGGGCAGGGTGGGAGAGTGTCCTCGCCGCTCCGATTCACTGACAACAGAATCTGAGGTCTGTCCCTCGGCGACCTGGGTCTCCCTCCGTGGCACGGCTGGGACCTGGGTGAGGACCCAGCAGCCCGGGAGGGCTCCTCTGTGGGGCACGAGTCTCCCTCGCAGATGCCAGGAAGAACTTGCTCACGCAAAGCAGGTCTGGGCCCCACCGAGGGCTGCAGCTGCTCTTCCCGGGAAACCCAGGCTGCCGGACAGTGCGTGAAGCTACCCGAAACCCTCGCAGCGCGCCCTTCCCTAGCACAGCGGGGTGTGTGGAGGTCCCTGACTGGTTTCCTGTACTTGGACACGTGGCTGGGACAAGGCCAGCTGTGGCATGTTCCCGCGGTGGCCACCCACACCCTGATCCTCCCACTGGCCCTGGCCAGCCCCAGCCTCCTCAGCGTCCAGCCGGGCTGGACAGGAAGGTGCCGCCCCCCAAGTTCCCGAGACTCCCAGTGACGAGGTGGACACAGACGTCTCCTCGCTGAGGCCAGTCCGCCGGGGGTCTGGCCTGGGCGGGGCAAGCGTTTGGAAGTGCTTGGAGTAACCGCATGTTCCTGTCCTCAATTCTCATTCCCCAGAACTGGGCGCCCCCAGGCTGTGAGAAGTTGGGCAAGTGTCTGACGCCCCCGGAGTCTGTCCCAGAGAAGTGCCCTTGGCCCCACTAGGTCTGCTTGGAGCCAGGAATCTGCAGTCGGCCTGCAAGTGCCCCGGGGGTAGGGAGGCTCTGGCCACGGCGCTGCGCCAGACGGCACCGCGGCCAGCAGCAGGACCTGCACAGCTACGCCTGCCCCAGCACCACCCACCCGGCACTTCCAGGGTCCCCTTCTCCCTGCTCGGTGGAGACAGGGCTGTGACAGCAGGGTGTGGGGGTGGAGAAGGCCTCTGCACTGGGAGCCCAGACAGCTGAGGCAACGCCCACACGCTCCCCGCTGGTGGGGACAGCTCTTGTCACTGCTGCCTCAGCACCCGCCGTGTCCAGACGTGAGGACAGTCCCTCGCTGGCCCTGGAAAGCTGGGGACGGCCTCCAGCGCTGCCCGCCCGCACCCAGGCTGGACTGCGCGTCTGTCGGGCTGGGACGTCGTGAGGCAAACGGCCTCAGAATAAAGGAATGGGGCGTCTAGGTCTATTGTCTTGGTTTTTTAAAAAGCGAGATTGTACTTTGGGGAAGCTGTGCCTCGGGGGACCCCGGGATACGAGGCCTCTGGGGCCGCGGATGGAGGGCGGCGCTGGGGCGGGGAAGACTTGGTGTCGGGACTAGGACTAACCGCCCCCGCCCCTCCCCCCAATAACCCTCCCCTCCCCTTCACCAACGGGCCCGGGCCTGGGCAGCCCGGACGCGACCGCACGGCCCGCAGCGAGGAAGGCGCCACGATTCGCGCCTCTGTCCGGTTCTCGGTCCCTGAGCGGGGGACGCGTCTGTTCAGCGGTGCAGGGAATCCGAGCACACCTTAAAATCGGGGCACCTAGAATTAGACGAAATACGGTAGTACTTCCTGCTGGAGGCGGCGGGCCCCGCCCCCCTCACCCGGGCCCCGCCCCCGCGGACGCTCCTCCCTGCTCGCCCCGCCCCTTCCCCGCGCAGCACCGCCCCCGGCCCGCGCATACGCTTGACCCCTCCCTTCCCGCGGACGCCCCGCCCCCGGCCCGCGCGGACGCTCGGCCCCGCCCCTTCCCGCGGACGCCTCGCCCCCGGCCCGCGCTCACAAACCCGCGTCCCCGGCGCATCACACGCGGCCATGGCTGAGCCCGAGCTGTCCGAGCTGCAGCTGGTGGCGCAGCGGATCCGCAGCTTCCCCGACTTCCCCACGCCGGGCGTGCTGTTCAGGTGCGAGCGCGGCCTGGCCCCTTCCCTGCACCTGCCCTGCCCCTGTCCGCCCGCGGCGCGCTGACCACGCTGTCCCCGCGCAGGGATGTGTCGCCCCTGCTGAAGGACCCCGCCGCCTTCCGCGCCTCCATCCACCTCCTGGCGCGGCACCTGCGGGCGGCATACGGCGGCCGCATCGACTACGTGGCGGGTGAGCGAGGGCGGCGGGACGGGGCACGGGGCGGCGGGGCCGTGCTCCTCGGGACAGCTCGGCGACCGCCAGGGCCCTTGTCACCGCGGCCACCTGGCCCCTGCTCTCTCCCACAGGCCTGGATTCGCGAGGCTTCCTATTCGGGCCGTGCCTGGCGCAGGAGCTGGGACTGGGCTTCGTGCTCATCCGCAAGAGCGGGAAGCTGCCGGGCCCCACCGTGAGGGCCTCGTACTCGCTGGAGTACGGGAAGGTGAGCGGCGGGCGGGTCCCTCCGTTCCCAAGCAGCTCCGGGCGGTCACAGTGGACGCGAAGCTCAGGGGGTTGAGACACGTGGCTAAGCTCATACAGCCAGGAAGGGGTGAGGTGGCGTTGGCGCCAGGCGGTGGTGGCCCCTTGTCAGCTCTCAGGCTCTGCACACTAGGTCGGTCCCTGTCCGTGAGTCTGAGGCCACACACCTGCCTTCTGTCCCTTCCGTGGGAGACTGAAGCCACACACCTGCCTCCTGTCCGCAGGCCGAGCTGGAGATGCAGACAGACGCCCTGGAGCCAGGGAAGAAGGTGGTGGTCGTGGATGACCTGCTGGCCACTGGCGGTGAGGGTCCTGCCCAGCACACAGCTGAGGCTCTGGGAGGGCCTGGCCGGGGGCTGTGCCTCGCCACATGGGGTGGGGTCTCTGCAGTCACAACCTCACCAGGGGCTGGCCTGGCATGCAGACCCTGCAGCCCAGCTAGAGCCAGGGGCCTCCCTGTCCCGCAGGAACCATGCGAGCTGCCTGCGAGCTGCTGGGCCGGCTGCGGGCCGAGGTGCTGGAGTGCGTGAGCCTGGTAGAGCTGAGCTCCCTGCGAGGCCGTGAGAGGCTGGGGCCGGTGCCCTTCTTCTCCCTCCTGCAGTACGAGTGACCACGTGGCCTCCCAGCCCCTCTTCAGCCAGAAAGGTGTCAGCCTGGGGCAACCGAAGTGACCTTTGCTGGGCATCACGGCCACTGGCTGCCAAGTGACACCCCAGTGCCCAGGGGCCCTCCTGGAAGTGCCAAGGCCTGGAGCAGGCGGCCTGGGGCAGAGCCCCGTGTGCTACCCGCGTCCAATCAAAAACTCAGGAAGAGAGCGGGGCGCGGTGGCTCACACCTGTGATCCGAGCACTCTGGGAGGATCGCTTGAGCTCAGGAGTTCGAGACCAGCCTGAGCAAGAGCGAGACCCCGTCTCTACTAAAAATAGAAAGAAATTATCTGGACAACTAAAAATATATAGAAAAAATTGGCCGGGCATGGTGGTGCATGCCTGTAGTCCCGGCTACTCGGGAGGCTGAGGTAGGAGGATTGCTTGAGCCCAGGAGTTTGAGGTTGCTGTGAGCGAGGCTGACGCCATGGCACTCTAGCCCGGGCAACAGAGTGAGACTCTGTGTCCCCCCCCCCAAGAAAAAACTCAGGAAGAGAACACAAGTAAACATCTCTGCCACACACGCTGTCCCCTGTCATCCTGTTGCCCAGGGCAGGAGCCCTGGGACTGCAAGGCCAGCGCCTCGGCCTTCACACGGAGTGGGCGGCAGCAGTACCCGGAGTGGGCAGGTGTGCAGCGTCACGGCGGTTCTCACCTCTCAGGGACTGTGACCTCCCCAGGTGGGAACAGGCTGTGTGGGTGGTTGGGGGCCCGTGTGCAGGACTCAGAGGCCCAAGGCGGCAGGTGCTACCTGCACTGGTTTTCAGTTGCCACAAATTTAATGACTTAAGCACAACTTCATTATCTTAGAGTCCCAAAGCTCAGAAGTACGGAGGTCAAGGTGTTGGCAGGCTGGGTCCTTCCGGAGGGTCCAGGGGGCATCTTTCCTCGTCTCCCAGAGCTGCCTGCACTGCCTGGCAGGGTGGCCCCTCCCTCTGACTGCTTCTGGTCTCCAACAAGGACCCTGTGATGACGCTGGGCCCACCCGGCCCTGACCCTAACCTCACCTCCAAACTCCTGGCGTGATCAGTCCCGCTGCCATGAGGTCACGTGTTCACAGGTTCCAGGATTAAGATAGGGGATGTGTCTCAGGGGTGGCGCTCTGCCAACCACACTCCCCAACCCTGCCCAGCCCCACTTCCCTGACAAGTGCTGTCCACAGCAACGGAGGCAGAACCAGCCACAGAAACCAGTTTAATATCAACACACCGTCCCGAGACCAAGACACACACCCACCACCCACCGTCGGGAGACCCCCGGGAAGAGAAGAGCAAAGTGCATTGAGTTCATACAAGGAGTAAAACCACACGGTGGCCCAGCCCAGCGTGTCCCCAGCCCACTGCTCTGCAGCAGCCCCTGGGCTCACAGCCCCTCGGCGCGGGCGCGGAGGGCCAGGCGTGCGGTGACGCTGGCCAGCTCGGCAGCCTTGTCCAGCTTGACGTAGGTGTCGCCGCGAACGTGGTGGAGGCTGAGCCAGTCGGGCAGCAGCTCGGACAGCAGCAGCAGGTGCTTCTCCATCTCCCCTGCAGAGAGAGGCGGTGAGGCCACCCTGCGGCAGCACCGGTGTGACCCCGCCAGCCCCCCACCTCCGGGCACTCCGCCCCACAGTGGGGTTACGCCCTGTCTACGGCAGCCTCGGGGCTGAGGGATCTGAGCAGAGGTCAAGCCTGGGGTCACTGTGCCCTTGAGGACTGGAGGAGTGAAGTGGTGGCCAGTGAAGTGGTGGCCGGGAGCCAGGTAGGGGACCCTGCCGCCAAGGCCTCGCGGGAGGAGGCCCGAGCAGCTGCGGGCTGGGGATCCGCAGCCGTGTCCTGGTGGCCAGGGCCCCAGGCGTGCACGGCTCACACACCCCGGGGAGCTGGGAGTCTGCTCTGACCGGGAATGCAGGGAAACCGGCCGGGGTGGGGGTGGGGCAGCCGCCTCAGGGGGCTGCAGGAGTGGAGGGGCCGGGCAGAGGCTCGGAGCCTCGAGGAGCACCCAGCACCCGTGCGCATCTGGTGAACAAACGGATCCAGCGTGGACGCCCCCGTCAGGAAGCCGGCAGGCGGTCGCGGGACCCCAGTGGTGAGCCCGGGCCCCGCCCCACCTACCGGGGCTCATGCTGGCACAGTAGCTGCCCACCATCCGGGCGCAGGCCACCGCCATGGTGAGCGCCGGCCTGCGCTCCGACACAAAGACGCCGCGCAGCACGCGGGCCAGCTCGGGCAGCCGCTCCAGCCGCTGCAGCCGCAGCTCCTGCTCCGGGTGCCGCGTCATCTGCGCCAACTGCTTCTGTGCCTCCTTGGCCCGGACCTGGGGTGGGTGCGGGAGGTTGGTCGTGGGCAGCGGGTCGCCCCGGCCCCCACGGCACCCGGCTGCCCATCACTGGCTTACCCGCTCCAGCAGGTCCTGGGACACCCCCTCCAGGGCGTGGGTTGGGGTGGTGGGCGGGGTGGCCGGCGGGCTGGCGGGCAGGGCGGGGCTGCTGGGCTCAGCTGAGCGCACGGCCAGCTGCCTCAAGGCCTTCTCCATCTGTGGGGGGACGGTCAGAGGGGAGGTCACGAGGCCGTGCGCCCAGCCCTGCCAGAGGAAGCCCCCTGCCCCTTGCCTAGACCCTCTGCCCTGGAGCCCCCAAGCCGCGGCAGGCCCAAGAGGAAGGCTGTGCTGGGGGACTTGGGGTCCCGGCCCGCAGTACGGCCTGCTGGGGGGCACGTCCCCGGTCTCTGTAGACCCTCAGCCAAGCACGAAGCCAGACGGGTGTCGGGTACCCCTGGGGAGGCTCCGCCCGTTACATCCCCCCATGGGGTCAGGACTCAGCCCTGCTCAGCCTCACCCTGGGCGACACCAGGCCGCGGGCACGGGCCAGCACCTCCTGGGCCGTGGTGAGCTGCTCCGTGGCGGGCGGCTGGGGCAACGCGGCCGGCTCGACGTCAGGCACCTCGTCCACACTGAATCGCGGGTGCCAGCGGGTCAGCTGGTCGTCGGGCACCTCCATGGGGGGGCTCAGGGAGGCCAGGAAGGCCTGTGGGAGAAGGGGGTGGGCAGGGGCCGCACTGGGTGACCTGGGGCATATACGAGACACAGGCTGTCTGAGCTCTTGTCCCGGCTGGGCAGCCTGGGCATGTCACTAAACCTCTCTGTGCCCAGGTGCTCAGAGAAGGAGAAGGCACAGGCCCCGTAGTCAGCACGCACTCTGCGCTGTCACTGGCGTTCTTGGGGCCTGAGGCTGCAGACCCGGCGCAGGCCTGCGTGCACCGTGCGCCAACAGGGTGCCCCCCGCCCATGGCACAGTGGTGGGGAGCCAGGGAGAGGAAAGCTCCAGAACTCGACCTCGGGGTGGGGGCTGCCTGTGGCGGGGGTGCTGCATGCGCTGAACAGGTGACCAGGCACACACGCCCGCAGTGCCGCCGCCTCCGTGCGGCAGGGACCGGGCACTCACTGCGCCCTGCCTGCGGCCCACTCACCCTGTGGTGCTCCTTGGCTCGCTCGAGCAGCCTCTGGCTGAAGACCTGCCGCCGCTGCAGGAGGTGCAAGGCCGTGAGCTGGGGGGCCGCACCGCCAGCCTCTGCGGGGAGAGTCCAGGCTTGAGCCCCCGCCAGGCCCCCCAGCCGCCTGGCCCCGTGACCACGGTTCCCGGCGCCCGGTGCCTCACACCCATCCTCAAACGCGCATGGGGTCACAGGTGGGGAAACTGAGGCCCTGGGCCCAGCACGCTCACCCTGGTCCAGCAGAGGCTCGATGGTGAGCTGGTAATCGGACCTCTTGACACCGTCCTTGAAGGTGGGGACATTGCGCTCCTGGCGGAAGCGGTAGCACGTGGGATACACGGCTTTGATCTGGCCCACGTTGCGCTCCTCGAAGCGCCTGCGGGGGGCGGCGCCAGGTCAGGGGGAAGCCGGGGCCGAGTGCACCCCCGGGAGGCCCCAGCCCCGGCCGCCGGCCACTCACTTGCGCGTCATGTCCTGGACGCCCCGCTTGACCTTGGCGAAGGTGGCGGTCTCCGAGCGGTTGTGGAGCATGCCCACGATGGTGTCCATGCTGCGGAACATCTCGGCCAGCACCTGGTACTTGTAGGGCAGCACCAGCCCCGGAGGGCCAGGCTGGGCCAGGGCATGGAAGCGCTGGTAGGCGGGCAGCTGCTCGCCGCTGTCGGGGAGAGAGCCGGCTCGGGAAAGCACCAGCCTCAGGCCCACCCGGGCCCAGGAGCAGCCCCCACGCCAGGGAGACCCCACACGGCCATTTACGGTCTCGGAAGGAGCATGGGGGGACAGCAGACCCTGGCTGCACAGTCAAGCCCCAGGGACCCCCAGCCCGGCGTCCTCGGCTCTGAGGAGCACAGGGGGGGACGCACAGCAAATGCCCTGTGACCACGGGCTGTCGCAGCACCCGAGGTCCACCAGAGCCCACGAGGCGGCAGGTACCAACCCCTCCCAGGTGGACGCCGGGGGCAGGGTGCGTGGGCAGCAGGCTGGGCTCTGCCGACGGCACCGACTTCTCCCCCTGCCCACCTGCCCCTGCGTGGCAGCCCACCCGACTCACCACGGCTGCTCTGGACGGCCCTCAGCCTCCGGCGGGCTGGGGCTCTGGCCATCCTTCTGGGCACTGGCCTTCAGCGCCTGGACCCGCGCCTCCAGCGCCCGAGCCCGCTGCAGGCATGACTGGAGCTCGGAGACGGTGTCCTTCCGGGGGACCTGGGGACACAGGGTGCTGTCAGCCCAGCCAGTCACCCCACGGCCGGTCCCACCTGCACTTGGTCCAGCTCCTCACCTTGTCCTGCAAGGCTGCCAGGCGGGACAGCTGACCTGCTGGGAGGGCATCTTTCTGTGTCCTCCTGCCCCGAGAAGTGCGGGCCGGGCAGCCAGCGGTGGCCGGGGAGCCAGGGCCGGCGGGGGAGCCAGGGATGGCCGGGGAACTGGGGCTGGAAACCTGGTGGGAAGGACCCAAAGGTGAACACATGACAAGACCCGGGTGCACCTGGCTCTGCAGAAAGACGACCCACTTGGGGGATCGGGGCTGGGCTTTCAGTTAACTGGACGCTCAGGGACCTCCTTATTCGGGGTCTTTGCCGAAGTCAACTGGGAGGGACACAGTCCACCTCCGCTGGGCCTTCCGGGGCAGTTACGAGGGCTGACCCTGGCCCAGCCTTGCAGGTAAGCCGAGTTTCCCAGCCCTGCTAGTGAGATCCCGGGTCAAACCCGCCAGTGGCTTCTTCCTCGCAGGACTCAAGGCCCAGGTCCCTGCAAGCGGCTACAGGAGCCGGAGGGTCCCGCCCGCCCCGACCCTGGGACCCCCGGCCCCTCCTGCAGATTCCTGCACCCTCCTCTGCGCCAGCCACACTGCCGCCCCCGCATCGGCTGCTCATGCACCCCACCCCCAGCCCGGCCTCAGTTTCCCCCGACTCCCCTCCCCTCACCACTCCGGCCTCAGTTTCCCCCGCCCCTCA
>CM052442.1:134212514-134229216 GCA_028533085.1 Varecia variegata | reverse complement strand
GCCCCCACCACTCCGGCCTCAGTTTCCCCCGCCCCTCACCACTCTGGCCTCAGCTTCCCCCGCCCCTCACCACTCCGGCCTCAGTTTCTCCCGCCCCCAGCACTCCGGCCTCACTTTCCCCGGCGCTCACCCCTCCAGCGGCGGCCGACAGTCGCAGCCTCCTGCACGCGGGCGGCGGGGTCCCGGGGCGGGCGCGCTTGGCCGGAGCGCGGGGCGCGGGCTCGCTGGGGTGCGGGGCGCAGCCGGGCGGCTTGGCCCGCAGCGCGGCGCGGGGTGTGGGGCGGCAGCGCGCGAAGAAGTCGGTGACACGCCGCTGCTCCATGTTGGCGGCGGCGGCGGGAGGCGCGTTTCCCGCCGGTTTTCGCGCGCGCGCCCGGCTCCGCCCGCGCCTTGGGCCGGACCACTGGTAGGGGGGCGGGGAGGCGGGAAATGGACACGCCCTGGCGCATGCGCGCTGCTGTGGGTGCCGCGGGGCCGCGCGTGCGCCCTAGTGCGGTCGTGTGCGCGCGCCGCACCTGTCCTCGCGCGTCCCCTGCGCGGCTGCGCGTCCGAGGCAGTCCCAGGAGGACCGTGCGGTTGCAGACCGGACTGCACTTTGTGTTTTAGGAACGGGGTCTCGCTGGTTGTCCCGGCGGGAGTGCAGTGGCGTCTTCACAGCTCACTCAGCCTCCAACTCCCGGCTCCAGCGACCTCCTGCCTCAGCCTCCCCAGTAGCTGGGCCTGCAGGTGTGTGCCACCAGGCCCAAATCCAGCTAATTTTTCTATTTTTAGTAGAGGCGGGGTCTTGATGTGTTGCCCAGGCTGGTCTTATACTCCTGGCCTCAAGCGACCTTCTCTACTCGGCCTCCCAGAGCGCCGGCCTGGGCACTGTTTTAGGGGTGAACGTTGTGATATGTGACTTGTGTCTCAATTATAAAGGGGGGAAGCGCGAAAGAAAGAAGCTGCCTTGAAACTGGCGGAGACGTTAACGCTGTGAGTCCTTAGAACCTGAAGCTTCCATTGTGTGAGAACCAGGCCTGCAGCTTCGGGTTTCTGGGAAACCTAAGACCCTGACGCTGGAGCCCCTCCTTCCAGGTGATGCCGATAAACGGCTCAGCCAGGGAACAACTCGCCTGGCAGGTCCTGGACGGGGCCTGAGGTCTGGCAGGGCCAGGATGCGGGGAGGGCTCCACTTTTCCACTGTTTTCAAGTTTTCTGTAAAGAGCATGAATTGTGCCTATTGTTTTAAAAAAAAGTTTAAGGGAACATAAAGGTCATTTGGTGATGCAGTTGGTGCTTTGTGAGAAAGTTGGGGGTTGCTGGGGTCGGGGCACCTGAGTCCCGTCTGCACTTTAGGGGCAGCACCTGGACCTGAGTTTTGCAGGTTATCAGCCGCTCAGGAAATCATTGTAGACGGTTGAGACCTGGATTTTTAAGGCTACATTGTGTGGAAGTTTAGTTCTGGCCTGTGTGCTCTGGCACGTAAAACGTATTTAAGTCAAACAGTGGTGGGGCTGGGGGCAGGAATTGACTTGGAAGGAACAGGAGGGGACGTCCCAGGTGCCGGACACTGCCGTGCCCGGGCGAGGCTTTCACAGGCGTAAGAATTGGTCAGAACTTGACGGTGCCCTGAGATCTGTGTGTGTATCTAAAGATCGAACCGTAGACAAATACTGGACTCTGGTCGACGGCATGCGCGCAGAAGCGTTTGGGACTGACCTGCGTCCGAGACTTGGAGATGTGTGGAAGACGGGTAGATCAACACGGGGTGAAAACGGTGTGAACCACTGAGACAGTCTGAGCGACGAGTGCCTGAGCACTGCCTATGAGAGTCTCTCAGCTGCTCTGCATCTTTGAAATATTTGAAAATAGAATGTTTTGAAACAGTGTATTTCTCATTCTGGATTTTGGACAAGAAACTTTGAAAGGTCCTGGGACCCAACCTGCCCTTAAGGCACCGTCGTGAAAAACGCCTTGAGGAGTGGGGACGGGGTGCTCAGCCCACCACCCCCCGGGCAGGCCTTAACCTGCCCAGCTGCCATGCAGACTCGTACCCTGGACCTCTTCAGCTGTAGCATTCTGTTCTATTCTAATTAGGGTGGGAATCCCGGCTTTTCTCAAAGGTGGTAGAAAGTGATCTGGGTGTCAGAGTGGAACACCGTAGGTTGTAAGCCTGCTGTACAGTAAAGAGGGAAAGCTTGTGACATTTTAGAGCCGTCATGGCAGCGTAAGTTGTAGGTGCAGCCTCTCCTTAAGACCAGCTGCACTTAGAGGCCCTGTTAAGTCTTTGAGCCGTAGCTGTTCACCAGGTGGAGGGAGCTGTCTCCTCCGCTGGTGACACGGTACTGCCCACTGTCTGCTTCACATTTAGAAAATAGAGACACCTGTTCCCAGAGAGCCAGAGGGAGCTGGACCTAACCATGAACGACTGTTCAGTATTGGGGCCCTGGCGCTCCGTGGGGTCCAGTCTCTGCTCTCCAGAGATAAGCTGAGGGACCGGATGCTGCTGGGGCCTCGCCGGGTCCCCACAGTGCTGAGCTGGCCCCACCCACATTTCGCTTCCCTTGTTACAGCAGTGCTACTGGAGGTGGACTGGACTGAGTCTTGAGCCAAAGCCGAAGTCTGCTCACAGCACTAAAGAGAAGCCTCGGGGGGAGGCGACCCCCGGAGCAGGGCCGCCAGCCCCAGCCAAACCAGCACAAGTTGTTTGCTGCCAAGATGAAGCCTCAAGTTCACTGCTGGTGGACCACCGCCCCCGTTTTAATGCTAAAAATCACTCCCAAGAGTGAGTTTAATGCTAAAATCATGCCCATTTAACATGGTAATGAGACACGTGTGTGTGAAGAAGCATGATGTCGGCATGGGCGGCTGCCAAGAAAACAACTCTGCGCGCAGCGATTGTGGTGCTGGCGTTGCACTTCCGCTCTCTGCACTTTGAAAGTTCCCCGGCCCTTTGTTTCCAGCCAATCTGGTTTCTCAGCCGGTTTGGAGAGCCAGTCAGGTTGCTCAGCCGGTGCTGCCTCCTTTTGTCCGAGCAAAAGCCCAGGAAAGCCTGCCCTGCCTGCATTTCCTTTTCGGTCTCTTGACTTGGGGAGCGAGAGCTGCGGGGTGGCGTCAGCCTGCCCACCCTCCGCGGGGCCACACAGTGCTGCGCTGGCCCCCAGACTGTGCCGGGGCCACCTCCGGAGGGGCCCCCTTCCCACCTGGCCACCACCCGACTGTGTGGCTTCTGGGCCATCTACCCCAGGGGTGGCTCCCGGGAGTCCTGGGAGGGGAAAATGCGTGCACAGCGCTGCTGTCACTTTGGCCAGCCCTGGGCACAAGCTGGGGGCAGAGGCAGGGCCTAGCAAGCCCTGAGTGGCTCTGGGATGGGCTACATCCTAGGGCAGCTCACTGGGGACCTGCGGAGTCCAGGGCATGAGTCTGAAATTTTTCTGGCCCCGTGTGGGGCAGAGGCTTGGTTTTAGGAGCGTGGGGAGTTTGGAGGCTGGGGTATGGTGGCGTTCACTCCCCGTGACCAGTGAGTGGAGAGGGGGACGCCCCGCACAGCAGCAGCCTCAGAACCCAGCTTTGGCGCTTCGGCCGGTGTCCACCTGGTGGCTCAGGGACCAGCCGTGCCAACTGTTCAATATTTTCACTGTCCCCCCTGGAGAGCAGGCCTTTTGGGGCGACGTCAGCCTTAGAGTCCTTCTCAGAAACATGCCATGCACCGGGCACGGTGGCTCACACCTGTAATTCCCACACTCTGGGAGGCTGAGGCAGGAGGATCGCTTGAGCCCAGGAGTTCAAGACCAGCCTGGGCAACATAGTGAGACCCCATCTCTACAAAAAATAGAAAAATTAGCCGGGTGTGGTGGCACACGCTTGTAGTCCCAACTACTCGGGAGGCTGAGGCAGGAGGATCCCTTGAGCCCAGGAGTTCAAGGCTGCAGTGAGGGATGAGGGAGCCATTGCTCTCTGGGTAACAGAATAAGACCCTGTCTCAAAAAGTAAAATAAAATAAATATATATATATATGTATATTGCCATGCTTGGCTACCGTGATGGAGTTCAGTGGCTGCATTTGTGCTGTGGGACCCTGCCTTCTGGTCACAGGTGACTGGATGAGGGGCACAGTGAGCCAAGCAGCCTCTCTGCTGGGACAGGGCCTCTGGAGCTGGAACAGCCGTCAGCGTGGTGTGAAGACGCGACAGCTGACACAGGTGGTTTCAGATAGTTTCCAGCGTGGTCTCCTGTGAGGCCTCCAGCCCTTCCCGATGCCCAGACTCGGATGAGGCGGCAGATTCCTGCCCCGATATTTGCCTCTTTTGCTTAAAGTGACTCTGAGTGAGTTTCTCTTTCTTCCAGTCCAAGGAGCCTTAATGAAAGCATGGTCACAAAGGCCGATCCATGTGGGTCTGCATTAATAGAGGTATAGAGTCTAGAATAAGGGAGGTGAAAGCCCTTTTCTGCTCTGTTCTGTCCCGGCTCTGCCTGAAGGGTCATGTTGGCTCGTAGGTATGGAATGCCGGGGCGTGGCTGGAGTGCCTTCAGGGAGCAGAGACCGGACGGCCAAGGGGCTGGAACCTGTCTGTGGATGTTTCCCTTGGAAAAGCCTGGAGCTCGGGGTCTGTGCCTTCACGCCTTTGGTCAACAGTGTCCACAGCGCCCCCCCAGGAACCTGACCACTGAGGACCCATTGCAGGGGCCTGGGGCCCACTGTGCACCAGGTCACCCACAGACAGACTAGGCCCCTGCGCTCCAGGAACTCACAGTCTTGCAGAGAGAAATGGAAACTAGTAAATAAAAGGTAATTCAGATGAGAAAATAAAACCTCGATATGCGACTGAGTGACTGGGGAACTGCTTATGTCGGAGGGGTCAGGGAGGCCTCTCAGAGGAGGTGATGTGAGCTGAGACCTGAAATGGCAAGAAGGAGCTGCCACGGGGTGATCTGAGGGGAGAGCCGCATGTGCAAAGGGCCTGTGGCAGAGACGATGGTGATGCCCGTGGCTGGAGTGCATTGAGGGATATGGGGAGGCAGGCAGGCCGCATCACGTGGGGTCTGGAGAGCCACAGGTCACAAAGGTCAGGGGCGTGCTGTCACCTGCTGCACCCTCGAGCTGGCCCAGCTGGCCCAAACCCAGGAGTGTGGGCAGGAAAGGCCAAGTCTGCGCTCAGGCCCGGTCACTCCCCTTTCAGCTCTGAGCAGCCCCCAGGAGGGCCGGCCGTGGAGGGTGAGTCAGCAAGGCACTTAGCGCGGGAGAACGAGAACAGCCGGCAGTTGGTTGGTTCCAGGACTTCCTTCTCCCCACCCAGAGGGTGCCCCCTCGTCCTCACGCCTGCTGGGACAGTCAGCCCTCTGCTCCCTCCTGGGCAGGGCTAGCGTGGCCACCGCTGCTCTTCAGAGATGCTGCCCGCGGCGTGGCTACGGGGGCTGGGCAGAGACCCTCCGGTCTGCGCCGTCTGTGTCGTGTCTGCAGCCCCTCACGCTGGACTCATCCCACGAGGCTGCCACTGTGGTCGGGGCCACGGCGTCCGCAGCTGCTCGGTCTGGGGCTCCAGCCTCTGTCGGTTTCCATCCTGTCCCTCCAGCTGGGCTCACTTTCACGACCAAGATGGGGAAGGTGAAACCACTGACAGTCTCGTAAAACGTGGGCTCATTTGGCAAATGCCAGTGACTAATCAGCCGTCTTCACCCCCACTTCCTCACCACCGGCTGTCAGAGGGCTCCTGGCCACAGGACCCTGGGGTGCGCGTCCCCATGGCGGGGGCCTGACGCTGACTGAACTCTCGGCCGGCTGCTGCTGACCCTCACTCCAGCGCACGCCGGGCACCGACAGAGCTGGATGTGGCCTTCGCCGGAAGCAAGTGGAGCCGGCAGGCGGATCCCAGGCGGGCGTGAGAGGACAGTCACTCAGGGCCAGTGCGGGCCGGAGGATGAGGACGAGGACGTGTCTGTCACTGGCACATCACAGCTGGCGCATTTGGTGTCTTTGAGTGCCTTAGTTGTGCACCTGCGGGAGGCAGGCCGGCACCTGCTGCTTCTCAGGTGTGGCCCCTAACGCAGTCGACTCACCTGACCCTCATAGCTCCGAGGGGCTGCGAGGCCCCTCGTTTTACAGACAAGAAGATGGTTGAGGTTCCCGGGGTTTGGTAGTTTGTCCAAGTGCTTGAGGCAGGGAGGGGCGCAGCCGGGGAGCCCCAGGACTCGGGCTGTCACGGCCTGCCCCGTCCAGCGTCAGGGACTGGCGAGGACCGGGCTGGTTCCGGCGCAGGGGCAGAGCGAGGCGGCAGTGACTGCAGGCTTCCTCCCGCAGCCCCCGGGCTCTGCTGCTGACCTGGGGCTGAGAAGGGAAGGGGGGTTCCATTGCTAAGAGGAAAGGGCTCTGGGCTCAACAGTCTCCAGCAGAGCCCGCTCTGTGCCCGGGTGGCCCTAAGGAAGACCCTGGGCCTGCTGGCAGGGACAGGCAGCCGCTGGTTTCTACCAGTCGGTTCTGCTCTTTGCTCCCAGGACAGGGTGCGGGGAGACCGGGGGGCACGTAGCCAGGGAAATGAACTGCTCCCCAAACCTCGCAACATCTCTGGCCAAGGGCCAGGGAAACAACAAGCTGAGGGAACTGAGGCTGTGGCTGCCTCCGCGGAGGGACCCTGGGCGCAGAGGGAGGCTCAGAGCCGACTGCTTGAAATTATTTTAACCATGTACATGTTTCTTGAAATTGTTTATTGTAGTAAAAAGACGTAAGTTTACCATTTTAACCATTCTTAAGTGTATAATCTAGAGGCATTAAGCACGTTCACAATTGTATAGCCACGAGTACTATTTCCAGAACTTTCTCATCATCCTAAAGAGAAAACTCTCCCCATTAAACTAACTCCTGCTCCCCCCCCCACCCCGGCACCCTCCCTTCTGCCCTCAGTCTCCATGAATTTGCCCATGTCAGGTATTTTGTATAAAAGTGGAATCGCACAATATTTTCCTTGTGTCTGGCTCCCGGCACTCGCCACGTGCCTTCAGGCCCACGCACGCTGCAGCTCGTACCAGAACTGCCTTCCTTT
Source organism: Varecia variegata (assembly GCA_028533085.1). Taxonomy (NCBI): domain Eukaryota; kingdom Metazoa; phylum Chordata; class Mammalia; order Primates; family Lemuridae; genus Varecia; species Varecia variegata. The sequence continues at coordinate 134,222,200 of CM052442.1, read as the reverse complement.
TTATGGCCAAATAATATTCCATTACACGGACAGACCACATTCTGTTGACAGATTAATCCATTGATGGACACTGGGTTGTTTCCTGTTAAAATTAATTTTTAAGTATAAACAAGTAAAGTCCTGATGACGGTATTATCCTCGGGGACAAGTTAACAGCTAAGTGGGACAGCTCAGGCTCCTCTGACCACAGTTGCTCTTCCAAGACTAAATTACTGTTTTAAACAACAGCAGCGACACGTTTAGAAGGACCCAGAGCTGGGGGCTGGTGGAAGAGGTGGCCTTGGACCCCGAGCCGGGAAGGCCAGGCTCAAGGCCTGTTTCACCCCTTGGCAGACGCTGTCCCACTCTGGCCCGCGATGTCCTTTTCAGCAAAAGAGGTTGGGTTAGAACATGGTCCGAATTCCCGAACAGGCCGTGGGCTGGGCATCTGGGGAGGAGGAGCCGGACTGGCCGGCTCCCCTGCCCCTCCTGGCCTGGCCAGCCGGCAAGTCGGGCAGATCTTCTCTGAGGATCCGTCCCCATTTTGCTAATTTTATTTTGTGAATAGGGGATACATGTATGCAGCAAAACATTAAAACAGCACAAAAGAGTATTCTAGAGAGCATCATGTCTCCCTCCCACCTGCCAGCCCCGCCCTCCCGAGGTGGGCAGTGTGGGGGCACCAGCTGGGGGTGGGGGGGCACCAGGTGGGCGTGGGGGGCACCAGCTGGGCGTGGGGGGGCACCAGCTGGGCAGTGGGGGGGCACCAGCTGGGCAGCCAGCGGCTTGTGCACAAGGAGTAGCTCTCCCCAGTTGCAACATTGTATCTTAGAGGTTCCGCATTGATACACAGAAAGTGCGTGATTAATGGCTACAGAGTACTCTACTGCAAGGTGCATGTAATTTGTTTAACCCTCCTGTGGGCAGGTAGTTTGTTCACTCATCTTTTGCTACTTTAACAATTCTTGGGCACACACATTGGGCTCTTTTGCGAGTGTGTCTGTGGGGCGAATTCTGAGACTTCCCCATCTCTTTGCAGAGACTGTTGGGGCCAGACCAGAGGGTGGGTCTGCGAGAGAAAGTGAGTCAGACTTTAAACACACACTTCCCATGACAGTCTGCATTTCTGGCTTTTTTTGGTTCTAACTTGGGGGTCCTGAGTTTGTGTTTGGGCTCACAACAGTCAGCTCTGGGGTCCTCCTGGCCCTCGGGTCCCCTACCAATTCCCTCCCTGGCGCCCCTGGGCCATACTGCCCACCCACAGCGCCCCTCTTCGTTTCTGTGCCCCCCTCAAGGGCAAAGGCCAAACCAAGGGGCCCAGCACACCCTGGACCCTGACCAGCCTCCCCGCCAAGGCGACAGCAGGTGCTTGCTGCGGTCACTGCTGTCTTAGGCCAGGTGCTCAGGGCAGGCGTGGCTGGAACCAGCCCTCTAGCCCCTTCAAGCCGCCTGAGGACCAGCAGCCCCACGCCTCGCAGGCCTGGCCGTGAGCGTCCCATGGTCGCGCCGTCGTCCCCGCGGTCCCCAGAGGGCGCTGCGTCCTCGTGTCTCCAAGAGTAAAGCGAAAGTTGCTTGGGCCACGCGGGCGCAGTTGCGAGTGGGGTGCTCCCTGGGGACCCAGGCCCAGGCAGCCTTTATGTGGCCCCTGCCCCGCCAGCGCAGGGCGCAGCGCCCCCTTCCCACCCCACGCACACCCAGGCAGCGGGGCCAGGCTGGGAGGTGGGGTCTTCCCGGCGTGCGCGGACGGGGGCTCGGTCCGACGTGCCAGCCCAACCCGCAGTGAGCGGGGTGCGCGGACCGCGGGACGCTGGGGGTGCTGCCCGGGCGCGCAGCGCCGTCAGGGGAGGCGCGGGGGCGGGCACGCCGGGGAGGGCGGGCATGTGGGGGCCGAGCTTATAAAGGCCCGCGGGCGGAGGGCGGGAGCCACGAGCAGCGTCCGGCCCAGCTCGGCCTCGGTCAGCCGCGCTGCGCTCCGCGGAGTGGCAGGCTGAACCCGAGCGAGCGCGGCCCGGTCCGAGGAGCAGGAGGAGGAGGAGGCGCGGTCCCCGGGGTCCTGGCTTGGCGACTCCAGCGCGCGGCACGTGCGGCGACCGGCCCCAGCACCATGGGGCGCCGGCCCCCGGGCCCCAGCACCGCCCCTTAGCGCCCCGCACGGCCCGACCGGCCGCCAGGCATGGAGCCGCACGTGCTGGGCGCCGTGCTCTACTGGCTGCTGCTGCCCTGCGCGCTCCTGGCCGGTGAGTGGGCGCCGGAGTCCCGGGGCGCGCGGGCCTGGGCGCCCGCATTCCAGACGCGTGAGAGCGCCGGGCAGGAAGGGCGGCGGCGGGCGGGGGGAGCGCCCGGGAGGGGGCCCCTGTGGGAAGGGCGGCCAGCGGTGTTGAGGGGAGCGCGAATCTCCTTTTCTCTTTGGTGTTTAAAAAAACGCAAACTTGCAGCGTGACTTCCTGACCAATCTGGGAGAAGGCGGGCTTCCTGCCTGGAGCTGTTTAATTTGGAGCCTGTGGAGCAGACTAACGTCTGTGCCCCAGGTGGGCCCGGTGCCCCCACCCCCGCGGCCGGACCGGGCAGTCCCGCACTTTGGAAAAACAGCTTGGGCTCCTCGCGGCTCTGCTGGGCTCCGTTTCCGAGGGGCTGGGCAGGCCTGTGCCCCGGGCTCTGGGAGGGGCCGCCCCCGAGAAGCTGGGGCCTGGGGTCAGGTGGGGATCCCCAGCCCTGCGGTCCGCGTCCTCTGTGTGTCCCCTGCTTGCGGAGTAGTCGGTGCCCCTTTCACAAAGCACGTCCGTGTGGCTCTGGCTGCTCCAGGGCCTGGTGCCCCCACACCCCTCCCTGCCCCCGCCTGCGCAGGGCAGAGGGCCCAGGAGCTCACTGTGTCCTGCCATGTGTGACGGGGCTGGCAGGCGGTCTGATTGAATTACTCCACGGAAAGATGGAATAGTTCGCATTATGAAAGTCTGTTGTGTGGAAATCCATCAGTCCTCGGTGGGTGGGGGTGTTTTCATCCTGAAGGCCTTTCCAGAGCGTTGCCGTCACTCTAGGTAGGCGGCCGCGGCCAGCGCCGGCGTCCCTTCCAGGCAGGACTGGGCTCCCAGGACCCCGGCTGCAGGGCGCCGGGAACGGCCGCACATCAGCTCCCAGACAGACACGGTTTTATCTGTAGCACAGAAAGGTGGTGAAACCTGCGGGAAATGTTCTAGGCAGGAATCAGAGCCACTGAGGTTGAAAGGAGGGTTTTTGAGAAACTTTCTCGTGTCGGGTCAGCCCTGCGCACAGAGCAGGGTCTGGGCGGTAACAGTGCGGCTCGTTTCCCCGCACCTGGGGAGCCCCCCCCCCCCCGCACCTGGGGAGCCGGATGGGCAAAAACTAGTGGAAGAGCCCAGCAGGGCAGGGCTGAGACGACACGGCAGCCTCAGAGTGGGGAACAGGTACGGCCTTAAAGGTGCCGGGTTTCTCTGCCCCTCAGGCCGCTGCACCCTCAGCCTCCAGCGTTTGGAGCTGGGAAGTGAGAATGGGACAGGTGAGCTTTCCTCTTCCTCCCTAGTCCCTGCGTGGGGTGGGGCTCCTTCCTGGTGACAGCGGGTGCTCCTTGAGCACAGTGGCCAAGATTTCCTCTCAAGGGCCAGATGGCGATATTTTCACATCATGAATTCTTCTTCTTCTGATATTTTTTCCAGCCATTAAAAAATGTAAAAACCATTCTTAGCTTGTGGGCTGCACCAACACAGGTGCTGGGCCAGAGCCGACAGGCAGGACACAGTCTGCCAACCCCTGGGAACTGGTCTGGGGGCCTGGGCTCTTCCGGCTGCTCCACGGCTGCCCACGCAGGCGACCTGGAGCTCCCCGTTCTCGCACCGCCTCCCTGTGCTGGCTCCGGGGTTCCCACCCCAGGCTACATGCTGGGGTCACCTGGGAAGCTTTTAAAAAATACTGATGACTCATTCAGTGTATAAAACTTTCCATAAACCCAAAACTGCCCCCAAATAAAGCCTATTAATCTAAAAATACTGCTGATGCCCAGGCCACACCCCACACTGATTCTGTGCTGGGCGGGGAGCTTGGGCTCCAGCATTTTTGGTTGAGCTTCTGGGGAGGGGGACGTGGAGCCAGCCAGGAGCCCTGCCTGGGTGACACCTGGGACTCTGGTGTCTGGCTCTCCAGCCCTGGGGCCTGGGCAGCTCCCAGGGGACCGAAGGCAGAACACTCGCTCTGTTGTCTTCTGGACTCCTCTCCCCGGCGAGCATTGGCTCCAACTGGTCGGTTCTGTGGTGTTTTGGAAATGAATAAAGCAGGTCTTCAGAGGGTGTTAGTCAGCCTGGACCGGGGCTGGCGCAGGCAGCACCATGGGGAGGGTTTGAGTCATGCTGGGCTGTCCCTGCCCCACTCCCTGTGCAGGGCTACTACCCGAAAGGCCTGGAGAGGGCTGTCCCTGCCACCCCGCCAAACAGTCTCACCTTTGGCAGTGTCACCGGCTATCCCTGGAGCCTTAGGGGATCAGGACCCAGAGCTGGAAGTGTATAGAGAGATGTCAGAGCAGGACATTTTGTGACATTTTGTGATTTCAGTAGGACAGGACCACACCTTTCAGGGGCAGCCGGAAGCATAGACAGCATGGCAGGTAGCGGGCAGTGGAAACTGTGTCACCGACTGTGGCAAACACATTTGGTGTAACAACCTTCTGCTTTTCAGGGTACCTCGTGGCCTGGCGTGGCGGGGCACACCCACCAAGCACACTGCCGTCCCCTGGGCTGGACGGCCTGTCTGAGAAGCCTGCCGATTAGAGTGGAGGACACTTCCTCCTTTTCAGACCGTTTCACCGTCACTGTCCCGCCGGCCCAGGAGGCAGACAGGAAGGGCTGTCTTCTGCCTCAGCAGGGAGAACACGGCCTTGGGGAGAGCAGGGACTTGGTAGCTGTCACTCAGCAGCCACATCTGCTGCTCCCGGTGGGCTGAGTCACAGGGATTTCGGGAGAGCCCAGCTCTGCCACCCTTAGAAAGCGACCTGTGCTGGGGTCTGTGCCTTCTGAGGCCCGGCTGTGCTGGTGTCTCTGGGAGGAAGAGCACCCGGAATTCGGCAGTCGCGGGGGTGGGGTGGGCCGGCAGGTGGGGGCGCCTGGCTCACGGTAGCGAGGGCTGCGTGTACGAGTGTGCACGTGTGTGCAGGGGTGTCCGTGTTGGGAGGGCCGGGGCCTGCCCAGGGGCAGTGTGTGGTCGTCCTGCAGGCGTTGCCTTGGGCCCAGCGCAGAGGGGACTTCAGGGGAAGTGTCTTTGCTGGGGGTGGGCGGAGGTGCCCGAGGGAGGTGCCGGCCTCCCATCCTGGCCCCGGGGCTGCTTCCTGGGCGGGGTCTCTGCTGTGCTGACGCGGCTTCATTTCTGCTTTCTGTACCGAAAGATGGAGGGCCAGGAGGTCCCGTGCCCACGCTGACAGGCCTCCTCTGCCCCGCTGCCTGCTCCTGGGATGGGTGGAGGGTGTTCTCCCTGTCCCTTCTGTCCCCAGCGCCAGCCCACTCTGGCCCTCAGAAAACCCCCTTTTCAATTCAACAAGATGTTGGTCTTTGGCTGCTTTAGAAGTATGTAATTAGACATTCGCTTCTTTGTATATATTTTTCTTCTGGATACTAAAGCACTTTGTACTTCCTCGTGCCGGGGAGTCCAGGCATTGCAGAAGCGGGTGACAAGATGGTGCAGGTGTCTTGTAGTAGCTTCACCTGTGTTTTCCTCAGGAGAGCGGCCGTGACTGCAGCTCCTGCCCATCTCAGCCCCTTCCGGGCCTGGGGGCCCGAGTCTCCTGGAGGGGAGATGGGGGACGGACTCCTGCATCCCTCACGCCTGCCGTCCTACGTCCACTCTTTTTTTTTTTTTTTTTGAGATGGAGTCTCGCTCTGCCTCCCAGGTAGAGTGCAGTGGCGTCGTCACAGCTCACTGCAAACTCCAGCTCCTGGGCTCAAGCGATCCTCCCACTCGGCCTCCCAAAGTGCTGGGATTATGGGCTGGAGTCACCGTGCTGCCATCTGCTGTCCCACACTTTACCTTTGACCTCCTCCGTCAGCCTCAGAGTGCAGCGTTTTTAGCCTATGTTACGGATTAGGAATCTGGGGTAGGGAAGTTAATTCTTTCACTTGGGATCACAGGTGAGAGCCCAGGATGAGGTTTCCTCCTTGCCCAGGTGGGTGGGTGGGTCCGGCACCTGCTCTGGCAGGTGTTGAACCTGGGAGCTTGGGGTAGAAGGTCGTGGGGAGGACAGAGGGAGGAGGCTGGGAGGGGAGGGCGAGGGTTGGAGAGGGGTGTGTGGGAGGAGACAGCGGCTGTCCTGCTTTGAGGTCACTGGGCCCTCACCCCTCTCTCTGGGCCCCCATTTTGTGCCCTGTAAATGAGGCTTTTAATGAGACTAATAAAAGCTTAAAGTCGTAACAGTTGCTCCCACGGCCTCCCAGGGTTTGGGTCTCAGGCCCAGCCTGGGCGGAGCAGGGCGGGGCAGCCCTCCCACCGCGGTGCCGCCTTGCACAGCCCGGGACCGGGAGCCCAGAACACTTTCCCAGATGTGCCGCACGTGGACCGGGGCGCTGGCGGTCAGCGGCTGGGCCGGGCCTCTGGGGAGCTGAGCTCACTGGGCCACCCACCGTGGGTCCCCTGAGCACACAGGGCGGTTCCCAGGAAGGAGGGGCTCCGAGGGACTGGCAGGGCTGTCTCCCCTCTTCACACTCCCCGCAGAACGTGTCCCCAAGGGTGTCTGCAGCCGGGCTCCAGTGCACCGCGCCCACCCGCCTGCCGGATGCCTGTGTGCTACTCCATTCACGCGCTCTCCCCCGGGGCTTGGGGGACAGGGCCCTGGGTGGAGCCCGAGGTCTGGTCCAGGGCCAGCGGGGTGGGCGCTGGGGGGCAGAGGGAGGCCTGGGCCTGACACAGTCCCCGGAGCACGTTGCTGAGCACAGGCGGGAAAAGAAAGTGCAACAAATGACGCCACCCAAAATGGGGTCCCCCAACACCACCATCCAAAGTGGGGTGCAGCCCCCTCCCCCACAGTGCAGCCGTGCAGCGAGGAGGGCAGGTGGGGTGGGTGCAGTGCCCTGCGCTGGGCGGGCAGAGACCCTCGCTGGGGGGTGGGGAGGCCAGTCTGGCCGGAGGGAGGGGGAGCGATGGCCCCACCCCACTCCCTTAGGCCCTGGAGCCTCTGGAAGATCCAAGCTGGTGGCCCATGGGTGGGGCGCTGTGGGAGGGGTGTTCTGGGGGTGACTGTAGGGTGCAGTCTGGGCGGGGGCGGCAGGGGCAGCCGTCCCCTCCTGCGGAGCAGCCTCACCACCGGAGGCTGGATCCCCTGCTTTAATTTGTATCTAGTTTTAATTATACGAGCAACGTATAAATACTTTGTGAAAAAAGTGAACTATTAGATAAGACGAAATTCCCTTTTTAACCCTTTAAGCCTCTGTCGTCCTGGTGTCCGGAAGGAGGCTCTGCGGCGGGTGTGCGTGTCTGGGCGTCTCTCTCTCACCTCAGTGTGAACGGCCTCGTCCACCTGGGCCACGGCAGCCACAGCGTCGTGCGTGGCGGTTGGCCACGGCGACTTGGTGCCCTGCCTTTGGATGTCTCGGCTGCTCCCGGGGTTGTGGCCGCCCCCAGCACTGCGGTTCTTGTCCTGCCCACGGGCACGGGTGTCGCTGGGTCCCCGGCTCCCTTCCCATCTGTAGGCTTGGGGCCCTGACTGCCCGGCGAAGTGGGGGGGCCGTGGGCCGTGGGCAGCCGTCCGGCCAGCCCGGCCCCCGGGCAACGCCGAGGCCCCTCGGGCCAACGTGCGAGGCTCCCGCTCTCCTGCCGGTCTCCGGGGCCTGCCGGGTTGGGCGGGTCGATTTTTCTGGTGTGTTTTAGTAGCATAATTATGGGGAGTATTTTTAGGTCCCTCTAACGGGCCGGCGGGGTTCGGCCAGCGCTGTTTACAGCCCCAGTCGGCCCTGTTTTCTCCAAGAGTATATATAGCTGGGCCGCTTTGCAGGTTCTGGCTAAAGAGGGACAGTGGCCACCTCAGCCACCTCCTGTGGTTTCCTTTGCCATGGACGGTGGCTAAAATGGGCCCAGGAAGAGTCGGCTGGCTCCAGGGTAGCAGGGGACGGGGCTGAGGGCAGAGCAGCCACCCCAGGCACGGAGTCGAGACCGAGAGAGGGACCGGCTTCCTCAGGCCCTGCCCGGCTGGTGCCCGCGGACCCCCGTGGTGCCCGATGTGTCAGGCCAGGCCCCCCCCTCCAGTGTTCTCCCCTCTCCTCCTGGGTGTCTGAAGCCACCTGCCCTGGCCACCCTTCCCTGTGGGTCCCCAGGGAGGGACAGTGACACCAAACTGCTGCTTAAACAGGTTCCTGGGCCGTGAGGCAGTGAGAGGAGCCGGGGCCTGTGGCTGTGGCAGGACCTGGGGGGGCAGAGCAGGAGGGGCCAGGTGTGGCCAGGTGTGGCCTCGGGCCTGGGTCTTGGTCTCCCACCGCCTGGAGCCTCTCCTCTCCCCTCTCGTTTACTCCATTTCTGTTTGTGGCTAAAACACTGTTTAAAACAACACATCATTAGTGCGACATCAAAGGGAGCTTTTAAAAGGGAAGCAAAGCCCTCCCTGCGCTACCCTGACCCCACAGCTGTTTGGTGCCCCCCCTCCTGTCTGTGGGCCAGGAGAGACCCCAGGGCTCCTGCTGGCCCGTGCTGGCTTGTGCCCCCCTCCTGGGGGGCGTCCCGTGCTGCCCAGGGCCGCCCTCTGGGCCGTGTCCCCCGCGTGGTTTGCCGTGGGAGCGCGACTGGGCGCGGGCTGCCTGTAACAGAGCAGCGGTAGGGCTGCTGCCCCCTCCCTGGGCGCCAGGCCTCCGCCAGCTGCCCGGTCCCTGGGGCACAGACCGCTGCATCGCGGCTCCTAGCTCGGCCCCCATCCCCCGCCCCCCGCCGGCCTGGACGGCCACGGCCTCCCTCTGCCCTCCCTGCCCCAGGCCGGGCGCTCTGCGTGGCCTCCGTGGCGTATCTCGGCTCTTTGAGCCATTTAGAAAAATTGGACGTTTGTCTTTTTACTTTTCAAATGTGGCAGCGCTCGTGGATTCCAGCTCCAAGCTCTTTCCAGCGATCCGCGCTGGAGGTGGCCTCCCCGCCCCAGCCACCGCGGTCGTCTCCCCAAAGGTGTCTGCGAGCCGGTGCTCGTACGCAAAGTCCAACCCGAGGGACGCTCGCTTCCTCGTCTTCCCTATGTGGGCCGTCGTTTCCTGGCCCCTGCGTCCCCCCACCCTGTGCCGTGACGTCCTCCCTCCCTGCCAACCTGCCGTGTCCTGCTGCTGGGAGGGACTGTCCCCTCACACACACAGTGGGTGTCTGTCACATGGAGCTGCTCCTTTACGCGGGAAGTGACCGTCAGGCTTCCTGACCCCACCCTGCTGCCGTTTCCCAGACTGCGGGACTGTCTTTGTGCACAGTTTTTCCTTCTTCTGAGCGTCCCCAGGGGAGATTCCCAGGGTCGGATCGCTGGGCTAGGAGGATAGGACCATTCTGGGCCCCGCGAGGCTGCGCCCGGCCCCTCGTGGAGCGAGGGAGCCGCTTGCCTCGTGCACACGGTGCTCCGGGCACTTGGGTTCTTGCGGCATCTCGGGGAGCTGCGTGCACCCCGGGAGGGTGTTCCCAGCCACCGCGGCGTGGTGCAGGCCAGTAGTCCCTTAGCCCCCGGGCCCCGTCCTCATCCGGACGGCCACTCCTCCTGGGGT
>CM052442.1:134108713-134203331 GCA_028533085.1 Varecia variegata | reverse complement strand
GCGACACACGGGGTTCTGCGCGGCACACGCCAGCACCCGTGTCGCGACACACGGGGTTCTGCGCGGCACACGCCAGCACCCGTGTCGCGACACACGGGGTTCTGCGCGGCACACGCCAGCACCCGTGTCGCGACACACGGGGTTCCACGTCCTCCATGGCCCCGTGCTGGTGGTGGCCGTGAAGGCCGTGCCCACGTCCCTTGCTCTGCGCCTGGTGCTGTGTCTCACGTGTCCACGGCTGTTTCTCCAGAGCCCCTGCCGCTCAGTGGCTGTACGTTCTCATTATCGTAAAACCGTCACCACCATCCATCTCCAGATCTTACTTGTCTTCCAAGACTGTCCCCTGTCCCCCTGCTCCAGGACACACAGCTCCCTGCCCCCAGCCGCCCCCAGGCCCACGTCAGGGCCCTGTCACGGCCATCCTGCGCCATCCCCGGGCACCTGTACTTGTTCAGTGTCTGGCCGGACCACAAGCTCCCGAGGCAGGACCCGCGGAAAAGTCCTCAGGGACAGTCACTCGGACAGAGGGACAGAGGGACGGGTGGGCGGATGGGCGCCTCTCCGGGGCTGGCACTAGGCGGGAGGTGCCTGCTCTCGGGGGACAGGGCTGGGAACGAGGGAACTTTGGAAGCCTTTGCTGTAAATGCTTCTCCTCCCGCCTCTCGGGCTGGATTGATTTTTTTTACTGAAAACATAATTGTTGGAAGACTTCAGATTTGAGAGAGTTGAGCTGATCGCTATAGCTGGTGTGTTAATGGCAGGGAGAGGCCCTGACTTTAGGGCAGACTCTTGGGGTGGTGGGGGCGGCTGAGTCCCCGTCCCGTGCGTGGCTTCCTCAGTGTCGCCTCCTTTCTGGGGGTGGGGGTGGGAAGGGAGGGTCCCCACTTGCTGAGTTTGTTCAGCGCCTCCGGCCACGTTCCTCTCTGGCCTCCTGACGACCCTCCCACGCGGGTCCAGTGGAGGCTGAGGGGTCTCCCTGCTGTGCCGCCTCCCACCGGCGCTGTGTTCTCTGAGCGGCTGGTTTGGGGTTAGGGACTCGGTGCTGGGGGCTGTGGTGAGCTGGCCTGGGCCCCCCAGAAGCCGTCCGGGGGGCCCCCGCCCCAGGATGGGGGCGGACAGCTGTGTGAGCCAGACTGGGGAGGGGGCCACTGGCCACACACTGGGCCTGGGTGGGGGGAGCCGGAGCCGGGGTCCTGCTTAGACGGGGGTCTGAGCTGTGCCGTGGCGCCTCCTTCCTTGGCCTCCTAGCTGGTGACAGCCGAGTGGGGTCTAACCAGGGCGGGCAGAACCCACAGGACTGATCCTTCCTTCTCGCACGGGAGGGTGGAATGAGCCATTTCACCCTGCAGTCAGGGTGTGCCCCTCGCTCTGGGCGGCCTGGGGAAGGGGCCAGGTGGGCCCCCCGTGTTTGGGCAGCTCAGGGCAGGTGCAAAGCCCTAACCCACAGCTGTCACAGACAAACGTGGCTGCATCACCGCTCCTTCCCTGAAGCCCAGCTCTGCCGCTCTCCCCAGTTGTGCTCCCTGCAGGGGGGACGGGCTTCCTGGCGCCTCCCGTCCCCACGTCAGCTCCCTCCCTGGCCTGCAGGAGAGGTTGAGTGGTCCCCCAGGTCCCCTGCCATGAGACCCTGTCGGGGCCCACCCCACCTCTCCTGACAAGCCTCACGCCCCTGGGAGGAGACGGGCCCGACCTCCCGGGACCCCCAAGTCAGGTCGGCGCGAGGGGAGGTCCCTGGTGGGGGCTCAGTCTTTAGGACCATTGGCCAGGCCCCGGTGTGGCCCCGGAGCTCTGCACGTTCCCTCCGGGACAGGCACAAGTGTGGCCACAGAGCCCCGCTCGCTGGGTGCTGCGGCGGGTGGGGGCGTTAGGGGTGACAGGCCCCGCCGTGACCCGCTGGCCCCACGTGCGTCAGAGCTCCCAGGACTGACAGAATCTTGCAAGGTGGGAGATGGGCCGCAGCGTCCGTGCCCCACGGGAGGGCAGGTGCCTGTGCTGTGGCGCGTGCGGGAGAGCACACGCGTGACAGCGTCAGAGCCACACGCATCTGCACGCATGCACCTCGGAGGCGCCGGCTGGGGAGCAGGCAGGGTGCGGGGGGCGCGCGGCAGCGAGCCATGGCGCGAGGGCCTTTGCGTCCTGGGAGAGGGACGCGCACGTGCAGGGTTGCAGCCTCGCGGGGCAGCGCTGTCCTCCGGGGCGAGGCTGGCTGTCCCCGGCCACCTGACCCGAGCTAACGCCCGTCTCCTCCGCAGCCTGCCTGTTCCGCGTCAACGCGCTGTCGCTGGTCTACCTGCTGTTCCTGCTGCTGCTGCCCTGGTTCCCGGGCCCCACCCGGAGCAGCCTCCGAGGTAAGCGGGAGGCCCCGGCCCGCGTTCCTAGGGGGGATTTGAGGCAAGAACCCACAGGGCAGAGAACGTCACTGGGCTTTAACGGCCGTGGGTGACAGGCGAGGGTCCCGCGGTGGCTTATTTTCAGCACAGACCCAGGGCCAGGTTCAGAATCTTTCCTGAGGTCAATGTCACAGGGGGAGGTGGAAGGTAACGGGGTGGGGTCATGGGGGCGGCTTCCCGCCCGTCGCGGGAAGGGTGTCCCTCGGGAAGCCAGAGGGAGTGCGCAGCCCCGGGTGTCCCCCCAGGAGGCGGGTCCCCACGCGTGGCCAGGCCCCGTGTCACGGCAGGCTCTCTGCACACACCCTGTGCCTGGCCAGCCTCCGGCTGACCTGTAAGGCCCAGTCACCGTGGCAGCTGTTCCTGCCTGGCAGTGTGGGTGGCTGGGCACAGCGTGGGCCATCTCGGGGTCTGAGCTGGGGCCGGGACTCTGTCTCCCTCTTCTGTGTCCTCTGAATGGTAGTCGGAAAGCCAGGCATGGTGGCCTCGTCCACAGGGGCACAGAGACCGAGGCCACAGCCCCTGAGGCCCCGGCACAGCGGGAGTGAAGGCCTCTGCCAGGCTCTCGGGGTCCCGGGGTCAGGGAGTGGGGGCAGAGCCCCCGCGCTAGAAGTCAGGCCTGCGGCCCAGGTGACAGAGAGGACTTGCATCCCGGGCCTTCGTCACCTGCTCCAGGGGTGCTGCATCCCCTGTGCCAGCTGTTAGTGACAGCAGGCGTCGTGGTGGGGACCTGCGGTTCGGAGGGTGAATAGCCAGCGGCTTGAAGGAGGGTCCTTGGGAACCTCAGCCCCCCAGCGAGAGACCCGCCCTGGCAGGGGAGGGCGTGGAAAGTTGCCGAGCAGGGTCCAGGTTGGGCACGACTGCCCGGCCCGTCGGGTCCCCCGTGCTCACGGGCACAGCCCCCCTGGGGCCTGGGGCCAGTCCGAGTTTCCTGCTGCTGCAGCCGAACGGCCCGAAACCACACATGGACCCTGTCACAGCGCTGGGGGTCGATGTCCAGCCGGGAGACCCGGGTCAGGTGTCGGGGAGTCCCAGGGCCGCCGGGGGGGAGGGGTCTCTCTCCTCCCCCTTCCAGCTGCTCGAAGCTCCCCGGGTTGTGGCCTCTCCCCGCACCCCCAGAGCCAGCGGCCGCCACTGAGTCTTCCTCAAGCCCCTCACTCCCGCCTCCTCCCGTGGACAGTGGCCCTGTGCCGTGTCACGCCACGGCGACGCCGGCTTCCCGATCAGCTGGTAGTGCCGCAGTTCCCTCCGCGACCTCCACTCCCTTTGCCGGGTGGGGTCACATACTCACAGGGTCCAAGGATTAGGTCGGGGACGTCTTTGGGGTCCCTCATCCTTCCGGCCACAGGTGAAAGGTCACCCCCTCCCGGACCGTCAACATTGCTCTGAGCACCCTCAGGGTCCCTCCTGGCTGGGCGCGTGGGATCACGTGGAATTCGGGTGGGGAGAGCAGGTGGGGAACCGGGTTGGGGAGGGCGGGGCCCCTCCCAGGGTGGCCAGCGCGTGCCACTGTCCCCACCCCATCTGCTCCCCACGGAGCCGGGTCTGTGTGTTCCAGGCCCTCAGCTTTTAGCTGCTCGTCCCGTGAATATTTCACCCCCCCCGGGGAGACTGGAACGGCTTCCCCTGGTGAGAGGAGGGCCACAGGTGCCCGGCCAGGCAGGGAGCCAGGGGGAGCTTCCCTGCCTGGCCCTCCTGTCCCTCCTCCTGTCCCTCCGTCCAGCCTCAGAGGCCCTTCAGGGACAGAGACGCTGCCTGCGGTTTCTGGGCAGGAGGGAGGAAGATGTGAGGCCTGCGTGTGCCGGGTGCCCGCGGGGTCCATGGCTGTGCAGCTGGCGGCCCTGGGGGAAGGTCCAACGCTGCCCGCCTGTCCCCACGCAGGCGCCAGCCTGACCCTGGGGGCTGGGGATTGAGCTCGGCGGCGTGCAGCGGGGGCAGGAGTCGGGCAGGGGCTGGGGCAGCTGGCGTGGGCTCGTGTGTCCCCGGCAGGGCAGTGGGTGGGCCCGTGGGGTCAGCACCCAGACCTGCTGGTCAGGCCGCGGCTCGAGGAAGCTCCATCCGTGCCTGGGGACAAAACCCCCTCCGGGCCTGCAGGGGGCCCTGCCGCCGTCCCCAGCCTCCCTAGTCCCCCGGCCAGCCTGGCGCGGACTCTGTCCTCCAGCTCCAAAGCCCCCGACACCCCCAGCTCAGCCCAGCTCAGACCCGGGAAGCCTCCGGGACCGTCCCAGAATTCCCAGCCACTCCTCTGTTGCTGGGGCTCACGGCTCGGACTTGTCATTTGTTCCCCCCTTTCCCTGTACGGCCCCCACCTGCCTGGACGCCCCCAGCGTGTGGCCTCAGACGCGGGGAGGCCCCTTCCCTCCACGGGTGGCACCCAGGGTCCCTTGGCTGGTCGCACGCCCACCCCGTGAGTCAGACTTGGGGGCTCCCATGTGCACCCCGGGAACCAGGCTCTCGCCTGCTGTCTGCAAACTGCTCATCAGGACACGGCAGCTCTGCCGGGGGTGGGGGGCTCCCCAGCTGAGGCACAGGGCGGGTGCAGGGTGGCAGTCCAGCAAGTGGGGGGCTTGGAAGCATCCGGATGCAGGGGCAGTGTGGCGGCGGGGGGCAGCTGGAATCGGGCCAGTGCTGAGGGCTGGGGTGCCCTGGGCCTGAGCAGCGGTTTTGGGGGGCTCACAGATCTGTGTGAACCGTGCCCTCTGTGATGCCCCCTCAACTGGAAGGACCTCAAGGCCTCCCCCTTCCTACTGCCTGAGAGCCCTGCCCACTTTGAGGCCCCAGAGTGGGAGCCCTGCTCCTTGCTGGGGGTGGGCGGATGCCATGCTGGGCGCCATGCTGGGCCCCTCCCTGGCTACGGATGGGGGTGGGGTTGCCTGGCCTGGTGGGGGGCAGGGAGGAGCCTGTTCCAGACTCCCCCTACCAGCCAGCGGGTGGGCCAGGAACAAGGGCCCTTGGGCGGGTCCCCGGCCTGAGCCCCCGCTCTGTCCCTTCCCAGGACAGAGGAGCCACTGTGAGCCGGGCTGGAGGGGCCGGGTGGGGCGGGGGATGTGCTGGGAGCTGCTCCCTCTGGGGCTCGGGGAGGAGGCGCAGCGCAGCCCTGCGGCCCCCTGGCCTTGCCTGGCCTCCCCAGCTCTGAGTTTGGTGCACAGAGGCCGCCAGGAGCGACCCGGGGGCCAGGCCCCGAGGAGGGGGTCTGGGCAGGGGAAACGCGTCTCTAGCTGTCTGACCGCGAGCAGTGCTCTGAGCTTGGTTTCCCCATCTCTGAGATGGGGTGGTAATGGCCCCATGGGTTTGTGGTGGGCACTGAGGGGCTCGCGCGCAGTGTGAGGGCCGAGCAGGACCCCCACAGCCAGCCACCAGGGGAAGGGCTTTCCCGGTGCAGCCACCCCACCGTCCCCAGGTCGGGATTGGCTCTGCCGAGCCCTCTTCTTCCTCCCGCTGGTTCCAGCCTTGCTTGGGCCCCACAGTAGCCAGGGTGGCCGTGGCCCCGCCTCACCTTGACTCACAAGGTCTAGCCCTGAATGTCCCCGGAGGCCCACTGGCCCTGCTCCTACTGCAGGGCCTACTGAGCGCCTGGGGCTGGCCTACCTGCCGAGACCCTGTGTCCCTGCTCGGGCCATGTGGGTGTGGCCCAGCCGGGGGCTGTCCCCTCCCCGTGCCCTCGGCAGGCTGCACACTGGCCTAGCCCCGACCCTTCTGCCCCCAGGTCACACGGGCCGCCTCCTCCGGGCCCTGATCTGCCTCAGCCTCCTCTTCCTGGTGGCCCACCTCACCTTCCAGATATGTCTGCGCACTGTGCCCCACCTGGACCAGCTCCTGGGACCCAGCTGTGAGTTGCCATGCGGTGGGACGGGGCTGGGTGCCCGGCAGCAGCGCTGGGGTCAGGAGACCCGGTGCGCTTCCTGGGCTAGACGGCGGCGACCTTGGGTCCCTCGGAAGGCCCCGCTCACCTGAGCTGCCGGGATGGGTGGGCCCTGAGCACCCAGGTCAAGTGTCCCCAATGGCGCCCGGGCCTGGGCTGGCCACGCAGGCAGTGGAGAGCCGGCCCCTGGCCCAGGAGCAGCCCTGGCCCCGAGTCCCTCCGTCCATCAGCCTCCTGAGGTGCCCTGGCTGCCCGGCTGGGCCACGCCAGGGGCCCTGTGCTCCCACCCACTGCCTGGCACCCCTCACCCTGCAGACCATGCCACCAGGTGGCACCTGCCTCACCGGCTCTGTCGACACAGCACCCAGGCCTCAGCCATGGGAGCCCGGCCAGCTCGCTCTGCCACACGGGCAGGCAGGTGCCACCCTGTGTCCTGGTCTTCATTCCGTGACAGGCGTCCCCCTGGCGCTCAGAACCGAAGCCAGGAGAGGCGCCAGAGGTCAGCAGCCCCTGCCAGGGGCTGTTCTGAGACCAAGACACGGCTTCCCCACTCCAGCCTCCTCTCCCTGCCCCGTTTCCCTGGCTGGGCCTCAGTTTCCCTGTCAGTAATGGCATCTGAGACCAGTCGTGGGTGCCCCGCAGACACCGGGGCCCCCTGATTCCTCGGTTCCCAAGGGGCTGTGGCCCCGGAACACGAGCCACCCGGAACTCCCCACCTGATCCAGGCTCTGGTGCGTCTCTCTGCAGGCGGCCCGTGGGAGAACCTCACACGGCACGTGGGGGTCACAAGGTAAGACCCCGCCGCAGCCCACCTCGGGCGTTTCCTGGGCTCAAGGGAGGCCCGGGGCCGTCCACCGCTCTCGGCCCCTGGCCTGGGGGTCCCTCTGCGCCCCCTCCCGTGACACCTGCTGTCCTGGCCTGACCCCCTCTGCCTCCCCCGCAGGCTGGACCTGAGGGACGTTCCCAACACCATCCGGCTGGTGGCCCCCGACCTGGGCGTCCTGGTGGTCTCCTCC
This sequence comes from Varecia variegata, assembly GCA_028533085.1. NCBI lineage: Eukaryota > Metazoa > Chordata > Mammalia > Primates > Lemuridae > Varecia > Varecia variegata. The sequence continues at coordinate 134,196,066 of CM052442.1, read as the reverse complement.
GTCTGCCTGGGCCTCTGCGGGCGGCTGGCGCGGAAAACCCGGCAGAGCCCGCACGCCCGCGAGCTGGTGAGGGGCTGTGGGCCGCCGGGTCCCCTGGGTGTCGGGAGGTCATTCGGGAGCTGTGGGCCCAGCCGTTTTGAGGACTTTTCATTCTAAATGAACGTAGATGCGTTCGTTGTACGTATGTGCTGACCGTGAGGAGCCGAGATGGCCCCGGCCCCCCGCGATGTGGTCGCGGCCGGGTAACACCTGGTCCTGCCGGGCCTGCCTCTCGGGTCGGAAACGTCCTCGGACCCCAAGGCGGCGTCTGTGCTCTTAGGACCCGTGGGGGGGGCTCGTGGGGCCCACACAGTCGGCACCCGGGGGCGGGGAGATGGTCCCTGTCAGGGGACGCCTGGGCACAGGCCCCTCACAGGCCGGGGGGTGCGGAGGAGCCCCGTGAATGTCTGCAGCCCCTGGAGCCACAGCCCGGGTCAGAGGCCGGCCTGGAGGGCGAGGTGGCGTCACGCTCTGCTGCCCCCAGACCGGGAAGGTCCAGCCCTGGGGTGTCCGGGCCCCCGGCGGCTTGTCATGGTCAGGCGTAGCCGGGGCCCTCTCGGCACCCCGTGCCCCTGCACGAGGGCAGAGGTCACGGCCCGGCTGGGGCCTGCTCTGCCCGACACGGCTGTCCCGGGCTCAGCCGGGACGTGAGACTGCCGGGTGTCCTGGCACAGAGACTCCCTGCCTGGGAGGCGCCAGGAACACAGGCTCCTCCCACCCCACCCCTGCACCAGCGTCCCTTTGCCAAACAGCTGATGCTTGCCAGGCACATGGGCCTGCGTTCCAGAGGAGCCCAGAGAGGGGGAGGGATTCCCCATGGCCACACAGCAGGTCGGGTGGGGCGACTCAGCCTGCAGGACAGTCCTGCTGCCCCTCCTGTCCCTGTCCCCCTCCCCCTGTGCCCCACTTCAGAGGTGGACACGGGGCCCGGACGTCCAGCAGCCTTTCCAGGCATTTGTGGGGGTCCTTGGAGGGTCCCTACCCCTCCCGAGGACACGTGGTGTGGAGCTGGCATGTGACCGGGGCTTCCTGGAACATACCTGCCAGGAAGGGCCAGGGGCCGGCCCCTCCCCAGAGCACAGGGTCTCCTGGTGGCCCCTGGGCAGGCTGGGACGGCCACTTTCATCGTGGGGTGGGGACTGCAGCATCCCACCAGGCACGGTGGCTGGTGTGGACAGACCCAGGGCAAGGCGGCGAGGGGTCCACCCGGGCACCCACGGCTCTAACACCGGGAACTGGGAGCCCCCAGAGGCCGCCACACACTTGCCACTGCCTGGCAGGGCCACGTCCACACGCCACAGGGCAGCCTCACTCCTGCACGCGGTGGCCCGATCTAGGTACGTGCGCAGGTGCGTGTGCAGCAGGTGCGTGCACAGGTGCGAGGGGCCAGGCGGCCGCAGGAGGCGGCGTGGGGGAGTGCTCTGCAGGGCCCCACGTGGTGTGGGTGGCCTGCGGCTGCTGGGGGGGCCTCACACCTGCCCTCCCCCAGCAGCTGCCTCTGTTCTTTCCGTTCCCAGAAACGCTCATTTTTCACTCATTTTTCACGCCTTCCCAGATTTCCCAGGGCCGGGGCCAGGCTGTGGGCGGGGTGAGCTCAGGCCTTCCAGCCCCAGCCCCCGCCTGGCGGCCCTGCCCCGTGGCTGGCAGGGAGTGGCAGGCGCGTCCCCCGCCCCCAACTCGCATGGGGGCCTAAGGGCGAACCGTGGGGGTGAGCGGTGTGATGCAGCCCCCACTGCTGCGCAGCCTCGGAGAGGGCCCCGGGACCCTCCTGCTTGGACAGCCCTGGTAGCCCGTGAGGGCAGGACCTGTGGGGTTCACCTCTCCTGTTCGGTCCAATCTCCCATCTGACAGACCGGGAACAGGCTCAGAGAGGTTAAGTTACTGGCCTGAGGCCACACAGCGAAAGGAGACTGTCAGGGCTGGGGTGGGACTGGCCATCTGGCTCCAGGGCCCGTGCTCTCAGCCCAGCCACCGCGCCTGTTTCACAGATGGGCACGCCGGGCTGCTGGCAGCCGGGCCAGGCGCCTGATGACAGAGTGTGTGCTCCTCCCTGCAGCATGGCTTTCCCCAGCGTCCGGGAAACCTTTAGTCGGGGCCGGGGAAACAGGGCTTCCCCGCCCCAAGCAGGGACCATCCCTTTCCTCCGGGCAGTCGGCCACCTGGTCCCCCGAAAGGGGCCGGGGAGGGCAGGAGCGCAGCCCCCGGCCCCCAGCACAGCGGCTCCCTGGTGGAGACTCCACAGGTGCACGCCAGGCCCCGCTGTGTCCCAGGTGTCCCTGGCTGTGTGATGGGGGCATCCTCAGCTGGTCCCTGTGGGAGCCAGACCGTACCAGGCAGGGGCTTTGGGGACCCACGTGGGAATCTGTGGGGTCTGCCCTCTGGGTCCGTGTGGTTTACACGAGGGGAAAAGCAAAGACACGTGAGGTGTTCTGCAGCGGTCCGAGGTCAGCCGCCACCTGTCACAGTCTCCGTGTGTCAGGGCTGGGCCAGCGTGGAGGCTGCCTCCAGGAAGCCCCGCGAGGCCCATGAACTGGAACAAGGAAGTAGGAAGGTCACGGCACCTGGAGGACAGCTCAGGCCCTGCCTTGCGGGCAGCCGTGGGTGTGGCCTCCCCTGGCCCCCAGCTGGGCACGGGAGGGGCTGGGGCGGCCTCAGTGCCCTGCACCTTCCCTCACCTGCCCGTGGCCTCGGCAGGACGATGACATGGACACAGGACCCCCAGCGGGGCTGCAGGGAGCCGCTGCACCAGCCCCCAAGCAGAGGTCACGGCTGGCCGCCCGGTTCCGGGTCACAGCCCACTGGCTGCTGGTGGCTGCGGGGCGCACCCTGGCCATAATGCTGCTCGCGCTGGCAGGTACCCGCCGAGGCAGGGAGGGGCGGGGAGCTCCCCAGTGGCCAGAGAGACGGGTTCACTGGTGCCGGCCAGGCCTGACTGCCCTCTGCCTGCACGCAGGCATCGCCCACCCCTCGGCCCTCTCCAGCATCTACCTGTTGGTCTTCCTGGCCATCTGCACCTGGTGGGCCTGCCACTTTCCCATCAGCCCCCTGGGCTTCAGCACACTCTGCGTCATCGTGGGCTGCTTTGGCGCCGGCCACCTCATCTGCCTCTACTGCTACCAGACGCCCTTCGCCCAGGCCCTGCTCCCGCCTGCGGGCACCTGGGCCAGGTGAGGCCGACCCACGCAGCCCCGTCCTCTTGCCCGGTCCCACCTGCCTGGCCGGCCCACGCCTCTGCACGGCCCTGTCGCTCCTGAGGCCAGCGGCCGGTGACGTGCCTTCTCCGGGTAGGGTGTTTGGTCTCAAGGACTTCGTGGGCCCCACCAACTGCTCCAGCCCCAACGCACTGATCCTCAACGCCGGCCACGACTGGCCCGTGTACGTGAGCCCCGGGGTCCTGCTGCTGCTGTACTACACGGTGACCTCTCTCCTGAAGCTGTGCGGGCCCCGCCCCTCTGACCAGGTGAGCCCCTGCCCGCCCCGCCTCTGGCCTGCCGGGGTCTCCCGGGGCGAGGCCCGAGCTCCCCACTCTGGTCTCCACAGACGGCGCATGGGGAGCAGGAGCTGGAGCTGGCCGACCTCGACCCGTGGCCCCAGGACAGGGAGGCTGCGCAGGTGAGGAGCCGGGTGGGTGTGGGGGTCCCTGGGGCTGTCCCCCGTGGCCCCAGGACCGAGAGGCTGCACAGGTGAGGAGCCGGGTGGGTGTGGGGGTCCCTGGGGCTGTCCCCCGTGGCCCCAGGACCGGGAGGCTGCGCAGGTGAGGAGCCGGGTGGGTGTGGGGGTCCCTGGGGCTGTCCCCCGTGGCCCCAGGACCGAGAGGCTGCACAGGTGAGGAGCCGGCTGGGGTTGGGGGTGCCTGGGGCTGTCCCCTGTGGCCCCAGGACGGGGAGGCTGCACAGGTGAGGAGCCGGCTGGGGGTGGGGGTGTCTGGGGCTGTCCCCCGTGGCCCCAGGATGGGGAGGCTGCGCAGGTGAGGAGCCGGGTGGGTGTGGGGGTCCCTGGGGCTGTCCCCCGTGGCCCCAGGACGGGGAGGCTGCGCAGGTGAGGAGCCGGCTGGGGATGGGGGTGCCTGGGGCTGTCCCCCGTGGCCCCAGGACCGGGAGGCTGCGCAGGTGAGGAGCTGGGTAGGGGTGGGGGTGCCTGGGGCTGTGCCCCGTGGCTGCTCACGCACGGCTCCTCCGCAGCACGTGGCGCCCACACCCATGGCACCCGACAGTGATGCCGACAGCTGCATCGTGCACGACCTGACCGGCCAGACCCCTGTTCGACGGCGGCCCCGTGAGTATGACGCGCACCGAGGGCCACTTGCTTCCTTGGACACACATGACACGGGCGGTTTTGGGACAAGGCCGGTGCTGCCCCCTGGTGGCCACCAGTGGTCTGGCGTGTCCCCGCCTCAGCCTGTCCACCCGCTGCCCCTGCCGGGCTGCCCAGGGCCGTCGTGTGGCCACGTCACTGACCCCTGAGACCCCACCGGGGGCCCTTCGGGTCTCCCAACCCCCCCCCAGAGGACTCAGCTGCCCAGCTTTGGGCTGGTCCCTCGGGTGGGTGCAGATGGCCCAGCAGCCCAAGGAGGTGCCTGCCTGCGTCACGGGGCAGGGGCTGGGGACTTTCTCTGGGTGTTTTCTTTACCCTGAGCCTCGATTTCCATTTAGTGCTTTGTTTCTAAGTGAAGCAAACGCCGCCGCCTCCAGCTTAGGTAGTGGGCGCCCCGAGGATTTTCACGTGCGCAGAGTGGAAGGGGGTCACGGCACCTGGCGCATCCTGTCCTTGCAGGGCCTCCGAAACCGAGGCCCAGACAGGGTTCAGGGACTGGCCAAGGTCACACAGCCCCTTCAGGAACAGCGTCAGGCCCAGCAGCTGGGGCTTGTCCTGTGTTTTCTGCCCGGCGCCCACCTCGGCCGTCTGCTGACCCCGGCTCCCTGCTGCCCTGCCCCTGCTCACTACCGAATTTCAGGGCACAGTCGGGTGTGGGAAGGGATCCTGGCGTGTCCCCGTCGAGTTGACCTCTGCTCCTGCCCCGCAGCGCGCCCCAGGCTGGCTGAGCCGAGGGAGCCGTCTCCGCTGCACGGCCTGGGCCACCTCCTCATGGAGCAGAGCTACGTGTGCACCCTCATCGCCATGATGGTGAGGGGGCTGGGCTCTCCGTGAGCGCTGGGAGGTGGAATGTCTTGTGCGCGTGTGTGGGTGTGCACACGTGTGCACGCGTTGAGTCCTGTGCTGCCGCCCTGGGGGTTGGGCAGCCGTGTCGGGGCTGGGTGGGCACCGTGCAGACCCTGCTGCCCTGTGCCCAGGTGTGGAGCATCACCTACCACAGCTGGCTCACCTTCGTGCTGCTGCTCTGGGCCTGCCTCATCTGGACGGTGCGCAGCCGCCGGCAGCTGGCCGTGCTGTGCGCGCCCTGCATCCTGCTGTACGGGCTGGCGCTGTGCGGCCTGCGCTACGTGTGGGCCATGGACCTGCGCCCCGAGCTGCCCACCACCCTGGGCCCCGTCAGCCTGCGCCAGCTGGGGCTGGAGCACACGCGCTACCCCTGCCTGGACCTCGGTGCCATGGTGAGTGTCCCCCGCCAGCCTGGGAGCCCGTGTGCCGGCGCGTCGGGTTTCTGCCTGACGACCATGGGATGCTGTTCTGCCTCGTCACTTGCCCAACACACGGGAAGCTCCGGGAGAGCAGGCCCCGGCCTGATTGTCACCACGGGGTCCCCGGCACCCGCCCAAGTGTTTGTTGACTGAATGACCTTGTGTTGCCATGGGCACCGTCCCCTGTCCCTGGACGCTGTGTCGTTCTGTCCTCTGTCTGCCTGGTGCAGACAGGCCTGTGGGTTGTATCTTGTGTGGGATTTGCGAACCTTTGTGTGTTCCTGCGTGTGAGATGTGTGTGTCCACGCGTTAATGTGACCACATGTGCACATGTACACGTGAACCTATGGCTATGTGGACATGCGAACCCGGGCATCTGTGCCCCGTGCGGGTGTGAGTGAGGGGGCGGTCGTGCCTTGGAGGGGCAGGGGCGGGTGCGGGAGGGCTGGCCCGGCTGTGGGGGTGCCGGGCCCCAGCCGCAGTGACGCCCCGGTCCTCCCAGTTGCTCTACACGCTGACCTTCTGGCTCCTGCTGCGCCAGTTTGTGAAGGAGAAGCTGCTGGGGGGGGGCAAGGCCGCGGCCGAGCTGACGGAGGTCACCACGGCGGACGCAGGTGGGCGGCGGGGCTGGGGACGGGCTGGGGACGGGCTGGGGGGGAGGGGCCCTCCTGCAGCCGACACGTCGCCCTGCCTCCTGCTCGGCCGCAGAGCCCACGCGGGTGCAGACGCTGCTGCGGAGCCTGGGCAAGCTGGTGCAGGGCGTGTACGCCAAGTACTGGATCTATGTGTGTGCCGGCATGTTCATCGTGGTCAGCTTCGCCGGCCGCCTGGTCGTCTACAAGATCGTCTACATGTTCCTCTTTCTGCTCTGCCTCACCCTCTTCCAGGTGCCCCCGGGGACGGGGTAGGGCTGGGGCACGGGGTCCCCCGCTGCTGCACGCTGCCCCCCTCGGCCCTGCCATGCGCCCTCACCGCGAGCCCCCGCCGCCCGCAGGTCTACTACAGCCTGTGGCGGAAGCTGCTCAAGGTGTTCTGGTGGCTGGTGGTGGCCTACACCATGCTGGTGCTCGTGGCCGTCTACACCTTCCAGTTCCAGGACTTCCCCACGTACTGGCGCAACCTCACGGGCTTCACGGACGAGCAGTGAGTCCGGGGGCCACGCGGGGGGGACGCAGGGGGGACGTGGGGCTGCCCCCGGCCGGGGCTGACGCCGCCCCTCGCACAGGCTGGGCGACCTGGGCCTGGAGCAGTTCAGCGTGTCCGAGCTCTTCTCCAGCATCCTCATCCCCGGCTTCTTCCTGCTGGCCTGCATCCTGCAGCTGCACTACTTCCACCGGCCCTTCATGCGGCTCACCGACCTGGAGCACGTGCCCCCGCCCCGCGCCCACCGCCCGCGCTGGGCTCGCAGGTGCGGCCCTCCCGCCGGGCTGGGTGGGGTTGGGATGGGCCGGGGGCAGCGTGGAGGTCGTGGGGACAGAACCTCAGCTGACCCTGTCGGCCTGGGCGGGGCCCCTGCAGCAGACGTGGCGGGGGTCACGGAGCAGGGGTCCTTGGGCCAGGGGCGAGCAGGCCAGGGCTTCCTTTGGCCCTGGGAGCCCCGAGGGAGGGCAGGAACCCCCGTGGGGAGTGACACTCTGGGGCCCTCCCAGGCAGGACCCCACGAGCGGGACCCCACTGCTGCAGCAGGAGGAGGAGAAGGCGCCCGGGGCTGGGGGGCTGAGCTCGGCCGGCCTGTGTCCCACCACGCAAGCGCCTGAGGGTGAGTCGGGAGTGGGGGTGGGGCGGAGCACCGCCGCCCCCACAGGCAGACGTGTGGCCGGGTCCCCTGGGAGCCCGGGAGCCATTCTGTGCACAGGCCGGGCCACCTGGCCTCCTGCTCACCGACCCCCACCGTAGGCACAGCCAGCAAGTGGGGCCTGGTGGCTGAGCGGCTGCTGGACCTGGCGGCCGGCTTCTCGGATATCCTCACTCGCGTGCAGGTGTTGGCGCGGCGTCTGCTGGAGCTGCACGTCTTCAAGCTGGTGGCCCTGTACACCGTCTGGGTGGCCCTGAAGGAGGTGCGCGCATGGCAGATGCTGGTTGTCCCCCAAGCCTCAGTTTTCCGGAGCCTGAGGGGTCACTCCCGGCCCACCCTGCTGGCCTCTCCGCAGGTGTCGGTGATGAACCTCCTGCTGGTGGCGCTGTGGGCCTTCGCCCTGCCCTACCCCCGCTTCCGGCCCATGGCCTCCTGTCTGTCCACTGTGTGGACCTGCATCATCATCGTGTGCAAGATGCTGTACCAGCTCAAGGTCGTCAGCCCCCACCGGTACTCCAGCAACTGCACCGAGGTACGGCCACACCCAGCCCCCCCCCGCCCCCCCCCGCCCCCCCCGCCGGCGGCAGGGTGGGAGCTGAGGGATCCAGGCAGCTGGGGGGGGGGGGGCAGCAACAGACATAGAGGGTCCGTCCCCTGGGGGGCTGAGGGGGCTTCCTGGAGGAGGTGTCCTTCCAGCTGTTCTGTGCAGGACCAGGGCCCCCCCCAACACGAAGGCGTCCTCAGGCTTAGCGGCGTGTCCTGACTTGGCCGAGGCAGCAGCGCCTGCCTCAGAGAGGGTGGGGGGGGGGCGCCGTCCAGCCTCCCCCTGGCCATCTCTTTACTCTCCTGGCCCCTCGGCTCTTGTCACCAAGCCCCAGACCCTCCCCACGAAGGGCTCTGAGGCTGAGCCCTGCGTCCCTGGCTGGGCAGCTGCTGTCCGGCCTAGACCTGGCCTGGAGCTGCCCCGCCTGCCGAGTCTGGCCTGGGTGCAGATGCTAACGCCAAGCCCCCCACCAGCCCTTCCCCAACAGCACCAACCTGCTGGCGACAGAAATCAACCAGTCCGTGCTGTACCGGGGGCCCGTGGACCCTGCCAACTGGTTTGGGGTGCGGAAGGGCTTCCCCAACCTCGGCTACATCCAGGTGAGGGCGGAGCCTGCAGGGCGGGCAGGGTGGGTGGGGTGGGTGGGGCCGGTGGGGTGGGGCCGGCATGGGCGGGGCCAACGGGGTGGGCAGGGTGGATGGGCCCGACTGCCCTGACCAGCGCCCCCCGCAGAACCACCTGCAGATCCTCCTGCTGCTGATCTTCGAGGCCGTGGTGTACCGGCGCCAGGAGCACCACCGCCGGCAGCACCAGCTGGCCCCGCTGCCCGCCCAGGCCGTGTGTGCCGAGGGCACCCGCCAGTGGCTGGACCGCGACCTGCTCAGCTGCCTCAAGTACTTCATCAACTTTTTCTTCTACAAGTTCGGGCTGGAGGTGAGGCTGGTGTCACCCTCCCCAGGCAGGGCACAGCCGCTGGGGGGCCTGCACCGTCCCGGGGGGTCCCTACCCTCGGGCTGCCTGGGGTGGCTCAGCCTGCCCCTGTGGTGTGTGGGTGCTGAGAAGAGGCAGGGGAGGCCGGGCTAGGGTCTCACTCTGCCGTGGAGCCTGACCTCCTGAGCCTCAGTTTCCCCCCCACATGATGGAGGTGTGCTGAGTCTCTCCAGCCCACAGGCAGGCGGCGTGGGCACCACGTGGCAGGGCCAAGGCTGGGCAGGGGGTGCTGGAAGGTCCCTTCCTACCTGCTCAGCCCCGCCCCTCCCCAGATCTGCTTCCTGATGGCCGTGAACGTGATCGGGCAGCGCATGAACTTCATGGTCCTCCTGCACGGCTGCTGGCTGGTGGCCATCCTCACCCGCCGGCACCGCCGGGTCATCGCCCGCGTCTGGCCCAACTACTGCCTGTTCCTCACGCTCTTCCTGCTGTATCAGTACCTGCTGTGTCTGGGCGTCCCCCCAGCCCTGTGCATGGGTGAGCACACTGCGGGCCGGCGGGGTGTGTCGCGTCTGCCCCGGCTCCTGCCCGCCCTCCTGGGCTCCCCCCAGGCCTCCCCTCCCCCCGCAGCCCGCCAGCCCCCACCGATGCACCGTCCCGCTCTCCGCGGCCTTCTGTGCTCAGGGGGCCCCACCCTCACAGCGGTGTCACCGGGGCCAGTCCGATGTGCATTTAGTCTTCCGTGTCCTTTGGCCCAGGCTGCCCGGCCCCTTTTGTCTCGTGACGGTCCAGAGAGCCCGGCCTGTGGTTTTGCAGCCACCCTGAGGTTGGGACGTGTTGGTCGGCCCCAGTGAACGCTCCCTGGGGTGGGGTCGGTGCACAGTTTATATTGAGAAATAACGTTGTAAGAATGATCTGGAACCGCTGGGTCCCTAAGTCCTCGACTCAAGCGTGAGTGGGCGTGAGAATGATGGGGGGGGTTGTCTGGGGCCCCAGAGGCCTGACGCCCCGACGTCCCCGCAGACTACCCGTGGCGCTGGAGCCAGGCCATTCCCATGAACTCCGCGCTCATCAAGTGGCTGTACCTGCCTGACTTCTTCCGGGCCCCCAACTCCACAAACCTCTTCAGTGAGTGCCTCCGGCCACCCCCGGGGGGCCCCTGCAGGGCCACGAGGGCTGTGCCGTGGGCCAGCGAGGGGACGGGTTTTCCAGACCCTGCCGGCCAGGTCCAAGTCCGGTGTTTCCCCAGCTGGGGGCCTTCCGCGGCAGACCCACCTCCCCACAGGCCCGTCCACGGGGGACCGAGGGGCCGACTCGTGCGTGCACACGGGACCTGTCAGAGCACCACGCCCCGTACAGACCTGTGTGTGCTCTGTGGTGAGCAGTCGGGCACACGGCAGCCCACGTGCCCTGACACGCGGGCACACAGACAAACTGCACACATACACAGAGCCATGTCCTCAGACTCTGACACCCGCTCGCTGACATCACGTGTGCCGGTGCTGACGGTGGACGTGTGTCACCCACACCCCAGTGCATGCCCCGCCCCGCCCCGCCGTGTGCACTGTGCTGGGAGCAGTGCGGCCACATCTCCCGTGTCCCGCAGGTGACTTCCTCCTGCTGCTCTGCGCCTCCCAGCAATGGCAGGTGTTCGCAGCCGAGCGCACGGAGGAGTGGCAGCGTGTGGCCGGCACCAACACTGACCGCCTGGAGCCACTGCGGGGGGAGCCCAATCCCGTGCCCAACTTCATCCACTGCAGGTGGGGCCCGGCCCCCACCACCAGGGGGCCTTCTGGGAGGGAGGGGGTGGCAGGGGCCCCGCAGTCACAGCCCCGCCCGCAGGTCCTACCTCGACATGCTGAAGGTGGCCGTCTTCCGCTACCTGTTCTGGCTGGTGCTGGTGGTGGTGTTTGTCACGGGGGCCACGCGCATCAGCATCTTCGGGCTGGGCTACCTGCTGGCCTGCTTCTACCTGCTGCTGTTCGGCACCAGCCTGCTGCGGAAGGACACGCGGGCGCAGCTGGTGCTGTGGGACTGCCTCATCCTCTACAACGTCACCGTCATCATCTCCAAGAACATGCTCTCGGTGAGCCAGCCCCGCCCTTCCCAGCTCAGGCCCGGCCGACGGTCCCCACCCCTCCGCCGGGAGGGGCCCGGCTGACCGCTCCTCCCCCCAGCTCCTGTCCTGCGTGTTCGTGGAGCAGATGCAGACGAGCTTCTGCTGGGTCATCCAGCTCTTCAGCCTCGTGTGCACCGTCAAAGGCTACTATGACCGTGAGTGTGCGGGTGGCGGGGCTCGGGCTGCCTGGGACACCTCACCCGGCCGAGCCTGAGCCTGGCCCGCACCTGTCCCCCAGCCAAGGAAATGATGGCCCGAGACCAGGACTGCCTGCTGCCCGTGGAGGAGGCCGGCATCATCTGGGACAGCATCTGCTTCTTCTTCCTGCTGCTGCAGCGCCGAGTCTTCCTCAGCCGCTACTTCCTGCATGTCAGGGCCGACCTGCAGGCCACGGCCCTGCAGGCCTCCAGGTGGGCCGTGAGGCTGGCACCTCCCTGGCGGGAGAACTGCAGGGCTGAACACAGACCTGCTGGCACTGCCACTCTGCTCCCGCCAACCGGGATGCCGGCTCAGTTAGGGAAAGCAGGGGAAACCCTCAGGGGAAACCCTCGGCGGGGGCCCGGTCCAGCTGGCTGGCGTTTCAGCCCCGAGCGTACCCCCAGCTGCAGGGCCGTGGCAGTGTCTCAAACCCCCCAGCAGGGGGCCTCCCTCCCCGGGCTGAGCTCTGGCGCCAGGTGGGCGGGCGTCACACCTACCGGCTCGGTTTGGACGGTTCCCACTGCACGAGAGGGGGCGGGAGGGCCTCCTCTCACCACACAACACGGAGGGGCGGGATGTGGGTGGAGCTGGGCGCTTGTGTCCGAGAGGGGTCACGGTGTGAGTAGGGAGGGCAGGGCAGGCTCGCCGCGAGGAATCGGGGCCCAGTCCCCGGCTCCATGCCCTGTCCTCTCCCACAGAGGCTTTGCCCTCTACAACGCTGCCAGCCTCAAAAGCATCGACATCCACCGCAAGGCAGAGGAGAAGTCCTTGGCCCAGCTCAAAAGACAGTACGTGCCCTCTGGGGTGGGGACGCCTGGGCTCCCTGCTCAGCCGTGCTGAGTCCCCTCCCCCTGCAGGATGGAGCGCATCCGTGCCAAGCAGGAGAAGCACCGGGCAGGCCGCGGTGGCCCAGAGGACCCCGGCCAGGAGCCAGGTGAGTGTGGACGGAGCCCACAACCTCAGCGGGCCCCCGTGCAGCATGCCTGTGCCCACTGGAGTCTGCCTGCGTCCGTGCCGTGCTATGTCCCAGGGCTCCCAGCCCACCTGTCCTGTGCCATGTGGTCATCCTCTGTCCCACAGGCCCAGCAGCTGCCCCAAAACTGTCTGCACCTGTGGGCTTTCTGCTCCCCCAGGGTGTGAGCCCCACAACCCCACATATCCCCCTCACTTGGAGCTCTAAGTCCATCCGGTCCCCAAGGTGGTGGCTCTCACAGCCTCCAGGGCTGTCCCCACCCCCACCACTCAAGCTCACCCTGCCCCTCCACAGGGCCTGGCAGTCCAGGGGGCTCCTCCCTGCCACGGAGACAGTGGTGGCGGCCCTGGCTGGACCACGCCACAGGTACCCCCGCGGGCCTGCCACGGGCACCCCTCCCTTGGCTGCTGTCTCGGCTTCCCTTCCTGTCCCCCCCTGCCCCCAGGCTCCGAGCCGCAGGACCTGCTCAGCCCCGTCTGGGTGCAGGGAGCCTCTCTGGCCCCAGCACCTTCCCCTCCCCCTGCCTTCCCTGGGAGCCCCTCCCACGGTGGAGCCTCAGAACCTGCTCTGAGCCGCACGCCGGGAACGGGCCGGGTGCCGCCTTAACCTGGGCCCAGAACAGGCCAGGCTTTTCTCCTGTGCTTTCGCAACTCTTGGATTCCGCCGTCTGAGCGTTCGCTGGTGATCTGCAGTCTGTCCTCTCTGCACCACCGCGCTGTGCGCCGTGCCTGCCCTCGCGCACTCCGTCTGCACCTGCCTACCATGCTGGCCTGTGTCCTGTGCATGTGCCGCCATCCCCCTGCCTGCCCGGGGCTTCTCCCCACGGGACGGGTAGCACCTGGGCCTCAGCCCTGCGGGTGGTGGATGCCGAGGGAGCCTGTGCCGGCAGCACACCTGGGCCGGGACTGGTCCCCCCCAAACTGAAGAAACGGACCCCAGTGGTCTTGCTGGGTGCTGGGGGGCCGCCCCATGAGGGGGAGGCCGGTTCTCAGCCCTTCCCTGCCTGCAGTCATCCACTCCGGGGACTATTTCCTGTTTGAGTCGGACAGTGAGGAGGAGGAGGAGGCCCTGCCTGAGGACCCCAGGCCATCAGCACAGAGCGCCTTCCAGGTGAGTGACAGTGACGGGCTAGGTGGGCTGCAGGTACTAGGTGTCTCCCCCACCGGGGTCCCCATGGGCACAGACAGCGGGGACCTGGCCAGGCCCATCCCATCCCAGCCGGGCGCGGCCTCCTCTTCCTGGGGAGACCCCAGTCCTGACCCCGAGGGCCGGGCCCGCAGATGGCGTACCAGGCGTGGGTGACCAACGCCCAGACCGTGCTGCGGCGGCGGCGGCAGGAGCAGGCCCGGCAGGAGCAGGCGGGGCAGCCGCGCCCGGGTGAGCTGGCGGGCGTGGGGGCTCTGGCGCGGGAGCTGCGGGCCCGAGACACTGACCCGGACCCCTGTGCCCAGGAGGTGGCCAGAACCAGGAGCTGGAGTCGGAGGAGGACCCAGAGGAGGAGGTGGCAGGTGCGTGGGCCCGAGGGGTTGGGGGCTGGGGGCGTTTGGGGCCCGGCGCCCACCTCTCCAGCACCCCTCGCGCTCCCTGCAGGCCGCAGCCACGTGATGCAGCGGGTGCTGAGCATGGCGCAGTTCCTGTGGGTGCTGGGGCAGGCGCTGGTGGACGGGCTGACGCACTGGCTGCGCGACTTCACCAGGCACCACCGCACCATGAGTGACGTGCTGCTGGCGGAGCGCTACCTCCTCACGCAGCAGCTCCTCCGGGTGAGCCCCGGCCCTGCCCCTCCTGCCCACCCACACCATTCCACTCATTCCCCATCCCTGCACCAGCTGCTAGTCAGCGTGCCCACGTCATGCCCACCAGGGCCCCACGCCCCCTATGTCCTGCTCCTCCTGTGCCCCGGGCTGCACCACATTCGGGGACCTCCGCTGCCCTGCAGGACGGAGAGGTGAGCCTGGGCGTCTTGGACCAGCTGTACACGAGCGAGGCCGGGGCTGTGCTGCCAGGACCCTTGGAGGCCCACCACGCGCTGAGCACAGCGTCCAGGTGGGCACCGGCCCTGGGGCTGGTCGTGAGCCAGTACCCTCCCCGTGGCCCCAAGCACGGCTGGCACTGAGTACCCAGGCCTGAGCTGTGGCCACTGAAGGGTGTGGCCCGGCCCAGCCTAGCCTCACCGTCCCCTGGTCCACCAGAGCACCCCGGGCTCCTCCCTCCCTGCCCGGCGCCCAGGTCTGGCTCTGACCCGCTTCCCTCCCCCAGCGGGCTGGGGGCCGAGGAGCAGCTGAGCAGCACGACTGATGCCAGCAGCCCCCTGAGCACCGGCTACCACACGCGCAGTGGCAGTGAGGAGGTCGTCACCGACCCCGGGGAGGCTAAGGCTTCCCTGCGCGGCTCCCAGGAGCTTCCGGCCGGCGCTCGCATCCGCACACGCACGGCCAGCGAGCTGCTGCTGGACAGGTGCGGCCGCGCTGTCCTCACCGGGCCCTGCAGGGGGAATGTGGGGGAGCCGCCCTGGAGCCAGCCTGGGGCTGGGAGCCCACCGTCCCCGTGGCGGCCGGCCCGGCCCCACTCGGTGGTCTCCCGCAGGTGCCTGCACATCCCGGAGCTGGAGGAGGCGGAGCGGTTTGCAGAGGGGCAGGGCCGGGCGCTGCAGCTGCTGCGGGCCGCGTACCAGTGCGTGGCCGCCCACTCGGAGCTGCTCTGCTACTTCGTCATCATCCTCAACCACATGGTCACGGCCTCGGCCAACTCCCTGGTGCTGCCCGTGCTGGTCTTCCTGTGGGCCATGCTGTCCATCCCGCGGCCCAGCAAGCGCTTCTGGATGACCGCCATCGTCTTCACCGAGGTGGGCGGGCCGGCGGGCGGGCGTGGGGCGGCCTCACCCCCCTCCCCGTGCTGAGCCCCCTCCCCACAGGTCACGGTCGTCACCAAGTACTTGTTCCAGTTCGGCTTCTTCCCCTGGAACAGCCACGCCGTGCGGCGGCGCTACGAGAACAAGCCCTACTTTCCGCCGCGCATCCTGGGGCTGGAGAAGACGGACGGCTACGTCCAGTGCGACCTGGTGCAGCTCATGGCGCTCTTCTTCCACCGCTCCCAGCTGCTGGTGAGCCGCGGCCGCGCCGGGTGGGCAGCACTCGCCCAGTGCCCGCCGGCCTCCTCACCACCCTCTCCCGCAGTGCTACGGCCTCTGGGACCACAAGGACGACCCGCTGTCCAAGGAGCGCGACAGGACTAGCAGGAAGGAGCAGGGGGCGGAGGAGGGGCCCCAAGAGGATCCAGGGGCCCCTGAGGCCACCAAGGACCACATGCAGGTGGAAGTGAGTGGTGGAGCCGAGGACGGGGCCCCAGAGCCCCCAACGGAGCCGAAGCGCCGCAGCACGAGGCACATCAGTCTGCGTTTGAGGAGGAGGAAGATAGAGAGTCCAGGGCCGGAAGGACCAGCAGCCATCGGTACCGTAGCTCTGACCACAGCCCCCCCAGTGCTCCACGTGGAGTCACTGCCCCCCGCGCTTCTAGGGAGGTGGGTGGGGAGGGCCTCTCCTTCAGATGAGACCACCAGGCCCCCTGCAGGGCCTGCCCGGCTCCCAGGATGGCCCTGGCTGCCCCCTAGGCACAGCGTGGGGTCTGTTGACCGGGGCTGGCCCCACAGGGGACACAGCCCCAGCTCCCCGCTGCTGCCAGCACTGGGAGGTTCCTGCTGGCCTCTTGGGGTGGGCAGGAGCCCTGGGCTGCCCCCGTCCCCAGGGGGTTCAGGGAGCGGTGGCTTCTCCCCCACAGAAGCTAAGGGTGGCGAGGAGGAGGAGACAGAGGAGACGGAGGAGACAGAGGCCGCCTTAGGGACACAGAAGCAGCCCAGCCGCTCCCGAGAAAGAGTGAGGGCAGCCGGGCTCCGGCTACAGAGCTGCTGCCTGGCCCTGTGAGTCTCCTGGCCTGGGGGTGGCCGGGCAGTGGGGACAGAGGGGGACAGCACCCAGCTGAGGCCCCCTGCCCACCCACAGGGCCCAGAGCGTGTACCGGCCCCTGCGGTGTTTCTTCCACGACATTCTGCACACCAAGTACCGTGCGGCCACTGATGTTTACGCTCTCATGTTTTTGGCGGACGTTGTTGACTTCATCATCATCATCTTTGGCTTTTGGGCCTTTGGGGTGAGCCGGGTCGGGACCCCCAGTGAAGGTGGAGTCCAGCAGCCCCGGGCTGCGGCTCCACTGACCTGTGTTCTCCCGGCCACAGAAGCACTCGGCGGCCACGGACATCACGTCCTCCCTGTCGGACGACCAGGTGCCCGAGGCCTTCCTGGTCATGCTGCTCATCCAGTTCAGCACCATGGTCATCGACCGCGCCCTCTACCTGCGCAAGACCGTGCTGGGCAAGCTGGCCTTCCAGGTGGTCCTGGTGCTGGCCATCCACCTCTGGATGTTCTTCATCCTGCCCGCCGTCACTGAGAGGTGGGTGCCACGTCCCGGGGAGGTGCTTGGGGGACCCCTGCCCCCTGCTGTGCAGGCAGGACTGGGGCCGTGGGGGCTCTGGCCTCCAGGAGCCTGGTTCCAGCGGGCCCTTGACCTGCCCGTCCCACGCAGGATGTTCAACCAGAACGCAGTGGCCCAGCTGTGGTACTTTGTCAAGTGCATCTACTTCGCGCTGTCCGCCTACCAGATCCGCTGTGGCTACCCCACCCGCATCCTCGGCAACTTCCTCACCAAGAAGTACAATCACCTCAACCTCTTCCTCTTCCAGGGGTGCGTGTGGGTCTCGCCTGGGGGGGTCTTGGGGAGTGAGGCGCAGCCCGAGGCCGGGCCCGTGTGGGAGACGCCCTGACGGAGCCCTGGCTGTGGGCAGCTTCCGGCTGGTGCCATTCCTGGTGGAGCTGCGGGCGGTGATGGACTGGGTGTGGACAGACACCACGCTGTCGCTGTCCAGCTGGATGTGCGTGGAGGACATCTACGCCAACATCTTCATCATCAAGTGCAGCCGCGAGACGGAAAAGGTACCTGGGCCCAGGGTGGGGGCCGGGTGGACTGCCCTGCAAGAGCCAGGCCTGTGGCATCTCTCCCTGGGGGGACTCGGCACTGCCAGGGGCAGGCCACCCGCGGAGCAGCAGGGACGGACCTGTGTCTGGGTTCCTGCTTGAGAGAGATCTGAAAGTTTGATCTGTAACTGAACCACCGAGTGAGGTAACTTCCTACCTTCAGACCCGTGTACACTTTTCTTGTCTTAACTGAATTGCCCGAGTTTGTCACACACCCTGGTCATCCGCACATCACTTGCACGCCGTGGGCCGTCTCCTGGCCTCTTGGTGGTGTCTGTCGATGATGTCGCCCTTTCCTTGGCTGCGTTTTGTGTTAGGGCAGAGAGTCCTTTGCCAAATCCTAGGTCTTGATTTGCCTTTTCCTTCTACGAGTTGTAGTTTTCACTCTCGGTTACATGTGGGGCCAGGGCTCCCTGGCACCGCGTGGGGAAGACCACCTGCACCCTTGTCTGAAGCCACTTGACCCTAACGTGAGGGTTTATTTCTGGACCCTCGTCCGTCCTGACTACGGCGGCTTTGCAGTCTGTGTCGAGGTTGCACTGTGGGCTGCCGGGCGAGCCAGGCCAGAGCTGAGCAGGTGACCTGTCACGTCCTGTGTCACCCCCCTAGAAATACCCGCAGCCCAAGGGGCAGAAGAAGAAGAAGGTCGTCAAGTACGGCATGGGCGGCCTCATCATCCTCTTCCTCATCGCCATCATCTGGTTCCCCCTGCTCTTCATGTCGCTGGTGCGCTCCGTGGTCGGCGTCGTCAACCAGCCCATCGATGTCACCGTCACCCTCAAGCTGGGTGGCTACGAGGTGAGCACCTGGGCTCGGCCCCCTCCACTGGGGGCTGCAGCTCGCAGCACCACCCTCCCCTGTCCTCGCGGACCGCGGGTGGGCCCTGCATGGGTCCTGGCAGGCTCCCAGCCCAGTCACCCTGTCCCCCGCCCCAGCCGCTGTTCACCATGAGCGCGCAGCAGCCGTCCATCATCCCCTTCACGGCCCAGGCCTACGAGGAGCTGTCCGGGCAGTTCGACCTCGACCCGGTGAGTGGCCTCCACCCTGCCACTGCTTAGGGGGAGGGGACGGCTTGTGGGGGAAAGAGGTGGCCGGCTGCACTCCCCTGACAAGGGTCGCCTGCACCCAGCTGGCCATGCAGTTCATCAGCCAGTACAGCCCCGAGGACATCGTCACTGCGCAGATTGAGGGCAGCTCTGGGGCACTGTGGCGCATCAGCCCCCCGAGCCGGGCCCAGATGAAGCGGGAGCTGCACAACGGCACTGCTGACATCACCCTGCGCTTCACCTGGAACTTCCAGCGGTGGGTCCTGCGCTCGGGGCGGGGCCCGGGGCATATGCCCGGCCCTGGCCCCTGTGGTTCACGCTGTGCCCCCTGCAGGGACCTGGCCAAGGGTGGCACCGTGGAGTACACCAACGAGAAGCACACCCTGGACCTGGCCCCCAACAGCACCGCGCGGCTGCAGCTGGCCAGCCTGCTGGAGGGCACCTCGGACCAGTCCGTGTGAGTGGGCTGGGCCCAGGCAGCGCGTGGGCAGGAGGAGGGCTGGGCCTGACCTGCTGGCTCTTCCCCCCAGGGTCATCCCCAACCTCTTCCCCAAGTACATCCGCGCCCCCAACGGGCCCGAAGCCAACCCGGTGAAGCAGCTGCAGCCTGGTGAGTGGGGTGGGGGCCGGACCCAACCTGGGCCCTGGACAGAGGGGCAGCCTGGCCCCAACCGCCTGTTGGCTCTGACACAGAGGAGGAAGCCAACTACCTCGGCGTGCGTCTCCAGCTGCGGAGGGAGCGCGTGGGCACGGGGGCCGCCGGCTTCCTCGAGTGGTGGGTCATCGAGCTGGAGGACTGCCAGGCCGACTGCAACCTGCTGCCCATGGTCATCTTCAGTGACAAGGTCAGCCCACCGAGCCTCGGCTTCCTGGCCGGCTACGGGTGAGTGTGCAGCACAGGGCCATCCTGTGCCTCGGAGGTGGGGGGCTCCCGGCAGCCCCAGGACTCACCCCCGTCCTGCCCGCAGGATCATGGGGCTGTACGTGTCGATCGTGCTGGTCATCGGCAAGTTTGTGCGCGGGTTCTTCAGCGAGATCTCACACTCCATCATGTTCGAGGAGCTGCCGTGCGTGGACCGCATCCTCAAGCTGTGTCAGGACATCTTCCTGGTGCGGGAGACCCGTGAGCTGGAGCTGGAGGAGGAGCTGTACGCCAAGCTCATCTTCCTGTACCGCTCGCCGGAGACCATGATCAAGTGGACCCGAGAGAAGGAGTAGGAGCCGGCGCCCCGAGGACGAAGGGGCAGTGGCCACACAGCGCGCAGCACTCCCGGGGCCGGGGAGCAGCTGTGACCTCTCCTCCCGGCCCACCTGAGCCCTGATGCTGCTGCCGCCCTGCCCCCTCACCCAGGTGGCCCTCCCTTTACGTACTGTAGAGTTTTCTAATTAAAAACATTTTTATTTATACAGACAGTCACAGGGCCCCCCACGCCTTGCCTTCCTTGGGGCGGGTGCCCACTGTCCCTGCACTTGCGTCCTCGAGGCTCAGCTTTCAGTGGCCTCCCCGTCGCTGTCCAGGATCAGATACTCCTGGACCTCCTGCAGGACCCGGGCTCTGTGGGGGACGCCACACAGTGGGAACCGGCCCCAGGGGTTCCTGCCCAGGAGGGGCTCCCAGGAGGGGCTCTGGTACCTCTGGCTGCGGAGCTGGGCCTCGGCCAGGATGTAGGGGGGCAAAGGGTCCAGGGAGGGCTGCAAAAGAGCCGGCATGGTGAGGGGCCGTGCGGCCACGGAACCCGCCCCTGCCAGCTCTGGGGCCCACTCACCAAGTCCTTCATGTTCACACGGCAGCCGTAGCACAGCTGCTCGATGACGCAGACTCGGGGGCTCTCCCTGCAGAAGCAGAGCTGGCTGTATGCCCCACCCCAGCTACTCAGTGCGGGCACAATGAGGGGAGGGCTGTGGGGTAGGACAGGGACTCACCTCCCGCAGGCTACCCCACAGCAGCCCTGGGCCTTGCACAGCCCTGGAACGCAGCAGGGTGCTGGGGGCGTCCCGGCCTCAGCCAGGGCAGTGGGCGGCTGCATCGGGGAGAGGTGTGACGCAGTCTGAGCCCCAAACGCTGTGGCACTGTCTGTAAGCAGAGAAAGGCCGAGGGGACCCTGGCATTGCTGAACCCCAACACCTCCCTGGCCCCCCACCCTGTCACCCCAAAGACGCGGCACTGACCGGCATTGTCAACATCCAGCGTGCACTTGCAGAGGAGGCAGTGGGGGCCGGCAGCACAGCTGTCCCTGGGCGCCTTGGACAGCTTCTCGCTCGTCCTGTGGCCAGAGAAGGGGGCAGGTGACACACTCAGGAGAGCCTTGCTCCAGCCCAGGCCCAGGTGCAGCTGGCGGCTCAGCCCTCCCCCCTCACCTGTACACAGTGCTGACAGTGGAGGGGAACTGGGTCTGCAGCCGCAGGAGGAAGGCTTCCATCAGCCGGTGGATGCTGGCCTTCTCGGGGGCCTAGGAACGACGAGAAGGGGCTGTGTGGCCAGGCGAGGGGCTCCATGCAGCCAGGCCCCGAGTCTGCCCTTGTCGGGGCCGGAGGGGCAGTCAGATGACCGCCCCCCCACAGTGTGCCTGCAGGGGGGCATCGTGACAGCCCCTCAACCCTCTCAGGGACGGAGCACCAGCGGCCGGCTGCCTGTTGCCCCTCCAAGGCACAGGGTGGGCTCATAGCCCACCCCAGGGAACGCTGCTACTGGCACTGAGAGAGGACGTCGCTCCGATCCCTGGAGGTACACGGGCGACCTCTGACCCTGTGGAGGGGAGACCACTCCCACCTGGTCCATGCCGCTCACCTTGGTGTCGATGGCCGGCGTGAAGACAGAGGGGACAGCGAACAGGCGGTTGTAGAAGGCCACCTCCTTCAGGGTGTGGTCCCGCATGGGCCGCACCACCACCACGTCCCCGTGCCGCTCGTCCGAAAAGCCCTGGGGGAGGCGGGGCCGTGTGGCCGAGGTCCCAGTGTGCTCCCCACCCCCCACCTCCGTGCGGAAGACCCCAGGACTGAAAGAGCAGGGCGGGGAGGCCTTCTGGGTCCCCGGGCGCCTGCTTACCGTGTCCCAGGCCAGGAAGGCCCCTCTCCCCAGCGCCAGGTTGGTCATGAGCTTGACAGCCAAGCGGGTGCAGCTCTCCCCAGTCATCACCTTGGAGTAGCCGTGGGCTCGGGCCACGTGCAGAATCAGGTGGGTCCTGCAGTGTAGACTGCCTCAGAGGCCTGGGGGGCCAGGACCCCAAGGTGGGGTCCTTAGAGACTGGGGGGGGGGGTGCCAGGACGGGCGGGGACGGCGCTCACCGCAGGGTCTGCAGAAGCTCCTCCTTGGCCGTCAGTGTCCTCACCGAGTGGAACAGTCTGGACAGAGCCTCAGTCTGGGCAGCGGCAGGTGACCCTGCCGGGCTCGGGGGGCCCAGGGGTTTCTGCATGTGGGGCTGGCACAGCTGCCCCTGCGCCTGGGGTGGGGTGGAGCCGTCCTGGGTGCCCTCAGCCTGAGGCACATGCTGCTGCCGGAGGAAACTGTCCACAGCCGCCTTGTAGGCCCCATCGGCCCCCGCCGGCTCCGGGACGGAGCAGCACAGCACCGCCGGCGGCAGGCCAAACACCTTCCCGGACGCGGGAGAGGGCGGTGAGGCCAAGGCCCACGCCTACCCTCGCAGACACACGAGGACATGGAGGCCCCGGGCTGGCCCAGTGAGCAGGCATGTGCCCCGGGGGGACACCCAGAGGCCGCCTCCAGGGACAGGCCGACTCACCTCCTCTAAGGTGACCAAGTGCCACGGGAGTCCGAAGGTCTGCAGGACCAGCTGCACCTCGGCCAGCGTCTTGGCTCTGTCCTCTGCGCTCTGGCCACAGGCTGCTCCCTCTGAAAAACCGGCAGGATGAGGCGGCATATCCTGGCTTATGGCAGAAGAGCCCAGGCGGGGGTACCAAGGGCCACCGCCACAGGGACACGTCCTCTGAGGCAGGGCGCTGCGTGGCGGTTTCTGTAAAAACTGCAGGATGCTGTTTTCCCAGGCGAGTGTTTTCAGGGCGGGCGGGGCTCTCCCCTGTGGCTGTGCCACAGCAGCACGGGCCCTGCACACCCCGCCCTCGTCACGAAGCCGTGCCCTGCTCAGTCCCCAGGCCCCGTGGCGGGGGCTGTGTGCCTCTCCCCCCCACAGACCTCCTGACGATGTGCTGAGACCCAGGAACGGTGGTGCGTCCAATGATGGACACATGCATTGCCCACTTCAGAGAAATGTCCCCACCAGGGCCTCAATGTGGGGACGGCACCAGCAATTCTCGACAAGTCCTACCAGACGGAGGGTCAGCAGGGCCCACCCCAGGCAACTGGGTTCTGGGGGGAGTGACGGCCACACGTACCGTCAACGTAGATGACCCCTGGCACAAAACGCAGTCTTTTGGCAGAATCTTGACTCAGGCCCTGGGGGGGAGAAGTGTCAGAGATGTGGTCCCCAGCCACAAGCCACGGGACACTTTCCCGGCTGAGAACGTTTCTCATCGGGATTTCGTGCCCTCTTAGAAGGTAAAGTGACCCCCACTTAGTAGACAAGGCCGTTGGGACCTGGTGCCAGGCAGACCCCAAAGGCAAGGCTGCACGGTCTGATGGACGGGGTCTTCACTCCCCCCCCCACCAGCCTGTCCTTGACGTCCGGTCCCAGCGATGCCCGAGAGAGGAAGCTGGGTCCACAGGGGCCAGCGTGCCACCTGCCCAGGCACCTCTGACCACTCAGAGCATCCTCGGACTCAGGAGTGGAGAGTAACGAGGTGCAGAGGGCAGTGTGTGGCCGGCACAAGAGGATGGTGCTGGACAGGTGGTGGGGGCAGGGGCCTACCACACATACCACCCAGGCAGGTGCAGGGGACCTTAAGTTGAGAGCAGAAAACCAGCCACAGAAGTGCCACACAGGGTGCCATCCTGGGCCACCGACCCCTCCCTTATCCTGCCTGGCCTCCCACGGCCCCAGCCTCCTCCAGTCAGCACCCACCACAGAGTGTGGAGAGACCTGCCTTGGACATCCTGAGATGGCCCCAGGGCACAGCCCCACCACCCTCAGCCACGGCCGTGTGCAGCTTGAGTCCCCCTCCCCCCGCCACGCGCTGTACCCTCAGCCTACACTGCTGCTCCCCGTTCCACCTGGCAACCCCCCTCAGGGCATACTCGGCTGAGCTGCCACCAGTGTTTCCCGGCAGCTACACTGCTATGCAGCGGATGGACAGGGCTCGACTGGGGCACCGCTGAGAGCCCCAAGAGTCCCCTCACCCTGAAGCTCCGCCCGGCAGCCTGGGCCCAGAGGGTGGTGCGGGACCTACCTCAAGGACCTGCCAGACCATGGAGCTGGACGAAGGCCCCCCCGACCACGCCAAGAGCACCTGGGGGAGAACAGCACTGAGCACCACGTCTCCAGCACACGCGTGTCTGCCCCCCTCGTGGACAGCCCCAGACGACAAGTCCACCCCCAAAGCCCAGGGAGGGGCTGGAGGGCTGTGGCATCCAGGCCACCTGGGGGAGGGACAGCAGAGGCCTCGAGCCTCAGGGCCAGGCTGCTCAGCCAGACCCCGGGACTCAGACGTTACCTTCTCGCCCGGAAAGATGAGCCGGTTCTTCCCCAGCATGGCCCTGAACTTGTGGACGTAGAAGGCCTTGAAACAGTCCCTGCAACCAGAGACCGGGATGAGGGCAGCTCTGCCCCCGCACAGCCGGCAGCACCTCCGGGCCCTGCCCAGTTACATTTTCCTTCCCTTAGCAATTTTCACCTCTAAAGGCAACTTTGTCACACTGAGGCTCTCTCTGCCCAGAGAGCTGCAAAGGGGACTGGGGTTGAGGGGCCCTCCCAGCTGTGGTTCCCCAGGGCAAGTGCAAGGCTCACTGGGGTCCCCCCAATAATCCCCACCGTGTGTGAGCTGCATGGGGCGTGGGGGCTGCATCTACTGCCTAAGGGGCCCAGAGCCCAGGCAGCACCTGCATCCACTGGTGCTCAGGAGGGACCCAGCTGGCAGAGTGGACAGACTCAGCCACATGTAGGGCAAGGCTACCCCCGACCCCCATAAAAAAATGAGTCGTTGACCTGCTCCCAAGCACCACCTCCCTGGGGTGAAGTGGGGAGACGCTAAGCGGCTGCAGCAAGGACCCAGTGCCCTGGGGCTCCACAGCTGGCTGCTCTCCAGTGTGCTGGGCCCACCTGGCCCGGAAGTGGCCAGGAGGCTCACACACATGCACAGGCCTGGGCTTGTCCCCCAAACCCACAGAATCACAACTCCAGACAGGGCCTGGGAAGCTATGTTCTTAATAAACTTTCCAGCTGACTCTCGTTACCAGGTCAGGGGTTCTCAGCTTTGGCTGCACGCCAGGATCACCCAGGCCAACTGAGTCAGAATTTAGGGGCGGGACCCAGGAACCTGCATTAACGCTCCCCCGCAAACCTGGTGGGCAGTCAGAGCGGAGAGCAGCGCCTGGCAGAGGGGAGCAATGTCACCGAGGAGGCCACACTGCGCCTGGGGCCATGCCCAGGTCCTCTCTTCCTCCCTGTCAGATACACCGATCCCTGCCAGAGGGCCCCCCACACACGAAGCCAACCAAACACCCCATGGGCAACTCCATGTGTAACAGCAAAACGCCGGTTCCAGGGACTCCGTGTAACAGCAAAACGCCGGGTCCAGGGACTCCAGGTGGCCAGCAAGTGCCGACAGGGAAACGGAGGTGACTCCCCAGGAAGCAGCTCAGGGTGTAGCGAGTCTCACCGAGAGGGAACACGGGTGCTGCACTTCATCTGCCCATTGTGGGTGAGCAACACCTGCCGCTCCCTGTACTACTAGCTGGGATCCAAGCGTGGTTCACGTGGACACATCGTGTCTGGACTCCAGAAACCATGCTGTCCTGCTCCGGGTCAGGCAAGGCCAGGGTTTCCCAACACATGCCTGTTCTTAACAATTGCTGGGGAACCTCGCTCAAAACCTAGAATTCCAAAACCTCCACTTGGAGGGTTGGCTTCCCAGCCATCTTCAGGCCCACGCAGGCGTGAAAGGGAAACCTCTGGGCCTGAGAAGGGGCCCCAGTGGCCACAAAAGCCTCGCCTGGAGGCACCGTAGCTCCTCTCCTCAGTGAAGTCTCCAGCACACTGAGCGGTCATCGTTTTCAGTCGCTCCTGGGTGGTTAGAGCAGTGCCCGCCTTGCCCAATGTGCGTTCCCAGGTGGCACACACCTCATCTCCCAACCTACCAGGCTGCCAAAAGACGGTCACCAACGAAAAAGTTTGTGGACAACACTCTACTCAGTAACCGCCCCCCCCACCCCAGTTTCTTTTTGGAACATTTTAGAAAACAGAGCCCAAGATTCTTGGGGACCAATTTTAAAATGTGAGGTCCTTGCTCATTCAACAGACATATGCTATGCAAAAAAAAATACACAACTTAGTCCTTGAGAGGACTAAGATGAGAAACTGGGCCTTGCCCTTGGGGAGCTATGAATCTAATGGAAACAATCAAACATTAAAACAGACCCCAAGGAAAAAGTGACAAGGCCACACAAGAATTATGGATAAAATGGAATATCCTCATGCCCCGGCCCCTCTGGGAATTTGCCTCTGCTCTGGTCCAAAGGGTTCCTCCAGACCTGGGGAAGGCTGGAGCTCTCCTCCCAAGCCTCTATCTCCCCCACGCTCCCCTCAAAAACAAAAAGGCATCTTGTGAGGTAAACAACTTTCATCCAGAGCACCTGCGGGAGTTCCCAGAATGCTCTGATCTGCCCCTGGATGTATCCCAGCTGCCCCCTAATGCCCATCCCTCCTACACTTTACTCCAATCTAGGCACCCACCCCGGCTTTCAACTCTCCATCAGAGCCCTCCCTGCCCCCAGCTGTGGCTAGATCACGGGCGATTGCTATCCAAACAGGAAATCAACACTCTCACTTTTCCAACACCAGGCCCACTGGATTCAACATTAGAAGTAGCAATAAAGTAGCGAAATGCTTTTCAAAGGAGAAAATAAAGCCTCAGAAACTGGGGCTATCCTGGCTGCTAACCGAGACCATGTTTGTCACAGTCTCTCGGCCACCTCCAGGCCTCACCTGCAGAAGGCATCTCCTGCTCGGATCACCACCACTGGCGGGCCCTCCTTGCACTTCACACACTTCTGCTCTCGGCTTCGGAGGTGTGAGGAGGAGGAGAGAACATGGAGAACATGAACACAGATTACGTGCCCCCCACTCCCAGTGGACTTTGGGGGCACAGCTCCTGTTTCTCACCCTGAGCTGAGTCAGGCAAAGACACCCAGGTACACACACACAACATGGCTGGGGTTTTGTCCAAACTACCAACAAAAGACAAAGGCTCTGAGGGGAACGTTTACCCCAGAAAGACCGCCTCTCAATCTCTCAGGGGCTGGCACCCAGGGGAGAAATGGAACCAGCGGGTCGCAGCTACAGGGAGAGCCGACCTCGCCTCCAGAACACTGTCAGCGGCAGGGCCGTCACAGTGGCTGCTAGAATTAGAGGTGCGAGCCAGTAGAGCGAGCCCCTCCCCGGGCATTCGTCCCCGGCTTGACGGCCACCCCGCGGGTGCTGAGGCGCGAGGGCCGGCCTCTCCGGGGGCTGGACCGACAGCCCCTAGGGTCTTGGAGCGCGGCGCCCAGAAGCGCGGGCAGGGCTCACGGCCGCCAGCTTACCCAGGCCGCGGCGCCGGCGGCAGCTCTTCGGTCGCCGGCTCCCCGTAGTCTTCGCCCACCTGGCACATGGCCGCCGGGGTCCGGTCCCAGGCGGTGGCGTTGTTCACGACAGCGGCACCGGCGCAGGTCGCGCCCAGATGACGCCACCGCAGCGCCGTCGCGGATATGACGCGCGCCGGGCGGGGCGCGCGCGGTCCGATGACGTCAGCGCAGCGCCGTCGCGGCCGTGACGCGCGGGCCTGGCCGGACCGGGCCGGGCCAGGACAGGGGGCGGGCGGCGGCGGCGCGGGCCTGGCCCCGGGATGGCGATGTTCCGCAGCCTGGTGGCTTCGGCTCAGCAGCGGCAGCCGCCGGCCGGGCCCGCGGGCGGCGACAGCGGCCTGGAGGCTCAGTACAGCTGCCCCATCTGCCTGGAGGTCTACCACCGGCCCGTGGCCATCGGCAGCTGCGGCCACACGTGAGCGCGCCCGGCCCGGGGGGCGGCGGGGATCTGTGACCCGCTCCGGGAGGGGTCCCAAGGCCGGCGGCCGTCTGGGTGCGGCCCCGGCGGGGGCACTCGGGGGCGCGAGGACTCGGGGCGCGTCGGGGATCCGGGCTCCCCTGCGCGGCGCCGTCCCTGCCCTCTGCGGGAGCATCCTCAGGCCAGGCTCCTGCCCGCCGGCTCCAGGCGCTCGATCCGACCACCCCTTGGGCACACAGGGACTACCTGCAGCGCTACCCTAAGGCGCGGGGGCCCCCGGGGGCTGCTGACGGCCACTGCGGGCCGCCCTGGCAGTCAGATGGCCGCAGACAAGACCGCTGCGTCAGTCGTCGTCCTTTGGGTCTGGTGGAATGGGGTGGATGGTTGTAAATAAATGACTTGCGGCTTTTGCTGTCAACTCTTTTTCAGACCTACTGTCTGCTTGTGTTGACTACAGGAGTTCCCTAAAGTTAGGAGAGAGGCTGGTTTGGAATCTGGTGGTGTGGTGTTATGTTTTGAAGAACTCGACTCACACCGATCACTGAGCCCCAGGCTGGCCCGCAGGGGCCCAGACACCAAGCACCTTGCAAGGGTTTCCAGCTGCACCAGTGTTTCAGGAACAGAAACTTTAACGACGTGCCTCTCCTTACTGCAGGGAGCTGTGCTCAAGTCTTCTGGAGCTGCCAGCTGGGTTAGGCAGGAGCGGGGCTCAGAGTGGCTGCTCCAAGACCTCTCCTAAGTGCTGCATACAGCTCTTGAGCAAAATTGGCCGCGTGGAGCTGGGGGACAGGAGGGCTTCCCCGCAGACCAGGCTGCTGAGGAGGTGGGGTTGGGCCAGTGCACCCAGGCAGGTAGGAGGCCCTAGAACATTTTGCAAAAAAAGGCAGCTGACTTCAGAGCCTCTTGATACAAAGAGGGAGCTGGAACTGCCGGGGGTGTGTGTGCTAGTCACCCAGGGAGGCGGCAGGGACAGTCAGGATCCAGAGCTGCC
This sequence comes from Varecia variegata, assembly GCA_028533085.1. NCBI lineage: Eukaryota > Metazoa > Chordata > Mammalia > Primates > Lemuridae > Varecia > Varecia variegata. The sequence continues at coordinate 134,167,715 of CM052442.1, read as the reverse complement.
TTCCTTTCCCGGCCCCCAGTGTCAGGCGGCACAGGCGCCTGCCCACACCAGCAGAGCTCTGCCGACTTCTCTTGTAAGGGTGCCAAGGGTGCTGCTCCTGCTCAGTCACACTCTGCTGTGACAGTTTGGTGGGGCAGCCTCCCAACGGGACTTACTGCTTGTGAGCATGTACTGGTGGGTGTGTGTTTCTGCTCTGCATCTCCGAGTCCGTTGCTGAGAGCTGTCAGGCTTGTCTTGGTCTCACTTGAGAAAGCGTTTTTCATGGGCTTTGGGTCCCTTCACCCTGACGGGAACCACAGCATTCTGGTTTCTTCATCTGCACAAATCAGTATTTGCTCTTTTTTTCCCCAAGTATCTTTTCTTAAGCTGTAGTTTTCAGAATACGGGGCTACACAGAACTGTAAAGGCATCTTTCCTGTAAGCCCCGTCACCTGCCGATGCTTTCCTTGGCAGGGCTGAGAGTTCCAGCCTCGTGGTGCTGCAGGAGCCCTTCACACAGCCTGTGCCTTCGGGTTTCCTGCTGGCTGTCCTGCCAGCTTTGCTGTCTGGCTGTTCTCTTGCTGCTTCTAACTCTCCCGATTTCTGGTCAGGGGTCGCTACGGCGCGTGTGCAGATGGGCACGTAAAGCGTAAAAGCTCACGTGTTTCCTTAAAAAGTTTGCTGATGGGCTGATTCCCTCCGAGAGCTCCCTGACCACAAGCAGTTTCCTTCCCCAGAGGAGGTTTTCTTGTGGTGACAGTGTCCCTGTGGGGGGCAGGCACCCTGCTTCAGCAGGCAGACAGGAGAAGGGCTATAGGGAGGGCAGGAGGCCCCTCGGCGCAGCTGTGCAGAGGAGCTCACAGGAAATTTTTTGGAGCCCAGCAGGACCTGTTGGCTGTCACACTTGGGGGACAGCCCAAGCTGCAGGTCACAAGACTGCCTGGAAGGACTTTGTAAGGCAGTCCCCACCCGGTCAGGCAGTGACAGGTCTTGGTGGGGGCCTGGCCTGCTGGCCTTGTACATCTCTGAGACATTGGCTTGTCCGGTTCCTGGCGTGTACAGGAGGCCCAGGCAGGAGCGACACATCAGAGGAGCAATTGTGGACCTGTGTCCACGCTCGCAGTCCCAGTCCCAGCTGCCTCCACGAGGCTGTTGACACCCCACACCCACTGCCCTCAGCCACTTCAACCGGCTGAGAAGCTGCTCAGCACCAGCCCCTGGGCAGACGCCGGTAGGAACTTCCTGTGGGAGAAGTGGGCGCTGCTCGCGGCTGCTGGCTCTCGGCACACCCGGGTGGCAGTCACTGGAAACTAGGCCACCAGCCGCAGGATGGGGGATGCTTGGTTCTGCCTCCTGCTCCTCAGGGCCAGGACATGGGGCCAGCTGGGCTGCCCTGCAGGCGGGGATGGGTTCCCTCTTGAGTGTCCCTGTGTCCTGCTGGGGGAGGACAGGGGCACTGGTCGCCCGACCAAGCTCCTGGGCGTCTTCCCAGGGTCGCCCTTCCCAGGCTTTGCACTGAGCAGGTGGCTGTGGGTCAGCCGGCCACCTTGCGTGGCCCCATCCTCTGCTTGGCCCTAACAGCCTTCTGGAGATAGAAGTCACATGCCCTACACCTCACTCGTTTACAGCGTACCTACCCGCCCAGTGGTTGCTCGTATGCTCACAGCCATCACGCCAGACACACCAGGACCCATCCCACCCCCCACAGCCCCAGCAGCCACTCACCTGCTGTCTCTGGGTTTGTCCTTGCTGGACGAATGCTGGGCATATCGTAGAGGTGGACCCCACACGGTACAGTCTTTCGTGTTCGGTGTTTACTCAGCGTCCTGTTCTCACGGCCTCCCCACCTGTCGTGGTGTGAGAGCCTCTTAACGCCTTTTCGTGGCTGAATGACCTGCTGTGGTTGTAACAGCACATTGGTTCACCTGTCCGCACGCTGACGGACACCTGGGCTGCCCCCGCCTGTGCTGAGAACACCTGTGGGCAGGTCTTCCTGCGCCCCATGGGGACCATATCACCAGCACCTTGCTCAGTGCTGGGCTGAGGTGAGAGGCCGCCCAGCTGTCAGGCAGGGACAGGGACAGCGTTGGGTCTAGAAACACTGGGGGGTGGGTGTCTCCCTTGGAAACCTGCCTGGTGACACCTCGCCACGCTTGGGTGAGGTAAGTGGCGAGTGAGGCCTCTGTACTCTGCGGGAAAAGGCGTGTCGGGAGCTTCCGCTGACAGGGCTCAGGTCTTAGTGTGAATCTTGCCTTCACTCAGGCGCGGGGGTGACCAGCCAGCGCTGCGGAGGGAGGGCTGAGGCTGCCCCGCACCCTTCCCCCTCGCCAGCCTGGCCTTGTCCTGGGGAGGGTGTGCAGACTTCTTGGTGGCCCCTTAGTCCAGAGGAGCATCTGCGAGTCCAGCACATTCTCGCATCCCACCCACGGGCCAGCCTGCCGGGGGGCATGGCGGGAAGCTAAGCCGTCTGCAAAGCGGCGTCATTCTGTGGGTTCTGGGCCAGTGCCCCTCCCCCTCCCCGCTGGGCGCCGTCCTGGGGGCTGTGGGGCTCCGCCTCCGTGTGCGTGTCCCCTGGCGCCGCTCCTCAGGCTGCACCGGGCCGCCCTGCGCAAGCTCCTGCCCTCTTCGTGTCGCATCCCCGCTGCCTGGTCTCCTCCCGCGCGTGTGTCGTGGAGCGGGAGGCGGCCGTGAGTGCCGGTGGGACAGAGTGACCTGCGAGGCCAGGAGACTCATGCTGCTGCCGGAGCCAAGCGCACACAGGACGCTGTTCTCACGGCGCCGGTGTCTCCAGGGCACAGGGCCAAGAGCTCGGGGCCCGCAGAGCCTCAGGCACCCAAGCGTGTGCCAGGCCTGCGCCGCGGGCGCTGCATTCGCTGAGCCTCTGCCCAGACGGAGCCGGAGCCCCTCCTGCCTGGGAGCTGTCCTGGGGCCGGTGACTGTCCCCAGGCCTGAGGGTGCGCTGCCTCCTGGCCAGCTCTGGCCCTGCCTTGTCCCTGGGCCCGGCAGTTCCTTTCCCCTGACTACCAGCAATTTCACTCCCCAGAGCACAGCACTCGTAGAGTCCCCGGGGTCCCCCTGGGCAGTCCCCACACCCCTAGAGCCTGGGAAGGCAGAGCCCAGGCCCCGGCCCACGGGAGCTCTTTCTGGGCTGACACTGTGCTGGGGGCCGGAGCTACGACTCTGCCCGCGCCAGAGAACAGCAGCGTCCTGCTGCCGGGAGGCAGCCGCGTCACCTCTTAGCCCGAGGGGCCTGTCCAGCTGGCGGGCCTCGGGCACAGGAGTTACCGTCTCCAGAAACACTGACAACAGTGGAGGACCTGTCCCCTCGCATCCCAAGCATGCGAGGGCAGGGGATGGGGCCTGAGCCAGGCGCAGGGTGCGGTTCGGGAGGCTCGAGCCAGTGGCTGGCCCTCACGCCCGTGTCCCCTGCAGGTTCTGCGGGGAGTGCCTCCAGCCCTGCCTGCAGGTGCCCTCGCCCCTGTGCCCGCTCTGCCGCCTGCCCTTCGACCCCAAGAAGGTGGACAAGGCTGCCCACGTGGAAAAGCAGCTCTCATCCTACAAGGCGCCCTGCCGGGGCTGCAGCAAGAAGGTAGCCGCTGGCTCGGGCCTCCCTGGGGCCAGGGAGGGGGCTTTGAATGGGGCAGCTCTGGCCACGGGTTCCGCTTTCCAGCAGGGGACGGGTACGCCGGCCGCCTCCCTTTCCTGTTGAGCAAGGAGCTGCTCTGGCCCTGCATGAGGTGGCCCCCCCAGACCTCCCCTACCGCCATCTCTTGCTTCCCGTTGTGACAGCCGAGAGCCAGGGAGGGCCCCGCGGGTGGGCCCTGCGCACCTGCACGCACCGCGGCCAACGCAGGGAGCCCAGGGCCGAGCCGAACCCCCAGGTGCAGCCTCAGCACTCGGTGCTTCACCTGCCAGCCGCCACTGCAGGCTGTGACAGGCGGGGGGGGGTGGGGACAGCTCTTGGGGTCTCTGAGGCAGAGGCAGAGCCACATGCAAAGTGGAGGGTGTCGCCAGCGCTGAGCACCCTCCAGCCCCAGGAGCGCCAAGCCCAGTCGATGGGGCACTGCCGCCCCCGAGCCCACCCGCACCCACCACCCTGCCTGACACACATGCTGCTCACCTCGGGGGGGAGGCCCTGGCCAGTGTCCCTTGTCTCAGCGGCTCCCGTGCACTGAGCATCCAGGGATTTGCGCTGAATTTACGTCTCCCGCCTCTGCCGTGTCTCGGGTCGATGAGATCCGCGGTGCTATGGCAACGGGGGGCGGCCCCTGTTGCCGTCCCAAGGTCGAGGTGTCCGGGGCTGCCCTGGGCCCGGGCGGTGGTGAGGCTGAGCCAGGTCCTGGCACCTCCCAGGCTGCGCCCTGGCCAAGCTCCTCTCCCCTGGGACACAGAGATCGGGATCCTCCGTGTCACCCGGGAGCCGACACCGCGGAGCTTCCGTTCTCCAGCCGGGCCTGTGCCAGGCCTCTCAGTGTCCGGCAGCCCCGGGCGGAGCTCGGTGTCGGGCTGGCGTCCAGAGGGGCCCTTGGCAGTGACCCCAGGAGGACCTGTTCCCCTGGACGCTCGAGGGGTGCTGTCTGCCGAGGACATGTCCTGCGCTCACGGAAGCCGGTGTCCCTCACTGTCCCCTCCGCTCTGCAAGATGGTTTTCCTGAGCCGTGGCTTTCTCTAAGTGGCAGGACTCGGTGGCTTCCACCCCCAAGGGAGGGTTGGCCATGGCCTCTTCGTCGTTTAAACCGTGCTGAGTTACCTGTCCCAGGCACAGAGCATCTCTGCCCCCTTCCACATGCCCTGGGCTGGGTTCCACCCTCGGCCAGGTCGTGCTGCCAGGACTCAGGGCTGGCCTGGGGGTAGTTTTATCGTGTCGTGTTTGTTACACCTGGTTGGGAGTTTCATCAAGAGGGTTTTTCCTGGTGGCTCCTCCCGTGAGGAGGTATGTTTTCCCCTAACAAACACCCCTTCCTGTGTGGCACTTCCGCGGGCCGTGGCCTGAGCAGCTCAGCTCAAGGGCGGTGACCACGCTGCTCCGTGTAGCTCAGTGGCGGGTCTCTGGGGCGCTGTGGCTCCTTCCCTCGGCGTCTGCTCCCCACCCGGCCCCTCACAAGGTCTCTCCCGGAAGCCCTGTTTGTAGGGTGCTGCTCGGGGCCTTTGTTTTAGGAGAAGGGACTGGGTCCCCTCGCTGCAGGTGACACCAACGCTCGCTTTTGTCTGTCCTGGACACCTGAGGCTCGGCCTCCCCAGGGCTGTCCCTTCTGGGCCCTCAGGACCGCCCTGTCCCCCTGCCTGCCCCAGGTGACCCTGGCCAAGATGAGAGTGCACGTGTCCTCCTGCCTGAAGGTCCAGGAGCAGATGGCCAACTGCCCCAAGTTCGCCCCTGTGGTGCCCACGTCCCAGCCCATCCCCAGGTAGGAGCCGCTGGGGGAGGGGAAGCTGGGGCCCTCGGCTGGCCAGGTCCCCACGGGGGTCCTCGCCAGACTGCAGGAGGGGCCTGCGGAAGCCACGCCCTGGGGCCGGGGACACCGGGGGTGCTGGGGGCCAGGAGGAGGGCGCAGGCCAGGCCGCTGCCGACGCTCACCGCCCCCCTGCCGTGCCAGCAACATCCCCAACAGGTCCACCTTCGCCTGCCCGTACTGCGGCGCCCGCAACCTGGACCAGCAGGAGCTGCTGAAGCACTGCGTGGAGAGCCACCGCAGCGACCCCAACCGCGTGGTGAGTGGCCGCCGGCCGGGGGCGCCTGCTCCCTGCACGCCCAGGGTGCCCTCCTCCTCCCCTGCCCCAGCATCCCCTGCGGGAGCCCACGAGGGGTTGCGTCCTCAGGGTGAGGCGCGATCGTGGTGACGGTGGCACGGCAGAGTCCAGCGCACCTTCCCACGCTGGGCAGCGCTGACCGGGGGCACGGACCCTGGGAGCGCCCCCATCCCACTGCGTGGGGCTGCCCCGCCCTGGGCCCCTCCCCCAGCTCAGCGTGTCCCCGGCGCCCCGTTCCAGGTCTGCCCCATCTGCTCGGCGATGCCCTGGGGTGACCCCAGCTACAAGAGCGCCAACTTCTTGCAGCATCTGCTCCACCGGCACAAGTTCTCCTACGACACCTTCGTGGTGGGTGTCCTGCCCTCGGGCGGGGGGCTGCCTCCCCCACCCCGTCCCCTCCCCACCCTCCTGCCAGCCTCGGGGTCCCCGCGTTCAGGGAGAGCTGGAAACACAGAAGCTGGCAGTGAGGGCTGCACCCTCGTCTGGGTGCCACAGGGGGCGTGACAGGCAGAGCACCAGGCAGGGCACGGGCTCCGCACAGGGCAGGTCCCGCCCGCTGGTTTCTTCCTTGGCTTCCCGGCTGCCCACCCCACAGACCCCCCTCGGAGGAGCCAGGCTTCTTCCTGGGAGCTTTCTGGAGAGATCCGGGGGCACGTTCACCCCCTCTGAACACTCCACCTCTGTCTCCCGTCCCACCCGTGGCGGGTCAGAAGGTGCCGGGCGCACAAGCCTGCAGACCAGGCCCCGCCCTGGGGACTCCTGGGCCTGTCCGATGGCCTTGGTGACGGCTTCGTCCCCACCCCGTGTGCCAGCCACCCAGCTCACACTCCCATCTGCCCCAGGTCCAGACTGGTGGGTCACGAGTCCTGGCTGGCCTCACCCCAAATCCCCGTTCCCTGAGCTGGAAGCTCAGCTCTCCATGCCCCACGTCCACCCCACACCTGGCGCACGGTCTCTGGGCACCGCGTCTGCAGACACTGGGTCCCTCGGGGAGCTCAGGCAGAGCCAGGTGACAGTCACACGTGCGGACGGTGCTTTGAGTCCCTCAGAGGACCTGTGCTGTAGGATGCAGGGCCAGGTGCTGCCCTGCCAGAGGAAGGCCGGGAGCCCGGAAGGGGTGGCCGTGGCTGTGTGGGGACAGCGGAGGGGTGGCCTGGCTGCTGGGGCCCTTGCGTCCCCCACCGCAGCTCCTGTCTTGCAGGACTACAGCATCGACGAGGAGGCTGCCTTCCAGGCCGCGCTGGCCCTGTCTCTCTCGGAGAACTGAAGGTGGCAGTGCAGCCTCCTGCCCCGCCCGGGGTCCAGGACGCCCCCCTCGAGGGACCGGGACACGCTCGTCTCCCACACTGCACTGGAACACGCCTCGCCCGACCGCGGGAGGCTCCGTTCCTGCCCGCAGAGAGCCCGCCCGCGAGCCCCCGGGCCTGGGGGGACAGAGGCCGGCCGGCTGTCCCTTTGCCGGCAGAGCGGGGCCACCATGGCCCTGGCCGGCGTCGCTGGGCTATTCGGTGCTTTGGGCCAAACAGCCGGCCTTGTGGGGCAGCGCCAGTCCCCGGGACGTCCCCAGCCATGACGACGTCCTCGTGGGGAGAAGGGACTGGCTGGCGCCCGAGCTGCACCGTGCAGGCCCCGCCCCGCCCGGCCCGGCCCCGCTTCCACCGTGCGCACTCGGTACTGGCTTTTGTGATACTTAGAGATCCTGGCACTTTTTCTATATTATCCGGTGTGATAATCTTTTCAAGTTTTATAGGGCAAAGACAAAGCAGTTACTCTTCATATTGCAATATCTGTGTTTGACTAGGGATAATAGTATTTTTATGGAACATTTACAAAATTATATTTTTTAAAAAAACAATCAAAAATAAACGTGGGATCAGTGCAAGAAGGGATGGGGCAGCCCTGGGGGCCCGGGGGCCACGGCGTCTTGCCAGGACTTGGGGGGCGGGACGTTCCTGGGCCGTGGCTTTCTCTGTGACAACAACCAGGAAGAAACCCCAGCACCTCGGCCGCCTGTGGCCGCGCCTGGCCGACGCAGGGGCCTCCTCCCACCTGCGGCACTGGCCTTGGCCAGCGCTGTCACCTGCCAAAGCTGACCACATCCTGCCTCAGGCGGGGCCCGTCCCCCTGCGGTGGCAGAGCCCAGGCGGGGGCCTGCTTGGCGGTGAGTGGGCCGGGGAGCACTTGTCAGCACTCTTGTTCTGTTCATGGCATTAATTATTGCTGTCTTTTAAAACAGTTTAAATAAAACGTTTCGGAGCACCGCCAGCCCCGACCAGGGGGTCTCACTCTGCACCGGTGTGGAGGCGCCAAGGTCCCACACGTCCGCGGTCTGCAGGCCTCCGCGGCCTGAGTGTGCCCTTGGCCTTGGCCTCCCTCCTGCACCTCCCTGGTCTGGGGCTCAGACTCCCAGGTTGGTTTCTGGGCATCGTGGCCGTCACACCAGCTGCGTGTGGCTCTCTGAGGGCCACCGTCAGGGCCGTGGGGTCCCCGTTGCTCCACAGTCACCGAGGGCCTTTCCCAGGGTGGCCGTCATCGCAGGCAGGGCACCGTTGCTGCCTCCCTGCCCTCCAGTGCTGGCGTCTGTCCTGGCTACCTCCCTCCAGGGGCCGGGTCTCCTGAGCTTTGAGGCCGTAGCTCGGGCCAGCCAGGACCCCCACAAGCTGCACCTCGAGGGAGACTGGTTATCTGGGCAACATGCACCCGCCTTAGAAGCAGAGTTGACTTCACGCGCCCTGGTGGAGGGCCACTGCGTCCCCACCTCCCCTAAGGACTGACCCTCGCCGATGCGGTGCCATGTCTGGGAGGCCCTCGCGGGCAGTGCCGGGTTCTGGGGAACAGCAGCCTGCCCCCCGACCCCCGTGGCCTTCCAGAAGGAAGCTGATGGCACAGCATGCCCCAGGGGAGCCGTGCCACCTGGGTCCGCACCTGGTGCCCATCCGGCCGACAGCCCTCTCAGCGGGGCTGATCCCAGCCTTGGTGTGCAACGCCTGGGCGCCAGCCAAGCCACGTGACGCCCGTGGGCGGCCCAGGGCTGCCCAGTGGAGCAGAGACGGGTGCTGCGCTCCAGGCCCAGGCCTGCCCCTCGCCTGACCACGGGTGACACGGAGCCGTCACGGGGCATGACCCTTGGTACCCAGGAAGCCCTGCCTCAGCATGTCCTGACCTCAGCAGCACCCTCGGAGACGGCGCCTGGGTTCCCTGCCAGTCGCTGAGGGGCCCTGGCTGCTACAGGGCCCAAGAGCCGCCATGCCCCAAGGGAAGGGGGGCACCGGTGGTCTGCGCCGGCCGAGGGCACAGTTGTGGCTGGGACTGGCCCAGGCCATCGGCCCAGCCCCCTGCGCCTGCCCATCCAGGCGGAGCCCCCGGGGGGGGGAGGATCGGAAGGCGGCTGCAGTGGAGGCTCCAGCTCACAGGGGGGGTCTGGGACCACCACCTCGGGGCTGCACTGTGACCCGTGTGGCCCAGTGACTATCCTGCTGTTGACAGGAGCTGACTTGGGGGCAGGAGGGAGAGAAGGGTCCACCTGGTGGTCGCTGTCCTCGGGGACGTGGCCGTGTTCACGCTACTACTCGGGGCCAGCGGAGTGAAAGCGGAGGAGGCAGGAGTGTCGGAGGAGGGGCTCACCTGGCTCACACGGCCCCCAAACCCCTCCTCATTTGCCCCCAACCACGAAGCTGAACGCGGACCCCTCTGCCCTGTCTGGGCCCAGGCCCCCTCCTGCTGCCGAGGAAGGGAGGGGCTGAGAGCCACCGCACAGCGTCCGTCCTTCCCTGCGGCCCCATGTCGCTCAGTGACATGGCGTCCGGGGGCATCTGCCCTGGGAGGACACCAGAGTGAACCCCAACAAACCAGAGGCGAACCGGAGCTCAGCAGGCCCCACGTGTGGGGTGAGGAAGCCTCGGGCTCGAGCACGCGGCCCACGTCCCCCTCGTGCTTTCAAGGAAGCCCTGGGTGATGCTGACGGTCGAAACCCATATTCCCCTGCAGTTGTCCCGAGAACCGGTGGCGGGACCCCTCCTGCGACTGTCCTCCCTGCCGGTGTCACCCACACGGAGGGCGCTCGAGCCACCCAGGCCTCTCCAGAGTCAGCACAGTGGCTGTGGCCAGAAGGGCTGCCGCTGTGGGTGGCTGGGAGTTCCGGAAGCCTGGGTCTCCCCTCCCCCACGAGGTACGTGACGCTTGGACAGCACAGCTCAAAGCCAGGCGGCCTCATCCCCAGGAGCCGGGCTCCTGTGCCCCGCGGGTCCAGGGTGAGTCAGAGGCGCCGACTCGCGGCAACACGCTCTCGCGTTAGGCAACCGCACGGGGAGCCTGAACCCCGCGTCCTAGACGGCCCCTCCAGGCCAGCCTGCGTCCGGGCAGCCGCCCCGGAACGGACCCCACCCCCAAGAAACTGCCATAATTCTTACCCCTCGGGAGCAGGGAGCAGAGCTCGGAGCGTCCCAGCGTCAGCAGCGTGTGGCCTGGAGCTGCAGGTGTGCGCTGGGCACCCGCCTCCACCAAGGGGCTCCCGGCCGCAGCCGGCCCAGGGTGCCAGCGCTATGTTTCCCTGCGGGGACGCCTTGAGCTCGTTTGGGTGGTGCCTTAGCGTCCCCCTGAGGCAGGACCACCTCGTTTAGGCGCAAGGGGCCCAGGGAACCAGGTGGAAGGCACCGCCCCTCCCAGGGATGAAGGAGATTCAGAGCACCTGCCCCAGCCCCGACAGCCCGAGGAGAACAGCACGGGCCCAGCTGCTGCTCCCGCTCGGCAGCACCTGGAAAACCCCGGAGACATCACAGGGACCCAGACGCCTCTGCCCCAGGATCTGAGGCACGAAACACCTGGGGAGAGCTGGCCCCAGTCACACGACCCGGGACGGGGGTTTAGACGTTTTCCTGTTATTTGAGCAAAGCCGACCTTGCCATCCGTCGTCTGAGCTCCCGGTGTTGGCACCACCGCACCTACTTCTGTAACTTCCTAGGTCACCAGGGCCTGCCCTCTCTGCCCTCTCTGCCCTCTCTGCCCTCCCCAAAACTCCGGGAGCAAGAGGCTTAAATTCACTCACAGGCCCCACAAAGTTCAGAGGCTCTTGAACAAAAACAGGCTAAGGACTCCCACCTCAGCCTCCCGAGTAGCTGGGACTGCAGGCATGTGCCACCATGCCCGGCTGATTTTTTCTATATATATGTTTAGCTGTCCATATAATTTCTTTCTATTTTTAGTAGAGGCAGGGTCTCGCTCTTGCTCAGGCTGGTCTTGAACTCCTGACCTCGAGCGATCCTCCCTCCTCGGCCTCCCAGAGTGCTAGGATTACAGGCGTGAGCCACCGCGCCCAGCCCATGTTTCCCTTTTTATAAGGACACTGGTCATCGGACTAGGCCCACCCTAATGACCTCATCTTGACTTGGTCATCTGCAGAGACCTGTTTCCAAATAAGGTGGCACACGCAGGTGTGACGTTGAGATTCCCAACAGCTCTGGAGCAGGGGGCACATTCGACCCTTGATGCTTCCCGTCAGCTCTTCGCGACATGCTCCACACCACCACGCAAGCAAGCTGGGTGCGAGCCGCAGTGGGTGCCAGCTGGCAATGCCAGCAGGGCTCCTGGACTGGGGGCAGGTGCTGGGGGTCTCACTGCCTCTGTGGCCTGCCTGGTGGTGCTTCTGGAGGGCGCTGGAGCCACCGCCTGGCACCGGAGCTGCTAAGGCCGCCTGTGAGTTTGGCCCACTTCCCTGACCCGGCCCAGGGACAGGTGTCCTGCTGAACATGGTGACCCAGCGGGCTTTAGCCCTGTGGGGCAGCTGCTGGCTGTGTCCACAGGTGCCTGCCCCGGCCCGGCCTCGCAGTAAGGAGCCCAGGACCAGGGTGCCTGTGCTGGGTCCTGGGTGTGTTCCCAGGCAGGTCTCCGGCTCCCTGGGGCAAAGCCACAGGGGACACACCTCCCTCCCGCCAGCTCCCCAGGGGCTGCCCTTTGTGCCCCTGTGGCAGGACGAGAGAAGCACAATGCACTCAGAGAGCCACACGTGGTTTTGGTGGGGACGTCCCTCCCTGTGACTGCACGGTGTGGCCCCTTGGTCTCTCCAGCAACCTGCTGGGAGTTAGGCGTCAGCTCCCTTGTGGGACAGACAAGCTCCGAGCACCGCTGCGGAGAGTGGGGGGCGGAGCTGGCCCCGGACGCCAGCCGCCCACCCCCTGCAGGAAGGTGCCGTGGACCCAGCGGACCCCTCTCCCGGCAGCCCAGGGCTCACCCACCGGTGCACAACCTCCACGTCACCTCGGAACACCTCCTGCAGCTTCCCACAAGCACACGCATGCACACACGCATGCACAGTGTGTACACACGGACATGCGCATGCACACACAGGCGTGTGCACACAGACACATGCATGCACATACACACGTATGTGCACTTGCAAACACGTGCACAGGGTGTCTTGCCGCTCAGGCCCTGCCCCAGCCCCAGAGACCCCTCCTCAGCATCCACCATCACTTTCTCTGGCATGTCCTGGGGCATCTGCTCTTGCCTGTCTCGTGTGTCTCATGTGCCGTGTGAAGGGACCACCGTGACAGGAGGGACGCAGCAGGGGCAGCCGCCGGGCGCTGGAAGGAGGGCGCCACACCCTACTGGCCCGAGCCAGCGGCCAGAGCTGAGAACTTGGCGGCATCTCCTCTCTCTCTCTCTGGACTCTTCACTTCTTGTGGCCTGGGCGGAGGCTGCCTCCCTGCCCACGGCCCCCGCTCAGGGCGTGATGAATCTCTGAGCATGCTGCTTCCTGCTGCAGTGGTGCAGTGAACTTGCACCTTCGTCTGAAGGACCGGGGGCCGTCCAGGCTGGGTTTCCCTGGGGACATTGGGGGGACACAGGTCCGGCTCCCAGCGCCAGGGCGGTGGTCGGGCAGGCATCCCCTGGACACGGGCCAGACGAGAGCCACGAGGGCGTCTGCCAGAATAAGCAAGGTTACCACGTGAGGGACCCTGGTCATGGGTCAACCAGCTTTAGGCTGCCCCCCCTCCCCATTTAGAAAGAGCCCCGTGAAAGGTGCTCTGTGAACCCAGGTCCAGCTCCCTCCACTGCATGCTGGGGAGGCTGCCAGACGCTCCGCGCCGGACCCCAGCGTAGCCGCGGCTCTCAAGGCTGCCATGTCCACCTCCCAGGACCCTCACACCACACAGCATGTGTCCACTGAGCCCCAGCTTCAGAACCACTGTCACCTCTGACATCAGGACCCCGAATGGTGAGGACAGCCACGGCAGGGGTGAGCTCCCTTCCCTGGGGTGACCGAGCCTGGCTGGATGCTGGGATTTCCGGCATCAGGTTTCAGTTTCCATGGCCCGTGACCTTGATGGCCAGCCGTGGGACCGCCCCAGGTTGCTAGGTCCCAACCACACCTGCCTTCCCCCGATGAACTGCCCGCCTCTACCCATGTCCTCGGACAGCCAGGACCCAGCTGCCGGGCTCACCCGTGGGGCCCTGCACTGTCACCCACTTGTCTCCACTTGGGAGCACAGACAGGCTCTACGTGCCCTGTGGCATGGAAGGCCACACTGCTGGGGGACAGAAACTTTTCTATCGAGTTCAGCAAGCGCCGTGGACCCCACAGTGGGCCTGAGCACAGGCACGGGTGCTGCAGAGAACAAAGGAGGTTCCCACCCGGCCCAACTCTCGGGGCTGCAGTCTGACGGGGAGGGAGGTTTCCAGGTTTGGGTCATGACACCCTATCAGTAAAAAACTCAGCAGTCAGTGGTGACATAGCTGTACGTGTGTCTATAATACATACATGCAGAGACACTTCCAAGCACTACCGTCAAACATACCATTCCTTGTAAAAATACCAAAAAAGTCCAGAAATATACACATAAGAAGGATAAAGATACCAACATAAATGGAATTGTAATAGTTTCTTCCCAGATCTGTAACCCCACCTGCAGCTCCTGGGGCGAGCGGCCCACTTGAAAACCACTCTTTAGGCATCTGGCGACACAGATGGGACAGGCTGGGACCTGGTCACAGCACGTTGTCACCCCTGAGGTCCTAGCATCAAGGACAGAAAGCAAGGACCTTGGTCACCTGCAGGTCCTGCTCCGGTCCAGAGGGGGGCGGTTCCAGGAGACCTGGGAAGTGTGTTTCCCACCGCAGAGTCACTCGGGTTTAATCCCAGAGCAGAGCAGTTGATTGAGGACAGAGGACACAGAGCAGATGGAGACTGTCACCCTCCCTCCTGGGGGCTGCACCATGGGGACGGGGCAGAGGCTGAGCTTCTCCTCTGTGGGTACTGCTTGGGCGCAGCCTGGACGAAGCCCACAGAGGACGATTCTGCGAGGTTGGCAGGATCTCAGGTTTCCCTTCCAGGTAGTGGGTTGTGACAGCGCCATACCAGACAGACACCCTGAACGCCCCGACCCTACCCCAGAAGAGCTCGCAGAGGGCGATGGGCAGGTCTCCACAGCAGTGCTGGCGCATCCGGAGTGAGGATAACCTGAGCCTCCCGCTGGGATTAGGACATACACCTGCCAGGCTTGGTAGGTGGGTGGAGGGCCAGCGTTAGCCATGCCTGGGAGGGGGAGAAGGAAGAGAGGCTATAAATAGAAACCTCGCCAGGCCAGGAACAGGTGAATGAGCAGAAGGCAGGCCTGTGTCCTCTGACGTCCACATTCTCGGCAGGGCGGTGCCAGGCCGTGACCGCGGGAGAGACATGTGCCTTCTTCCACGCGTGCCCCCACCTGTCCTTCCATGCCCTCACCAAGCAACAGGCAGGCGCACACATGACACGTCTGACCGGCTGGAAGTGGGGGTTGGGTCCCCATCCCACCGCTTCCTGATGTCTCAGAGCCTTGGTTTCCTCATCTGCAAAATGAGGATGACACTACCCCAGCCACTCATATGCCCCGTCAGGGGCACTGGTGTGACAGACACAGCCTCTCTGTCTCTGCACAGACTCCACCGTCTCCCCCTGCCCCAGCAGCCCTCAGGTGGCGAGCACCAGGCTCTCAGCTAAAACCACTGCCAGCCACGGACGCACCCAGTGGTTGTGGAGTTGGGGCTGGCTGGGCACGGTGCCCACCTGCCCAGACATGGCCACACCTGACCCCCTGAGTTGTGAAATGTCCACATCAAGACACCTGGACACCAGACACAGCTGCACCCAGCTCTTTTGGCCTGGAGGATCTGAAAACACAAGACCTGAGGGACACAGCCTGCCCAGTTGCTGCAGAATGCTCTCGACTCTCCCCTTTATTAAACCACATGTCTCCACCCCTGCGAAATCCAGAATTCCAGGCTGTGTCCTTGGTCCCAACCAAAGAAGCTTTCTGGAGGAATGGGGCAAACTCCCGGAGCATCGTCTCCAGGGAGGGAGCCCCGGGGAACTCAGCCTGCCTAGCAAGGACACTCTCCCAGGCGCGGGCCTGTCCCAGGGCACTGACCCCGCGGTCACCACTGTGGCCGGCCAGGTGGGGCAGCTTTGGGCTTTCGGGGCTTGTGCTGGTCAATCCTACGTGGGCTCTCCCAGGACGGCCCCGCGGACTGGCCCACGTCTGCGGCCTGGCGCGCAGCTCGTTGTCCACCGGCCTGAACTCTGCCCTTTCGTCCACGAGTGGGTGACCAGGCCCAGAGGGTCAGTGTGTGACTCGGACGCGCGCGCCAAGCAGTCCCGTGGGGAGGACACACGGCCACGCGCTCCGCGGCCCGCCCGCGCACCTGTCCTGGGCGTGGCGCCCGCGGCCCCGCCCGCCCGCGGCCCCGCCCCACCCGCGCCGCGCGCTGATTGGCGGAGGCGGCGCGCTATGCTAATGACCGGCCCCTGCCCGCACCTGCCCCCGGCGCCGCCTGCGGGCGCCGCAGCCGCGACCCGCTCGCCCGGAGGGGACCATGCCGCGCTCCTTCTTGGTGAAGACGCACCCGAGCCACAGGGCCCCCGACTACGGGCAGCTGGAGACGCAGAGAGGTAGGGGCTGCCCGGCTCCCGAGCCCCCCGGGGCGGGAGGACACCTGTCCCAGGTGGACCGAGACTGAGCCAGCTCGGCCTGCACAGCTGGGGCCGGGGCGCCCCTGCGGGCCGAGACCCCGGGCCACCAGCGCCGCCGCCTCTTCAGGGGACTCAGCCCGCCTCTGACAGAGGGCGGGACTCTGTCCCGACTTAGAGAAGTTTCCCAGGCCTAGTGTCCCTGGAGCTCACCCCTGAGGACCCGCTGCCGTCCTCCCCGCTGCAGCCCCCGCAAGGGATCGGAGGTGGCTTCCCGCAGCAGGGGGTCTGGGAGGGGTGGCCACCTGGGGCTGCCCAGAGCATCCGCAGGGCTGGCGAGCTCGGGAGCCGAGAGGCTGGCCCCTGGGCACTCTTTACCTGCCTCAGCTGAGGCTCCAACGCCTCCGTCCCTCCCCTCCCCCGAGAAACTCTCCTGCCCACCCTAGTGGGCTTGCCCAGGCAGGCGGGCTAAGGGCTGCTGGTTCCCACTGCCTGCGGGGAAGAGGACAGTCCCCGCCTAGCTCAGCAGCTTCTTGGGACAAGACCCACCGGGAGACCTTTCCCCATCCCTGCTCAACACCTGGGGGGCGGGGAATCACACCTGGACCAATACCCGGGGCCCAGGCTGCCACCAGGCCATGCCGTGTAGGACCGTGATTTCCAAATGTGCGTTTTGAAACCAACTTAAACACCACCGGAAACTATCAGAGTGCGCGCTCACAGCAGAGGGCACTTCTGCTGCTGTTACATAGATGTAGATGTATAGATGTGGGAAATTAAATTCACATGGGTCACAGTTTTAAGTTTAAAAACCACTGTTTAGGGTCCAGTCATCATGTGCACATCTGGGCGGCTGTCAGAGGGCAGCCTTGCCACTGTCCTCACTGTGGCCCCAGCTGCCTGGCTTTCTGAGAGCCAGATGGCCCTGGTGACCCTCTTCCTGCCAGGGTGTTACCCCAGGATAGACCTGAGGTGCTAGGGGTTGGGCCCCCACTGCCTCCTGATGGCTCCCCAGGAAGCCCTGGAAGACAGAAAGGTGCTTAAAAGTCTCCTCTCCCTGGGATCTGGTCTGCAGGATGAATAAAAAGCAAGCACACCACAGAGGGCAGGGAAGCATTTACAACACTGCAGGGACACGTGGTCAGTGGCCCCTGGTGTGGCTCTCTCCCCTGCCACACCGCAGAGAAGGCTCCATGGCAAAGCCAGGGGCCAGGGAGGGGGCCGAGTCTTAGAGACAGAGACTTTAAAAAGGTGACTTTCTCCCATAGAGAGGCCCCAGTATAGCTGGGCGGGGTGGGGGCTGGTTCCCCGGGCACCCCCAGGGCTGTCTCTCCAGAACTTTCTCGGATTTTGTCTCTTAACCTGTCACTGCCACTCCCTCCACGCCAGAGGTGGACAGAAAGCTGATGTGCCGATTCTATAATTAGAAAACCAGGTGGGAGAAGGCGAGGCCAGGAGAGCGGGGAGGGAGGGACCTTCCCTGATTTTCCTATTGCTCCACGTTCACGCCAGCACTTGCTATTGTCTGGGTTTTTGGTTTTCTGTTTTTAATTCTAACCATCCCAGTGGGTCTGAAGCGATATCTCATTACACTCTGATTTGCATTCCCTGATGGCTAATGGCACTGAGCCTCTCTTCGTGCCCTTCTTGGCCATTTGTTTGTCTTCTATCTGTTCCAATCCCTCGCCCACCTTTTTAATTGTGGTGTTTGTTTTCTATTGTTGACTTGCAAACTTCTTTATGAATTCTGGATACTAGTTCCTGATCAGATATCTGATTTGCAAATATTTTTTCCTATTCCCTGGGTCATCTTTCTCTATCCAAAGCCTTGGCATGGAGGTATAAACAGGACCAGAGATTTGTTTCAACTCATATGGGATGAGAAATGGATTAAAAGCTGTTTGGAGATTTGGGCTTTGGGGAGATGCAGAATTGAACTTCCACCTGCAGACCAACCTGTTTATTTGGGGGCTACGCCATTATCTGGAGCAAACGTGGTGTGCTAGCCCAGAAAGGCAGGAGCTCAGCCACGAGGGCAAGCCAAGCCCAGGGCTAAATCTGACGCCGCCTAAGACAGCAAGGGGCAGGGAACCCCAAACCCCACAGCCGGGCTGAGTGTGTGCTGCCCAGTGGCCTAGAGGCTTGTGAGCCACATCGTTATCCACGAAGGAGACGCTGAGGGGTGACTGTCAGGTGACCGGAAGCTAATTGGTTCCTAGGGCGGGGGCCTGACTCCATGCAGGGCAGTGGGAGGCTGGAGGGTGCTGGCCTGGGCAGGCGGGGCAGGCAAGTCAGAGGGCCTGGAGCAGGGCGTGAGGGCAGGGTCTGCCCCGCGAGGCCTATTTTATGCTACTGGACACGAGGAGTCCCGTGAGATAGTGCTCTTTCTTTGTTTTTGGAGAGGAGCTGAAATTCACTCTGTAGACCACGGGGTCTTGTTCTAGCTGTGTTACTCGACTCCTGGCTTCCACTGTCACTTCCCCGCCAGCACCTCTGTCTCCCCTGTAAGGCGGGTCTGAACGTGGGTGCCTCACGCACCTGCCTGCACGCTGCTGCCGGCTGGGACAGACCTGTGCGCGGGAGTTTGAAAACACAAAGTGCTGGGAACCCCCTCTCACCTCACACTTCCTCTGTCCTCTGCCCTTCCAGAGGTCAGCGGTGCCTGCTCTGCCTGCGGGGGGAGGGTGGTGCCCCTCCCCCCGGACAAGGAGGCCCCTCCGACACCCTGCGACCTTCCCCGGCCCTGGGACCGCACCACCACCGTCGCCTGCATCTCCCTGCCCCTCCTGCTGTGGCACGAGAGTACTCTGGGGGCCTCTGGGCCAGACCCCCTGGAAATCAGCTGGGTGGACCCCCGGGCTGGCCGGGTCCCCAGTGTACCCCTCAAAGACAGCCTGAACCACCTCAACCTGCCCCCGCTGTTGGCGCTGCCCCCGAGGTGGCCCCCGCTCCTGGGCCCAGATGGGGACCCGGCTCCCGAAAAACTGCTCGGGGCTGAGCGGACACCCCACGCCCCGGGTGGCTTCGAGTGCTCCGACTGCCACAAGCCGTACCACACGCCGGCCGGGCTGGCCAGGCACCGGCAGCTGCATTGCCACCTGCAGGCCGGGCGCGTCTTCACCTGCAAGCACTGCGGCAAGGAGCACACCAGCCTGGGCGCCCTCAAGATGCACATCCGCACCCACACGCTGCCCTGCGTGTGCAAAGTCTGTGGCAAGGCCTTCTCCAGGCCCTGGCTCCTGCAGGGCCACCTCCGGACCCACACAGGTGGGCCAAGGGTCTGGGGCGGGAGGAGGGGTGACTTGTGAGCACAGGACAATGTCCACACATAGCCTCCGCTTCCTGGCGGGCCTGTCCCCGGGGCTGCCGTACAAACTCCCACAGACTGTGGGGTCCAAACCCCAGCAGTCTGTCCTCTCTCTGGCCAGGATCCGAAATGCAGGTGCCGGCAGGCCCTGGCACCTCTGAGCGCTCTAGGGAGGCTCCTTCCTGCTTCTGCCAAATCCCTTCTCCGCCGACATCCTCCCGTGGCCATCCCACCCCCGTGTCTGTGTCCAAACCCCCTTCCGGTTATGAGGACACCAATGTGAGCCAAATTGAATTAGGACCACCCTAGTGGCCTCATCTTCATGTGATCGTAGTTGCAAAGACCCTATTTTCAAATAAGGCCATCATCGCAGGTACTGGGTTCGGGTGTGGACATGTCTCTGGGGGGGACTGGGCAAAGCACAGGACGTGCCGGGCCCCAGTGAGGCCTGTCTGTCACGTTCCACGGCCTCCAGAACCCCAGAGCAGCCGGGGGGAGCACAGTGGGCCCCATGGCCTGGCCAAAGATTTGGGGAAATGGGGGGTCCCTGCCATGGGAGAGGGGCTGGCAGAGCAAGGGAGGCAGGTGACACTGCAGAGGGAGACAAGGAGGGCAGAGGAAACGGGGGGTGGAGGGACTGGCCGTGAGGAAGGGCCCCCCCCCCAGCCATCCCAGGTGCAAAGAGTGGAGACCCGGGAGGGGCCTGCACCCCGGTGTAGACCCAGCCTCCGTGTCAGGCCCAGCGGTTGAGGCACTGTGGTAACTGAGGCCCCCCCACCCCAGTCACGGCTCAGACTGGATCTTCTGAGTCAGGCCTGGGGAGGCTGGGGGCGGAGAGGAGGCGTTTTCCAGGCCCCGGGACATCCCATCTGGGTTTCCTCAATGCTTTGTTGAGGACACCCCGGGAATTCCCCAGAGGGCCCTGGGCCCACACCCTGGCCCGAGCCTGTCAGGCTTGGTCCTCGCAGCCCGGGAGTGTGGGGAGCGGCAGGAGGCTGGCCTGGTGTCCAGCCAGCAGGGACGCAGGTGCTCTGGGCCCCTTGGGCGCCCTCAGGGCTCCGTGGGGCTGTCACCCCTCCCTTTACACACGTCAGGGTCCTGGGGCCACGGTTCCAACAGAAGGACTTTGCCCAGACCCCTGTCACCCTGACAAGGTGGCTCCTGAACGCCACGTCCTCGAGGGCTTCAGCTCTGCCCTGGACCTGGCCTGTGCTGGCCTCGCCCTCATCCTCGCCCGCCAGTGGCCGGGAGCAGCTGCCAGAGCCCCCGTGCCGCCCCCGTCCAGATCCCAGCAGCCCAGGCCTGGGGGGCTCTAGCAGAGACAGTGACGGATCCGGCACGGTGGCCATCTTTGCTCTTGGGAAAGGCTCCTGATGGCACCGTCTTGCCCAGGGGTGGCACGCCACCGGTCCCCAGGCAGCGTGACTTTGGGCACTTGGGCTGTGAGTGAGCACTGGGAGGGGGAGGAAGGGGTCACTCGGCTGGCCCTCCGTGTGCCTCCCGCAGGTGAGAAGCCCTACGCCTGCCCCCACTGCAGCAGGGCCTTTGCCGACCGCTCCAACCTGCGGGCCCACCTGCAGACACACTCGGACACCAAGAAGTACCAGTGCCAGGGCTGCGCCAGGACCTTCTCCCGCATGTCCCTCTTGGTGCGGCACGGGGAGTCCGGCTGCTGCCCTGGCCCCTGAGAGGCACCGTGGCTGGTGCAGGTAGGACGGAGGGGACCTTCCCCGGGAGCCAGAGGCTGGGGTCCCTCCTCCAGGCAGCCCTGTGTGGCCTGGTGTGCCCAGGGGAGCCGGGTGTCCCGGGAGGGAGCGGCCCAGCCCCGTACTTGGTGCTTCTCCCCCTCCTGTGTCCTTCAGAAGCCAGGATGTCCCTCGGGGCCATCAGGACGGAGGACTCGGACGCACACTCCACCTGCTGAGCCGTTTCCGAGGCCACTCTGCTCGGGGAAGACGTTCCTCAAAACGAGCACAGAGTCCCATTTCCACTTGGTCTGGTGCCTGGTTCTCTTCTCCCGAGAGTTGAAGACTGTGGCAAGATGGTCACCGGCCCAGGACATTCCCTGGCCCTGAGCCAACTCCTGACCACCTGCCCCTTCGCACCTTGAGATGGACATCTTGACGTGTGGTGAGCACGTCTGTGCGCTCTGTCCTCAGAGGCACAACTACCTGTCGGCCAGCTGCACCTGCCCTGGGTGCGGGGTCTGGGACATGCTGTCCTGTGTCACACGTGTGCACCGCTCACTGGACTCTCCCTACCAAGGAACAGGACGGGGAGAGCCAGCAGCTGGGGGACGAGGCCAGGCCCCCCGTGGTGAGAGGCCCACCCCTGCCCCCTGCAGCAGGGCCTCGTCCCCCCAGACCCAGGGGTGGGCGCTCGGCTGGCTCCCTGGGAAACGCGTGGGGTGATAAAGTGTCCCCACACTCCTGCCTGTCGTGTCCCTGGATGTCCTGAGTGCTGCTCCCCGGGGTCTGCAGAGGAGGCTGAACTCTGAGGGACGGCCCAGAGGCCTCCAACTTTAGGATGGTCTGGGTCCCAGCCAGAGCAGGGCTGAGATACGGCCCAGGCCTGGCACTGTGGGAAACTCTTCTGGAGTTGGGGACGCCACGGCCGGGGGAGCAGGGGCCTCTGGGAGGAGCGAGGCCTACAGGGGAGCAGCGCGGGTCTTGCGGGGGGCAGGGCTGAGACGGGGAGGTGGGCTGCACAGCCGGCGGCAGGCAGTGCCTCCCCTCGCCCTGAGGACACAGGACCCGGCTCGCTCTGCCCTGCGCCGTCCCCCCTGCATCCTTCTCATGCCACAGCACCGGAGCGCGTGCCCAGCCCTGCGCCCGTCTGCCGGGACGCACTGCCTGAGCCACCTTAGCTGCCGCACTTGACCCCCACCTGGCGTCCTGCCCCCCTTGCCCCTCCGGGCGGTGTCCTCTCCTCTGCCCACCCGCTGGGCTGGGCCTCCTTCCCCCGTGTCCAGCTCGACCCTAGAGGGCGACACGGATGGAGCGAGGAGGCCCGTTGGAGCGTGTCAGAGCATGTCGGAGCGTGACAGAGGCAGACGCAGCCCCTGACACCTCCACTGATGGGGACGGCGGCGGGAGGGAGGCTCCGGGGGGGACACCTGCTCCTCTCAAGGGGGTGGCCCATGAGCAGCTGCACTTGTGGCCCCAGCCAAGGGATGTGAGTTAGGACCTTCACCCTGGGCCTGGCACGGAGCCGCCCAGCAGTGCCAAGGGCTCCCCTCACCCCCTGAGCTGCCCGGAGCCTGCCGAGCTCCTGTCTGTGGAGCAGAATATTCGGGAACACACAGAGGCACCTGTTCCCAGCCCCTCCCGACGCGGTCCTGGCCTGGGCGCCCCACCTGCAGGCTCAGCCTGGCCAACACGGGCAATGCCTGCGAGAGGGACCTCGGGGCCGTCCAGAGGAAACGTGTCCTTGGGCTCTGCTGGACTAAGGGTGGCCTTTACAAGGAGACCATGCAGGAGACCCCACGTGAGCTGGCGGAGTGAAGACGCCCCCTGAGACAGCCATGCTCACGTTCCCTGCCCTGTGGCCGTCCCTCGAGGGAGGTGTGAACCAGCTGGGGGCCCACGTGGCCACGGTGACTAAGGACCCCGGCCCGGCTGCCTAGGCACCAGGGAGTTCTCCTCCCGCAGCCCCGGCGTCCAGAAGGCCCAGCTCAGGGCCAGGCGGGCGGGCTCCTTCCTCGGCTCCCGGCCCTGGTGGCTCGGGAGTTGCTGGCGATCCTCGGCGCTCCTTAGCGTGAGGAAGCATCACCTGACCTCTGCCCCGTGCTCACGTGGCGGTCTTCCTGCGTGTGTCTCTGTCCCTCTTCCTAGGGGGACACCAGTAGGTTGGATGGAGCCCACCCTACTCCAGCGTGGCCTCGTCTTCACCACCACGTCTGCAATGACCCTGCCTCCAGACGAGGTCACACTCAGGTCCCGGAGTTAGGATGTTGGGGGCAGGGGACGCGATTCAACCCAGAGCCAGCGAGGACACCGGGTGCGCTAAGAGGTACGGCGCCGGCCCTCGCACTCGGAGCTCAGGAGCAGAGTCTAATCTCTCCCCCCAGTCTGCACAGGACGGTGGGGACGGTCGGTTCTAATGACGGGATTCCCTAGGAACGTCCCCGTCAGAGTCACCTACAGCAGGAGCCACACCCGGTTCCCCAACGCCATCTCTTCTCCCTTCCCTGTCGGGCCAGCGCCTGGGCCTTGGTGGCCGTGAGAACAGCCCCTGCCCTTCCAGGGGACCCTCGTGTCTCCGCAGGCGCCCGGCCTCCTCGCCAGGCGGCGGGGGAAGCCTGGGCTGAGGGTCTCTGGAGCCCGGCGGGGGACAGGAGTCCAGCCGACACTCACACTTTGAGTCTGGGTGACTCGCAGGAGGGCTCTTTTTTTTTCTTTTTAAAATAGCATCCAGATGCCTAAAGGGAGTTATATTGTAAATTGTGTTCTATTCCTGGGCCCCCGAATCTAAATGAGGCAAGTGCACCTGTCGGGCATGAAGGGAGGGAATTTCACAGGCCGAAAATAAAGCTGAATGTTTTCCCCGTGTCCCGGCCCATGGAAAATGCACTTGTATTTATATCTGGGTGGCGGAGGGAGGACTGGCAGAGACTGTAGAGGAAAGGGACACCTGCCGGGGACGGGCGTGTGACGAGGACGGGACACTTTCACTGGCATCGGCAAGGCTGAAGTCAGGCCGCGGTGAGGCCACCAGCTCCCACGCGGCCGGGACGCCCCGTGACGTCGGCTCTGCCTCCCGCCCGGTTTTTCCCGACCGTCAGCAAACTGCCCTGGGACGCTTGCTCAAAACTTGGATTTCCAGGGCCCTTTCCCGACACCCACAGGATGAGAACCGATTACAGCCGGGCCTGGGCGAGGTGGCCTGGCCGGCTCTTTCTCTGGGGACGGCTGTGTGGCCCTCTTTTTCCTGCCAAAATCTTGATTCTTCAGGTCTCCACTCTCCTCCCTACGGAAGGCCTCTCCGGCACACACTCCCAGCGCGCTGACGGAGCCCCTCTCCCGGGAAGGAGCGGGACAGGGAGGGACCAGGGGCCCCACGACCTGAGTGAGTCGGAAGCAGGTGTTTGTGTCTAGGTGACTGCAGAAGCCTAAGAAATCAACAAGGTCTCTGGACAGGAGAAAAAGAATGTCACAAGCTCCGTACGGTGGGGACTATGTCTTCTCCATGTAGGAAAAGTCCTCAGACTTGTCTCCCGGGCTGGCACTCGGCAGGCTATGTAGGAAGGGGACTTCGAGGGGCCCCGAGAGCCACTGGCTGTTCTGACTCACGGGGCAAAGCAAAGAGGGCAACTGCCCTCCTGGAGACAGGCGTGGGGGATGGCGGGCCTCGGGGTGACCCAGTCCCTCTGCCGGCCCCTGTGGAAGGGAACCTCTCTCCTGAAAGCGGAAGAGGCGCTAAAGCTATTGCCTTCGCTCCCAGAGCTCAGAGGATCTATAAATATCACCTTGGCCCAGAATATTCCGGGGTTCTCTAGGTGTTTGAAAATAGCCCACTTGTTACTATCTATACCCGAGGACCCACTCCCGGCCTCCCCTTGCGTGGCTAAGTATAGCTGCTGGCAGAGCTCAATGGAACAGAAGTTTCCAGGCCTGCGTCACCTTGCGGCCGGCAGAACGTTCCAGGGAGAGCAGCACCTCGGCTGCCGAGGTTCAGAGGGGCTCAGGGAGAGGCGAGACTGACGTGGCGGCCCCTTCCCCCGCCCCCCGCGCGCCGGACGGGTCTGTGGGGCTCCTGGCAAGCGAGGGGTGTCTCGCAGGTCGAGGAGGAAGGCGCCCCGCCTGTGTTAATCACCGAGCCTCGGTTTCTTCGACTGTAAAAGCGGAATCTTGCTCACCTCCGTGTCAGAATTCAAAGGAACACCGAGTAACCGTAACAGAAAAAGGAAAGATCCTTGGGACACGTACGATAAGTCAGAATTGCCAACTTTAGGAAACCCTCGACCAACCTTTAACTCCTCTTAGAATCTCTGTCCGTGTCTGGACGGCTGAGCTCCGACCGCAGTGTCACCTCCTGCCTGGCCCACGGGGCTGCCGCGCTGGGCTCTGGGTGAGGCTGCCCCGTGCACAGTGCGGGGCGGGAGGCGGGAGGGCGGAGGGAGCGGGGAGTGCCCCCCACCCCCCGGGAGTCCTGAGGGAAAGCCGGGCGCCTTCCCGCGGGGTGTCCACCAGCCTGCAGCCCCCAGCCCTCCCCAGGGATCCCTGGCTCAAGGCCACGCCCTTCTCCCCGCAGCTCTCTCCTGTCTCGCCCTCTGTCTCTGGTGCTCCGTGTAAGGATCAGCCTGGGGCTCAACCCCACAGGCGCAGCCGCACCCTGGACGAAGCGTGGCGGGACCCCACCCGGCACTCTGGGCACCTCGGTGCGGTCTCCCCCCTTGTCTCACGGAACAAGCTGCGTTTATCGACAGCAGGTTTCAGATTCGGCTTTGCAGCTCACCTGGCGGCCCGAGGGCCGAGTTTTGGTGTTACCGTCAGAGGAGGACAATCACGGTTACCTGACGGGGCCGCTGAAGCGCTCGCCGGCGGGACGCCCGCACGCCCAGATCTGCGCAGGGCCCACCAGAACCTGTCGCAGCGGCGCACGGCAGAACCTCACTGTTGACGTCTGTTAAGCCAAACGCTAAAAACATTTAGCAACATTTACTTCTAATAAGGGTAAACATAGATTTTTCCCCCCACATCCTTGGAAAATGATCTGCTTGTTCTTTGACCACAAATTTAATGACATTATTCACCCCAGGAGACGCGGGCGAGCCAGCCTCCCGCGTGCATCCGGACAGCGTGACTCAAGCCCCAGACGCACCTGTCCGGGACGCGGCGCAGGGGTCTGACGCAGCGAGTTGGGTGCCTGCGTCCCCATGAAGCAGGAAATGCTTTCCATGGCGAGTGGCTCAGGCCAAAAGCTGCCACGGCCATCCGAGCGCCGGCCCCGGCTGGCGAGGTTTCCCCCCGCCACGTGCACACAGGAAATGGCGTGTGTCGGGAGCCCTGGTTTGGGACAGACACATCTGCTCACTGATTTCAGTACGTTCATCTGAGAGCTTCCTTTGGGATCAGTAATAACCAACACGCACTGCGGATAGACAGGGACAGGCCCCTTCCAAAGGCTTTATCATCTACCAGGAAGGAACTAGCCCTATCTCTCCCTCCAGGTGAGGAAACTGAGGCACAGAGAGGTTAAGTAGCTTGCCCAAAGTCACACAGCAAGTAAGCAGCAGAGCCGGTCTTTACACCCAGGAAACTTGGCTCCAGAGCCTGGCACTTTCACTCCTAAATTATAATGCCCCTCACTGAGAACTTCCAAGATTTCTTTATGCTCTGAAGGTAGAAATAGGGCATCCAATCAGTACAGCATCCGCATAGCGTGTGCTGGGCCGAGTGCACTGAAATCCCTCCAACTTTTCTTTTTGTATTTAAAATAAGCTCTGGCAAGTTTTATTAAAGAAAAATTTTGCACGGTTTGCTTTTCACCAGTGTGTTCTGCAACGCTTCTAAACGTATCAGAACCACCTGGGTGATGACGCCAGTGTGCATCCCTGAGCCCAAGTCGTTGTCATTGTTGCCACAGAGATGGCACGAGCTTTGGCCCACACGGCATCATTCTCCACCTGAGCTGTCCCCACAGCTGGGCAGCTGCTGGTGAGGGTGACCCGTTTCACTCTGCCTGCTCTGACCTCAGAGCCTGCTGGTGTCTGTGTGAACTCTCCACTGTGCATAGCGAGCTGGAGCCCAGAGTCCACTGACTCCGGCGACTTTTCGTCTTCCTTGCTGCCACCGTCTTCCTGCCCAAAGTGCAAGCGGCTCAACCGAGGGCAGCTGCCCAGACGGCGACGGCGGGAGGGTGAGACAGGAAGGAGGCTCTTCACCTCTCTGAACAGGGCTCCGCGATTCCATTTTGCACTGGGAACCGCAAATGATGTGGATTAACAAAGTCACGAGTCATCAGAGACCCCCGGGGAGGACCCACGCTCAGGTCCTCGGGGACGTCTCTCTTGCCTCCAAACCCACCTTCACTCCCCACTTGCTTGGAACTTGACCTGCGCTCCTTCATTGCCACGTGATTCTTTTCTCAAAATTTCACTTCAAATGTACGTATGCCTGGCTCGAAGGGCACGTTTTGGTTCCAAAATTGAAGGGCAAATATCTCTAGGAAAGTAGTTCAACACAGACAAGGTATCCGACTGTGAGTGACAAGCGTTCTAGTCCTCTGGACGACAGGGAGGAGACGCGATTGGAGTCAGCAGACAAGAAGGCAACCGTGCGCCAGGCACCCCCTCCCCTGAGTCCCACCTCAGTTCACAGCCACCACGGCTAGTTCAGACTCAAAAGCTTGGCACGATCTTCTCAACAGCTTCACCGAATGAGTGGCACGCAGCCACCTGCACGCCTCACCTGCAGAGGGGCACGCGGCCACCTGCACACCTGCAGAGGGGCACGCGGCCACCTGCACACCTGCAGAGGGGCACGCGGCCACCTGCATACCTGCAGAGCGGCACGCAAGCCACCTGCACACCTGCAGAGCGGCACGCAAGCCACCTGCACACCTGCAGAGCGGCACGCAAGCCACCTGCACACCTGCAGAGGGGCACACAGCCACCTGCACACCTGCAGAGCGGCACTCGGCCACCTGCACACCTGCAGAGGGGCACACGGCCACCTGCACACCTGCAGAGGGGCACACGGCCACCTGCACACCTGCAGAGGGGCACACAGCCACCTGCACACCTGCAGAGCGGCACTCGGCCACCTGCACACCTGCAGAGCGCAGTCTGATGGGCTGCGACGCCCCCATGCACCTGCCACACCATCGCCCCATCAACGTATCGGACACGTCCATCCGCAGAGGCCTCCCGTGCCCTCAGAACCACTCCCCTCGCCCTCCCCAAGCCCACCCCTGGCAGGCACCGGCCTGCTTCCTGTCGCTTCATGTTAGTTAGTGTTTTCTAGAATTTTATGAATGGGATTTGCACACCCTTTGCCCCCTCCCCCTCAGCCTCCACCCCACCCCTGCCCGTCTCTGTGGCTGTCTTCCCCCATCACATTTCTTGGGCCTCAGCTTCCACTTACTCCCCCTCCACTGCCTGGGTGCAGACCTTCCTGATAGATTACGATGTCACGGTGAGGCCCCTGTAGCCCAGCCACCTGGCCACTCCCAACCACGGGCGCTGCCTGGAGGCTCTGCCTGCACGGATGGTTCCTCACCCCACGCCTGGTCACAGTAGACCACAGACCCCTGCAGGCTGTGGACTGTAGACCCCTGCAGACTACAGACCCCTGTAGACTACAGACCACCACGAGCTATCACAGTAACCTTTCAAGGAATCTCCCAGCCTGTAGACAGTCCTTTGCTCCAAATCGCCATGTCACCAAATCCCTTTGCTGTTAGGATACAGGTACAGGGACAGCAGGTTCTCATCTCACCCCAACCTGGCTGGGCCGAGCAGGCATTCACTCGATGCTTCACCCCCAAGTCCTGCGCCAGCAGTTAACACACGTCGACCTGAATGCCTTCCACACCGCTACACACGAGCAAACCGCCAGTTTTTCCTGGCTCCAGAGCCACAGGCTTCCAGGCATCTTCCTTTGCTGCTCGAGGTGAGGCCCTCAGGCCGCAGCTTCCAAGCTCTCCGGACACTTGCTGGGAAGGTGGGTCTCTCGGGCCCCACCCAGACCCACGCAGCCAGAGGGGGCATTTAACAGCATCCCTGGTGACTTGTGGGCTCGCTACAACTTGAGAAACACCATCCTATGCTTCCTCTCATCCAAGTAGGGAGATTACACTTGAAAGAAGGAAATCTGAGTCAGGACTGTGGGCAGGAGGGCGTGTCTGCTCCTCGATTTGCTACTTGGCCTCACAGCTCAAGCTCTGCTCCCTGTTTCCCTGTGCCTGCCACCCTCCCCGTTGAAACACTCAATAATCGAACAAGTCAGGGTGACGTGTGGGCGTGTGTGCTGAGATTCCTGCCCTGCCACCCCACCACGACCCACAACCCACTTCACAGAAAACTGGAAATGGGGGACAGATACTTGTTTCACATCATTATTTAACGGAGAGGCCGTAGGACGAGCCTGTTTCCAACATATACGCAGTTGACGGTTCGGGACAGCCTGGGCCAAAGCTGTCGGCGTGGGGGTCTGCGTCCAGCCCTCTCTCGGGGGTTGTTCATCCAAGGCTGTCCTCTGAACAAGGGCGCCTCTGCCTACACGCACACCGTCAGCGTGTCCTGCACACGGTGCAGCTGCAAATGTGACTGACGTAATCTTAGTAATGAAAACGGAGAAAACCGATTTCACCACATACGGAGCATGGGAGAGTGAGTATGTGGTTGGGAGGTGGAAGAGAGTCCCTTATTTCCAGTTAGTAACGAGATGTCATCTTAACATTAAAAATCTATATTTCATATACATACAGATAACATACAGTATATATACTGTGTATCATATATGTGTACACAAACACATGCAGGTTACTTAGAAGAAACACAGAGGAAAAGAAGAGAGATTTGAAAGTGGGCGCCTTTGATGAGCTGGAACCCGGAGGTGTACAGGTGTGGTGGGGTCTGTTAATTGACTTTTTAAATCTGTATGTGTAATACTTTGATGATGTAATAAATAATAAAATTGATAAGGTACCAGCAGTGGAGGTAAAGCACCTAGTACGGCGTCCAGCACAAACAGATGCTTAATAAACGACCCATCACCGCCACGGCAGATACACGCTACTGGGGGGACCTGTGGCTCCATCCGCGCCTGGTAGCTTGTGAACACACCGTGGCTGTGGTCAATCCACATCCGCTCCTCAGAAGAAGGTTTGGTGGCTTTGCATGAAACAGAAAGGTGATTGCAAGAGACACTGAAACTGTAACCACCTGAAGCGCAAATGCAAACAACTGAGATACCGGTTTCCGCACGTCCGGCCCAGGCACCCTCTCACACCCCGGCAGAAAGAGCTGAACAATCCATTCTGCTTCCACAGACAGCAACTTGCCAACAGCTATCAAAACTACTTCAGGCACATCCTACTTGGCCCAGCGATTCCACTTCCAGGAATTTCTCCTCTAGAAACACACTTGCACAAAAGGTATAGAAAAGCACTGTTTACAGTATCAAAAAAACGGTAACAACCCATTGTCCACCAACAGGGGACAGGCTAAGTTAGGGTACATCCAGACAACAAGGAAGTTCTTTTTGTACGGAATTGGGATGATCTCCAAGAAACACACAGGTGGAAAAAGGTGGGGAAAAAGCTGCTTTCTGGTACTCTGCATACAATGTTGACGGAAAGATACACTGATAAGCACAGGGACAGAGCATTGATAAGCACGGGCACTTCTGGGAACAACCGGGTGGCCGGGGCCAGAGCGACTTCATATTGCGTTCTCTTGCGTTTTCTGAAATTGAACCAAAAAGCTAAAAATAAAATTTTATTTTTTTAAATTATCAAGATTTTTTTCTTATGCTAGGTGAATTTTTTCCTCTATTTTTGTTATAATATTTTAAAATATTTCAATAGATTTAGGGTCACAAGTGGTTTTTGGTTACATGAATGAATTGTTTAGTAAAAACAAAACTTTAAAAAGGGAAGGGGGAAAGGGGAAGTTACTGTCCAATGTGGACAGCTTGTGTTTGGGATGATGGAAAGTTCTGGGAGTAGACAGCAGTAAGGTCGCACAGCGAGAATGCACTTAATGACACCGAGCTGAGCAGTAAATCTTTGTGTATTTTACCGCCATAAAAACGAAAGTGCAAATAAACGCGTCAACTCATTTCCACTGTGAAAAACAACAAAATCCTTGCGAATATGGAGCTTAAAAGGGGGGGGGCGTTTGAAAATGCCGATATGGGATGTGCTTCGCCCGTCAGCGGCCCCCAGCACTGGCGATGGGGACGTCTCGGCTCCGTCGTCACCTTATGGGCCAGCGACAGGGGGCGGGCGGGCCGAGGGGACCCCGGGACGTGGGCGCGGGCGCCGCAAGGACCGCGAGTGTGGGGGCGGGGCCCGGGGGAAACTGGAGATTCCGGGTACGAGGGGACGCCGGGGTGCGGGGAGGACCCAGGGGAGAACTAGGTGGGATAAAGGGGGACCCAGGGGACAAGAGGGGACGCGGAGGACGAGACCCCGGGCCGCGTCCTTCCGCGCTGGGGGCCGCTTGACCTTCGGCCCCAAACACCTCCGACACGGTCACCCGAGTGCTCGGACCTCCCGGCGGGCAGCTCGCGCCCCTCTAGGTCCCGGAGTCTCCCCGGATCCAAGCGCATCCACCACGCCCGCCTGGGGGCGCCAGCGAGGCCCGCTTCCCGGAAGGCCGCTGCCACGCGCCTGCGCACATCCGCGCCCGCGCAGGCCCCGCCCCGCGCAGGCCCGGCGAGCGCTCCCCGGCGAGTGGGGGCGGGCTCAGAGGCTGCAGCCTATCGTCCGATCCCGCCCATTGGCTAAGAGGCGAAGCGTGGGCCTGGCCGACCGCTGATTGGTCGGCATGCAAGCACAGGGGCGCGCGGGCCAATCCCGTGGCAGCGCGTGAGGTGGCGGAGCCGGCGGGGTCGGGCCGGAGGCGGCTCGCTGCTCCTGGGCCGGGGACGCCGCGCTGCTCGCCATGGCCTCGGAGGAGCCGCTGGTGGCCGTCACCTGCACTGCGCCGGTTAACATCGCGGTCATCAAGTACTGTGAGTGCGCGGACAGCGCTGGCCGCAGCGCGGGAGGGGCTCGTGTCGCCGGGGCCGTTTATTTCGGCCCGTTCCGTGCCCACGAGCTACGCGGGTCGGCTCCGCCGTCCTCACCGGCACCCGAGGCTGGTTTATTTCGGCCGCTCTGAGCCGCCCCGGGTCATTGTGGGTCTAAGTCGCGTTTCTCCCGCGGCCGGTGATGAGCATGTTGTCGCAGGTTTACCTGCCACGTGCTGGACCCCGGGTGCAACGCTCCGATGTCCTTCGTCCCCGTCCCAGTCGCATCGTTGGCTCGTTCGCCGGGGTCTGAGCGTTCGCTGTTCGGGGCGCCCCAAAGGGCCCCTTACCTAGGGGACCGGGCGCCAGGCCTCGGAGCTTTGAACTTTATGAGTCCAGTCTGTCACTTTGTCCTTTACAGGTCAGGCTTTTGCCGCCAGGTCTACGACCTCTCTGCTTGGCCCTACATCCTAGAGGTTTTCTCTTGTGTTTTTCTCCGAGTTGTGTAGGTTAACTTTTACACTTTTAGGTCTTTGGTCCATTTTGAGTTATTTTTTGCATCAGGAATGAAACTTGGGTTGAGGGTTTTTTTTCCTATAGATGTCCGATTATCCCAGAACCATTTGTTGAAAAGGCTCCTCTTCCTCCATTGAAAAGTACTTTTGTGTATTTGTGTCTGCCTATTCCTGGGTTTTCTGTTTTGCTCCTTAAATCTGTGTCTGTCTCTCTGCCAACACTACAGCTAATCCAGATGACTTTAGCTGTATAGTAAGTCTTGACATTGGGTTGAGCTGATTTTCTACTTTATTTTTTCTTTTCAAAATCGGTTAGCTACTCTAGCTCCTTTGCATTCCCACGTAAGTTTTAGAATAACCTTCTCTATATCTACAAAAAGCCTTGCTTGGATTTTGATATGTATTGGGTTAACTCTGCATATGGGTTTGGGAAGAATTGACGTCTTTACGATGCTGTCTTCCATCTGTGAACGTGATATGTCTCTCCGTGTATTTGGATCCTTGATTTCTTCCATTAGCATGTGTAGTTTTCAGCACACGAGTCTGTACATGTTTTGTTAGAGTAACACCTGAGAGGCTTTTCTGAGTGATGGTAGGTGGCATTGTATTTTAATTGCAACAGCAGCAGGTTGCTAGGATGGAGAAAGACAGATTTTTACGTGTTGATCTTGTATTCTGCAACCTTGCTGAACTCGCTAATCGGTTCTAAGAGTTTTTCAGAGATTCCTTGAGATTTCCTATGTAGACAATCATGTCATCTGCGAATAGGGATGATTTAAAAAAACTTTTTCCTTTTGATCTGTGCGCCTTTTATTTCCTTTCTTGCCTTATTGCAGTGGCTGGAACTTCTAGCACTGAGCTCAGTGGGGGTGGTGAGAGCAGTTGTCCCGGCCTCCGTCCTGGCCAAAGCATTCAGTCTCACAAGTTTGTATCAAGTTGAAGAAGTTCTCCTTTACTCCTGTTTTTCTGAGAGTTTTTATCATGAATGGTTGAGTTTTGTCAGATGGTTTTTCTGTCTTTTGGTATGATGATGGGATTTTTCTCCCTTTGCCCGTTTTCTCCTTCTGCGGGTCGCGCGCTAGTTCCCATGGTGTTGCGCTCCCCGTCCTGCTGCTGAGCTCACGGCTGAGCCTTTTATTTCAGTTATTGTATCTTCACTTCTATGATTTCCACTTGTTCGTCATGTCGTCTGTTTCTCTGCCGAGGATTTCTGTTCCTTGGAGAACGTGAAGCTTGCTCCTTGAAGCATTTTTATCACGGCTGCTTGCGTGTGTTTGCCAGGTAATCTCAACCATCTTGACGTTGGCCTCTGTCATCTTTCTCCTTCAATTTGAGATCTTCTCTGTTCTTGATGTGACAAATGATTTTTGATTGAAACCTGTATGTTTTTGAGTTGTTCTGAGCCTCTGGGTCTTATGTAAGCCTTCTGTTTGGGTCCTGTGGAGCTCCTGGCTGTCCCCCAGGGCAGGGCAGGGCAGGAGCACCTCCCGGGTGCTCCAGGTGGGATGCGGGGACCGGCTCCCACGTGGTCTGCACTGACAGCGGGGAGATGAAAGTCCCTGCTCCTGCAGGAAGGGGCTGAAGCCCCCCCACCCCCGACCCCGTGGCCACCGGGGGAGTCTAGCTCCACATGGCCCTCGTGAATGGGGTGGTGTTTGGCTGGCGCAGAGCGGTGACCGTGGAGAGCTGTCTTGGCAGGCCGCCCTTCCTGGTCCCACTGGGGTGAGCAGGCTCCCATGGGGCCGGGCACCCCCGGGCAGTCCCAGCCTCCCCAGCCGCAGTCTGGGGCACACGAGACGGAAAAACCTACTGGGGGCTTCCCTGCACTGCTTATGGCTGGCCCCCTCTCTCCTTGGGGTCCTGTGTGTGACTCCAGGCTCCCCAGTCATCCTTGTGGAGGGAACAGGGAAGTGCGTCCACTTTGCCCGCCCCCAGCCTGGCGGGAGCCTTGCTCTAGGGAGCTACGCAGGACTGTGCGTCCCCGCCAGGTGTTAGTACTGACCGTCCTCGTAACCGTCCACTGTCCTCAGACCTCGCTGCACACAGCTGAGCATACTCTGCGCCTGACAAAGATGTTTTTAAATAAGACTCTACATAAAGCGCCGTGCGGTGCTCCCCGGGGCAAACTTCCCACTTGGGACATCTTCGTTAGCTGTGACATGCTGGGGTGGGAGGGCTGGGCAGGAGTGGGGGTGGTTCTGAGTGTCCCTGGGGA
Organism: Varecia variegata; assembly: GCA_028533085.1. Taxonomy (NCBI): domain Eukaryota; kingdom Metazoa; phylum Chordata; class Mammalia; order Primates; family Lemuridae; genus Varecia; species Varecia variegata. The sequence continues at coordinate 134,133,331 of CM052442.1, read as the reverse complement.
GTGTGAGCAGTGACATTTAGCAGCTCTTAGGAACTGGGCTCCTTTTGTTCGGGAAGACAGGCAGAACCAGAGGATCACTGCTCAGGCACTCAGAGGTGGTTTGTGAAGTGCATGAAAGAAGACAGAGTGGGAGAATGAGTCAGGGGTAGGCTGGCCTCCAGCTCTGCTCTGGGAGCCTGATCGCTGAGGTGGGGAGCAATCCAGGAGGGCTTCCTGAAGGCAGGGTCGCAGTGGCAGCAGAAGGGCTTACACTGTGCAGTGAGAGAGCAGGATGGAGGCAGACGGGGGCTGTGGAAGGGGGAGCATGGGGGGGGGAGCGGGAAACCCACTGTCCTGGCCCTGGCTGTCCGTTCCAGGGGGGAAGCGCGATGAGGAGCTGATCCTGCCCATCAACTCCTCCCTGAGCGTCACGCTGCACCAGGACCAGGTGAGTGTGAGCGTGTGCAAAGCTTTGTTCAACACTTGGGACCTCTGTACCTACAGGCCGGGACCAGACTGCTCAGCAGGGACTCCCCAGCCCAGGCAGGTGTCTGCTCCGTCTCCAGTTTGAGGAGCGCTTGGCACAGCACGCACACCAGGGTCCAATTGCACACATGTGTGCATACACGACCTGGGGTCCCATCGCACCCACGTGTGGACCTGAGGTCCCATCGCACGCACACGACCTGGGGTCCCATGGCACACACGTGTGCACGCACGACCTGGGGTCCCATCGCGCACACGTGCGCACGCACGACCTGGGGTCCCATCACGCACACATGTGGACCTGAGGTCCCATCGCACGCACACGACCTGGGGTCCCATCGCGCACACGTGCGCACGCACGACCTGGGGTCCCATCGCACACACGTGCACACGCATGACCTGGGGTCCCATCGCACGCAAACAACCTGGGGTCCCATCACACACATGTGCGCACGCATGACCTGGGGTCCCATCGCGCACATGTGCGCACGCACAACCTGGGGTCCCATCGCACGCACATGACCTGGGGTCCCATCGCACACACGTGCGCACGCACGACCTGGGGTCCCATCGCACACACGTGCGCACGCACGACCTGGGGTCCCATCACACGCACGTGCGCACACACAACCTGGGGTCCCATCGCGCACGCACACGTCCTGGGGTCTCATCGTGCGCATGTACACACAGCCCAGGGGCCCCTCACACACATGGGCTCACACACTCACAGTACCCTGGGCCCCTTTGGAAATCTCTGTGCCTGCAGTTCTCCCCAGACCTGGTCTCTGCCACACGGGCTCCCCCACTGCCCAGGCTGGCCTCAGGCCTGGCCTCCCTGTCCTTGCCTCAGGGGGCAGCTGCAAGCGCTGTGGGTGGGAGAGGCTGTTTGGGGGGGCGGGGTGCTTGGCCGCACCAGGGCCAGGCTCTGAGGTGGCCCCGTTTTCTCCCAGCTGAGAACCACCACGACAGCTGCCATCAGCAAGGACTTCACTGAGGACCGGGTCTGGCTGAACGGCCGGGAAGAGGCGGTGGGGCAGCCGCGCCTGCAGGCCTGCCTGAGGGAGGGTGAGTCGGGGGCCACCCAGGCACCGTCCTCCCAGCGCGGGCTGTGGGACACCTCCCGTACCGGCGGGGCTGGGGCTGGGCCGGGCCTTCCCAGGACGGAGGTCTGCGTGGAAGTCTGAGGCCCAGAGGCCTGGTTTGCAGCCGTGCCCCCCAGGCAGGAGAGCAGGCGCAGGTCGGGTGGGGGTGCCTGGCAGCTGTGCCACCTGCTGTCCCGCCCTCCCCCCAGTCCGCCGCCTGGCCCAGGAGAGGAGCAGCGCAGAGGACGGAGCCCCGCCTTCCCCCAGCCTCAGCTACAAGGTGCACGTGGCCTCGGAGAACAACTTCCCCACCGCCGCGGGCCTGGCGTCCTCCGCAGCGGGCTACGCCTGCCTAGGTAGGTGCCCCAGAGAGACCCTGGGGTTCCGAGCTGCGGCAGCAGAGCCGCGTCATGCTCCTGTGGCGCCAGGGAGCCCAGCGCCGGGCTCAGCGATCGAGTACCCTGCCACAGGGGCCTCCCCGGCCATTCAGTCTTCCTGGAACACACGTCCGAACGCTAAATCTTCCTCTGCCCAGAGCCCACCTGGGTGTCAGCCTGGCAGCCCCATGTCCCCCAGACGGTGTCTGGCTGCTCTGGCCTCCTGGGCGTGTGCCAGAGCCCGGCTCTGAGAATGCGGAGTGAGCGCGGGGCGGGCCGGCGCGTGCTGGCCCTGGCAGCTGACGGCCCAGTTCTGTCACTTGTGGGGTGGGGGTGCTCCCTGGGCTCTCTGAGATCGTCCCCTGTGCCTGCAGCCTACACCCTGGCCCAGGTCTACGGGGTCGAGGGGGACCTATCAGAAGTGGCTCGCCGGGGCTCGGGCAGCGCCTGCCGCAGCCTGCATGGAGGCTTCGTGGTGTGGCACATGGGGGAGCGCGCCGACGGGAAGGACAGCGTCGCCCGGCAGGTGGCCCCCGAGACGCACTGGCCCGAACTCCGAGTCCTCATCCTCGTGGTGAGCAGGGTGGGGGCAGGGGGCGTCGGGGGCGTCTGTCCGACACTCAGGGCCGCGCTGGGGACAGGCACAAAGGTGCCGGTCTTGGCTTCGCTCAGCTCCCGGTGGCTTGGGGGGAGAAACAGACCCCTGCTGTGTGGCAGGGGCTGCTGTCCCCCCACAAGCCAGAAGGGGCTGTTCCCAGGCCTGTGTCACTCTGCTGTGCCAGCGGAGGGAGGGCCAAGTGTTTGGGGGGTGTCAGCCAGGGAGCCCCTGTGGGCCTGGCCCAGACGCTCTGTCCCTGGAGCAGGTGAGCGCAGAGAGGAAGCTGACGAGCAGCACAGCCGGCATGCAGACCAGCGTGGAGACCAGCCCCCTGCTCCGGGTGAGGCGCCAGGGCGGCCCCTGCCTTCTCGGCAGGCCTGGGTGGAGGCGCCTGCGCTTCGAACCCTCCTGCAACTCGCCCGTCCTCGCAGTTCCGGGCCGAGGCGGTGGTGCCGGCGAGCCTGGCAGAGATGACTTGCTGCGTCCGGGAGCGGGACTTCGAGGGCTTTGCCCGGCTGACCATGAGGGACAGCAACCAGTTCCACGCCACCTGCCTGGACACCTTCCCGCCCATCTCCTACCTCAACGACACCTCCCGGCGCATCATCCACCTGGTGCACCGCTTCAATGCCCACCATGGGCTCACCAAGGTGACACGGGGCGGCCCCCAGCCCTGAGGCCCGTGGGGTGTCGCTCAGTCTTGTGCTGTGGCAGAGCCAGTACCCGGGAGCTGCAGCCTGCCGTGCACGGAGCGGCCAGCGGCCCGGCGTGTTCTGTTCCGTATCGTTTCTCGGCTCACTCCGGCCACAGCCCCACCCACCTCTTCCCGAGTGCACAGGCAGAGGTCATGCGCACCGGCCACTCGGGGACCCTTTGCCACTTTGGTTTGGCCCCGAGGGCCCTGACTTAGCTCTGGGAAACCCCAGGTCCCCTGGAAGATCAGAGGCTATGGGGGATGAGGCCAGGCGCTGTGTGGACAGCCAGGGTGACCGCTCAGGTTCCAGGTGGCGTACACATTTGACGCGGGCCCCAACGCCGTGATCTTCACCCTGGACGACACTGTGGCTGAATTTGTGGCCGCCGTGAGGCACAGCTTCCCGCCTGAGTCGAACGGAGACGAGTGAGTGTGGGTCCCCTCGGCCCCTTTGTGGGAAACACCCTGCCGGGAGCCCCCGCCAGGAACGGACGGCGGCCCCTCTAGCACGCCACCCCCAGCGTCAGGCCGCACGCGCGCCCCATCGGGGAGCTACTTGTGCTTTTTGCCGGCAGAGGCGCCCTGCCTTCTGAGGCGTACGCTAGATGTCTGACGTTTTACAGAAAACCATTAAAACAAAGCCCCGGTTTCCTTCTTACCGAGACCAGTCAGAGCCAGTCATGGTGGCCGGTGCTGCCGCAGTGTCTGCGCCGGGTGCGTGTTCCGGGGCAAGGACCGACCGCATGTCCCCCTTCCCGGGCGCAGCACGGCCCGGCCTCGCGCGGGGGACAGCGTGTTTGACCCCCGGGTGTCCTGGTGGTTTCTTGCTCCTGTGTGAGAGGCACCTCCTGGCTGGGGGCGACTGGAAGGGTGTGGGGACGTCCCTCTGCCCGCAGCGGGGGCAGTAATGACGTCGGTGGTTGGGGCCTGAGTGTGTTGACCCCCCAGGTCTCTGGCCACCTGCAGGGGTGGCAGGCCTCCCCGTCTGAGGGGCGCGGTGGGCTCGGGAGCTGGGATCAGCAGTGAAGGTTTCTAGAAGCCATCCCCTCACTGACCCCAGCCTGGGCCCTCAGCATCCCTGCCTCAGCGTTTTGGTTTTTGGTAAACAAACCATAAAATTCACTGTTTCAGCCATTTTAAAGTGTCCGGTGCTGTGGTGTCTCCCGCGTCCCCAGTGCTGCGCAGCTGTCATCTCTGTCTACGCCCATGACTCTCTGACTAGCCCAAAAGACACCGTCCCCATCAGCAGCCACCTGCCACCTCGGCCACTGTCCACTTCCTGTCTCTGGAGCTGCCCGGGCTGGCGGTCCACGGAGACGGAGTCACACGCTGTGTCCCTCCTTGACCCAGGTTCCTGCAGGGGCTGCCGGTGAGACCCGCCCCTCTCTCGGATGAGCTCAAAGCCGCGCTGGCCACGGAGCCCACCCCCGGCGGCATCAAATACGTCATCGCCACTCAGGTGAGGCCTGGCCCGCGGGGCAGCCCCCTTCGCCCCCCGAGGTCTCACGCAGGAAGCCAAAATGCTAACAACACCGACGGCACACAAGTAGCAGTAATAGTGCTTTCAGGGCATTCGGCCTGTGTTTGCTTCACTCACTTGCTCTAAAGTGGACACTTGCAGGTGACCTGTGACGCTTGGGCCTGGGGAGGGAGACAGGTGGCACTGTCCACTCTCTTGGCAGCCGGCTCCTGGGATGGGCGCTCGGGGTGCAGCCTCCACCCTCGGGGGTCCTCCCCCCACCAGGAGCAGCCCAGGCCCTGCCTCCCGTCCTGACCCTGCTCCGAGGGGCAGCCCCAAGTCCGCGGTCACGGCCACCCGGGCCACGGAGTCTGCCTTCTGCGCAGGGCTGCTGCTCCCCAGCCCAAGTCTGCGTGCTGTGGCAGTGACCCGGACAGGCCCAGGGCAGGGAGTGCTCAGCCGGCAGAGGTGGCCCTGCCTGAAGGAGTTGGCGCAGCAGCCCTGCCCGGCTACTTAGCCTCTGATTGGGGCTGGAAAGGGGGCCGGAAGGGGGGCCACACCCTATCCCTCCTGAAGACCCCAGGCCACTGTGATGCTCATGCTGCCATCACCCAGCGACCTGACACTGCTCTCTCTCCCCCCAGGTGGGGCCGGGGCCTCAAGTCCTGGACGACCCCCACGCTCACCTCCTGGGCCCCGACGGCCTGCCGAAGCCGGCTGCCTGACACCATGGGAGCAGGGCGCCTCGCTGGGACTGGGCAGTGCCGTGGTAGCCAGGCCGCCCCCTTGGGCTCTAGGCAGCCGTGCTGTGGGCAGTGGCGTGAGACCTGCAGCCGTCCAGGCGTCAGCAGTGGGACCCCCAAGTGCATCAACTGTCCCCCTGCCTGTGCTGCTTTGCTGAGATGGGATTGGGGTCTGGTGTGACAGCTGGGTGTGGAGCGGTGCCGTGTCCCTAACCTGAACGCCAGCCCACTCCAGGGCACCAAACAGGAGCTCAGCGGGACTGCCGTCCCTCTGGGGCCCGGTCGCTGTGTGGGGACCGGACCGGCTGCCTCAGGAAACCCCCAAGTGCTTCAAGGGTGGCAGCGATGGTGCCTCTGCCAGACCTTGAACTCCGGCCAGGGTGTGGCTGGACTGTTCATAAATGACCAGTGATGTGTCCCAGGGCAGGGAGGCGGCTCCCGGCCAGGCAGGGGTGGGGGCCCTCGGATCTGGGTGCGTTGGGAGCTGCAGCCTGTAGACCACAGGAATAAACCCAGCACTGCTCACCTCCTGCCTCAGGCTGTTTCTCTTGCTTCCTAAGCCAGCGCTCTGGGGTCCCTGCTCTGAGGCCCCACAAGCCCTTCCCACCCCCAGAGCCGCCTCCGGCACAGGCTGAGGCTCCGCCCCACGGGGAGGGGAAGGGGCTTTCCCAGCTTTGCAAGCCTGTCCTCCTCCCTTCGAGGCAGGCGTGTCACATTGAGAGGGGGCCACAGTCTCTGACCCGGGCTGCCCACACCTGTGCCAGCCCCGGGCCAGGTGGAGGAAAGGGGGCAAGGCCTCTGGTCCCCATGCCAGGCGTCAGGGAGCCGCCCTCATCCTTGGTGACAGTGTCAGGCAGAGGCACTTGGCGGGGCGAGCACAGCCCCAGGCCCCAGCGGAGGCGCAGTCCAGGCCCTGGGCCTGCCGCTTAGCCCTGTCTGGGAAGCCGCCTTCTCACCCTTGTTTTCCTGGAAGCCTGGGGACCCCCTGGGTCAGAAGCTGCAGCGCGCTGGGGTGCTGGGTGGGGACGCTCAACGCTTGAGGAAGCCCTAGGTTAACAGCTCCACCCCCGCAGTCGCTGGAAGGGGAAGCGAGAGCTGCGGAGGCCATAGGGGCCGGGCCTCTCCCCGGTCTGGTGGCCGGTGGGGGTTCCGTAGGGTCTGAGAGGGGGGTGGCCCCAGGCCAGCTGATCCAGCCCGGAGAGCGCAGGCGCCGCGGGCCCGGCCCACCGGGCGGTCACCTGGGGCCGGGGGCGGGGCCGCAGGCGGGGCCGGGCTCAAGGGCCCCCGGGCAGGGACCAGGGGCGCTCAGTGTGCGCCCAGCCGTGTCGCCGCCACCATGGGACAGATCGAGTGGGCCATGTGGGCCAACGAGCAGGCGCTGGCGTCTGGCCTGAGTGAGTGCGCGGCGGGGCAGCGGGGCCGGACCTGGGGGTGGGGGCCCCCCAGACCCCAGCTGGGACCTCCGCTACAAGAGAGGAGGTGGGGGACCCCGAGCAGACTGGAGTTCGGGGCGGGACAGTCAGACCGCGGGTGCGGAGGAGGGGGCTCCGGGACCCCGGGCTGCACTGGTGCCCCATGCAGACCCCCGGGCCAGAGTCGTGCTTGGCGCCCCCTCCCCTGCCCCCTCCCCCGCCGCGGAGGAGGAAGTTGCAGCGCAGGGGAAGAGGCGGTTCAGCCCGGTGGTTTCCGGGGAGCCACCGCCCCGCCCGTTGGGAAGCCAACCCCACCCCCGCACCCCTCGTGCCCTGGAGTGGGGGCTCCCCTCCTCCCCAGCCGGCGGGCTTGGGCTCCCTCCCCGGGGTCCTGGGGCGGAGACAACGGGTCATCCCGGGGCCGACGGCGTCTCCATCTAGGGCCCAGATTTCACAACGCGGCTGGAACCCACCCAGAGGGGCTGCCCTGCCAAGCCCAACTGCGCCTTGCTTGGGGGTGCAGGGGGCGGTGGGTGGAGCTTCACCCAGCGCTGTATCTGGGAACAGAAACCTCTCAGGACAGGGCAGGGAAGTGTCAGTCCTGCAGGCTGTGCGGGTTCCCCAGCGCCAGGAAAGACCTGCACCTGTGGGTGGGGGGGCGAGTGCAGCCACCAGGCTCCCCGGGGGCTCCGAGCAGCCTCCCTGTGGCTGGGACAGCAGGCGGGGCAGCAGCATGGAGTAATGGCCCGGAGCTCCACGGCAGCATTCGGGGGTGGGAGGCTCTGGGGCCTGGGCCCTGCAGTCCCTTCTGTGTCCAGGGAGATCAGACTGGCTGAGAACTCCCCAGTGCTGTCCCACGGGACTGTCACCCTGCCTGCCACAGGCTGTGCCCTGCAGACCAGCCTCAGGTCCTTCCTCCCCAGACTCCCTCCAAGAAGCAGGGGTGACAGAGCCACCCAGCTGGGAGCCCCGGGCTCTGGTACCCTGGGTGCAGACAGCCTCCCTGCTTGACGCCCTCCGGTGGCTCCACCGTGAACAATGACAGCACTGGCTGCTCCAGCCCTGCCCAGCCCGGCCCTCTGCTTCCTCCTCACTCCAGCCCACGGCTTCCTTTCTGTTCCGGGACCCGCTGAGCAAGCCGCAGGGCCCTGGTGGAAGCCATTTCTCCTGCAAAGCTCCCAGCTGGCTGCTGCGTTTATTTCTCAACTCAGACGTCACCTGCCCAGAGCATCCAGCCTAGATGCCTGGGCCCTTCCTGTCACGTCGGGTTCTGGCCCTCCACTGTCTGATGTTTGCGTCTGCCTCCCCTCGCCAGACCAGGGGCCCCGAGCCTTGTCTGTCTTGACCCCTGCTGTGTCCCCGCACACAGCAGGTGCTCACACACGTTTGCTGGATCCTCAATGAGTCCTCAGGCCTCCCTGGGAGCAAGGGGTGCCTTTGTCACCCATGCTGATGGCAGCAAGACAGCCTCAGGACGGGGACAGTGACAACGTGTGTGTGGACAGACGCGGGAGGAGATGGCCCTTCCCTCCCCAACACAAACAGAAAAGTCACTACGTAGCCAGAAGCAAACGGAGGACAGGAGTCCACTAGACCGCCCGGAGCTGAGCAGGAGGGACAGGGCAGCCGCGGCTGCCGGCCAGGTTCAGGTGCAGCAAGAGCAGTTTCAGACGACGGAAACAGGAGAAAGAGGAACAGGGTGGAGAGGAACGAAAGAAAGAAAAGGGGCAGACGTGGAGAAGACGGACGCCACCAGCAACAGCAGTCTGAGCGCTTGAGGCAAACACCCACATGACAAAGGGAACCGCCCGAGTCCCTCTGCGGCCCCAGAGCTGAGAGGGGCAGGCCCAGCGGGGCGTCCAGGCCAGCCGTCCCTCAGCAGCTCCTTGGACCCGGAGGGGCCTCGCCTCAGTCATGTCCCCCCGCCACTCCGCCAGCCCCTTGTCACGGGACCTGCCTCCTGGGGAAGCTCCCCTGACCCCACAGCTGGGGGCAGGCATGGACGGTGTCGAGGGCAGCTGTGGTGGCCTGGTGGCCCACAGCAGGTGGAGAAGGGGAGGTGGCCAAGGCCCTGGGGGGCCCCGTAGGGACAGGGGTGTGGCGCCCTCCTAACCCGCCTGTCTCCTGCAGTCCTCATCACCGGGGGCATCGTGGCCACGGCTGGGCGCTTCACCCAGTGGTACTTCGGCACCTACTCCATGTATCCTTCCGCTAGACAGGCTGGGAGGGGCCGGGTGCCAGGGCAGGACCACAGGGGCTGGGGTGGGGGCGCCACTGCCACCCCTCACCAGCACCGTGCTCTGGTGTGTGGAGCTCCGTTCTCATCCCGTTCCCTGGGCAGCTCCAGTGGTCTGGGCAGCCAGGCCACTTGCCTGTGGCTGTGTGGTGGTGACTGGCCAGGCCTGGGCCCTGATGAGAGGTGGGAGGTGTGGGCACCCCGAGGGCTGGCCCTGAGGCCCCTGCCTGGCCTCTGTGCCCTCCTTGGCCAGTGCCTGGCTCCCTGCCAGGGGGAGCTGAGGGCAGGGCCCTGTGGCCAGACTAGTTGGAGCCCTGCATGGCTGTGTCCCAGCTGTGTGGCCTCCGGCCGCGGCTGCACCACTCTGTTTTCTCATCAGCAAAAGGGCTGCTCCTTAACCGCAGCGCCGCAGCGCGGCAGGGGTGTTTGTGTGCCTGCTGGAGTACCCCCGGGGCAGGCGGGCCAAGGGCACCACCATGGAGCGCTGGTGAGTGGCCCCACAACCTGCTCTGGGGTCTGCCCAGGGCCTGGGGCCCCGGCAGAGCTCACAGGCCGAGACCTTGGCTAGTGGCCCTGCGGGAGCCTGGTCCCCCGGTCCGAGGCAGTGTCTCCTGGGAAGAAAGAGGCCCGAGTGCCCAGGGGTGGGGGTGGGGAGTGGTGGGTTCCCGACTCGGGCAGGCCGGGACCCCAGCGTCTGTCTCCTGCCCCAGTGGACAGAAGTACATGACCACCGTGCTGAAGCTGTTCGGGCCCCTCACCAGGAACTACTACATCCGGGCTGTCCTGCACCTCATGTGAGTCCCCGCCCCGGCCCTGCCCACTCAAGGCACCAGGTGGCTTGGAGGAGACACCCCCACTGGCCCCGCTCCCCAGACAGGAGAGCCCAGCCCCTGCCTTGCCTGGATATTTTTCCAAACAAAAGCCCAGGTCCACAGCTCTGTCAGGGCTTCCCATCTGCTGTGCATAACAATTCACCCAAACCCAGGGAGCTTAAATCCACAGCAGTGGCTGTTCTGGGGTCAGCTGGGCTCAGCAGGTGGTTCTCACTTGGGTCTGAGGCTGTGAGCGGACGGCCCCTGGCCCTGTGTCTGGGGGCTGCTCTGTAGCTCCCTGGGCTTCCTCTCAACATGGCGGCTTAACAGCAAGTGTTCTCAGAGGCGTAAGGTACAAATCAAGGCAGACACCAGCTTGAAGGGCCAAAAGTTAAGCCAAACTTTGTCAGAGCCGCATATCCCTTTGTCTGGGGGACACCTTGTGGCCTTGTCCCCAGGGCCTGGGCTCCAGGCCCCATCTCTGACTGCCTTTGTGCCCTTCCTCCTGCCCACCTCCACCCAGGCTGTCGGTGCCCGCAGGCTTCCTGCTTGCCACCATCCTGGGGACCGCCTGCCTGGCCATCGCAAGTGGCATCTACCTGCTGGTGAGTGGCGTCCTCTGCAGTCAGCCCCCCCGGCCACCCCCAGCCCCGGTCCCTGACACCTTCAGCCCTGCCAGCTGGCTCTGCGGTTGCCAGAGCAACGAGAGCCAGAATGTCTGCTCCTGTCACGGCAGGGCCGACAGCCGCAGCCACCGTCTTCCGCACATCTGACGTGTGCCCGGCCAGCTCCCCAAGGTTTCTCACCGTCTGCACCGCAGCCCCGTGAGGGGCATAGTGGGGTCCTCTGTCCCTCGTTGTGCAGACGCAGCCCAGGGAGGGGGTGTGGCCAGCCAGGGGTCACCAGGCAGCCCAAGGCCCAGCTGGGTTGGGATCCACTCCCAGACCTGTCTCATCTAAACCCTATTGGCTCCAGTTTCGGGGCGTATCAGGGGCACCTCCTGGGGGCCGGTTAACTGTGCAGACCCCCTGCAGACGGTTTCCCAGGCTGCGGGCGGTTGGGTGTTGAGATTTACGAACACGGCGCCCTGTTAGAAGGCTGTGCGTGCGACAAAGCTACCAGGAGGGCAGGGCTCTGGGGCAGGCAGGTGCAGGCCCTGGGCGAAACCTCCCGCCTGCCCTGGACGCGGGCAGAGAGCTGCAGTGTCTGTGTGCTCTAAGCGTGTGCCAGTGGCGCTAGCCATGTTGCACATCTCAGCGACCGTGTACTTTTCTGCCCGACTCACGCTTAGAATCTTCCCTGCTGCTGAGCGCTCATCTCGCCTGTGCTTCTAGTGGCTTTAGGTGCTTGGAGTGTGTGTCTCCTGGGGCCACCCACCTGCCCCCCGGCGGCTCCCCACTGCCACACACAGCTGCAGACCTGAGTGAGGATTCCTTGGGTTAAACGCAGAGGGAGCTGCCGGGTCAGGCGCCAGCCTCTGTGCCCTTGGCCCCTGCGGCAGCCCCTCCCCCACCTCCCACCCACCGTTCCTGCCAGTTCACACGCAAGGCTGAGGGCGCGGGACTCTGACTTGCCTTTCTCTAACCACGACCTTGCGCCCCTCCGCACGCGCTTTAGCTGTCCCGGCTTCCCCTCCTGTAAGTCACCCGTTCACAGCCTTTGCCCATTTTCCTACTGGGGTTTTTGTCTTTTTCTGAATTTGCAGGAATCCCATGCATTTTAAGTTATTAATCCTTTGTAAGTTTTAGCCATGGTAAACGTCTTCCTTTCTGTTGTGAGTGTGCCAGCTTTGTCCCCGACGTATCCACTTATTTGCCTGTTAAAGCCTCCCCGGCCTCTGGGTGTTTCCGTGTTTAAGTTGGGAGGTGGGATCGCCGGTGTCCAGTTTATTCTTACGCTTCATAAGTATATGATGTTGCTTATTTTTTCTATCAAATATTATGGGATACTAAGTTAAGTTAAAAATACACATTCCCAGGTCTACTTGACCTGTTGCAACAGGACCTCAGGGCATGGGGCAGGAGTCTGTATTTTTAGAGCCCCCCCACCCCTGCCCCCATCCCTGATGTGCAGGCTTCAGTCCCTGCCCTGCATCTGTGAAATGCAGGGGTGACCTGGGGAGGGTGCAGGGTGAGTGAGTGAACAGTACCCTGCTCTCCTGGGCTCCTCTCTGTCCTTCCTGCCCTTGGTCCCTTAAGAGGAGGCCTGGGGACCCGGTGGATTTTGGAATTTGTGCCTGGAAGTGGCCACCAGGGCATCTGCAGAAACCCAGGGGGGTTCCCTGGCGGCTTCCCCCTTGCTGGGCCCTCCTGGCACGGCCACGTAGCTTGAGCTGGCGTCAGGCCGACCCAGGTGGCCTAACCTCCCGGAAAGCCCCTCTGGGATTCGCAAGTGAGTGGACCCGGGGCCCTGGAGGGTGACCCAGCCCTGCCCTCCGTGCCCGCAGGCGGCCGTGCGCGGGGAGCAGTGGATGCCCATCGAGCCGAAGCCCAGGGAGCGACTGCAGGTCGGGGCCACCATCAAGCAGCCACCCAGCAACCCCCCACCCCGGCCCCCGGCCGAGGCCCGCAAGAAGCCCAGCGAGGGGGAGGAGGCGGTGGCGGGGGTCTCCGCGGGCGGCCCCCAGGCCAACCCCATCCCGGTGACCGACGAGGTCGTGTGACGTCGCCTCGGACCTGCTCGCGACCATCGGGGGGCGCCCTCAATAAAGGCTGTGACTGCCCGAGCGCGGCTCTTCCTGGGGCGGGGCGGCAGGTGGGGGGGGGGAGGGAAGGGGAGGGGCGACACGTGGGGGGAGGGGCGAACGGGCGGGGCGGCGACCACTCCCCCCGGCCCACGCGCCCGGCGGTCCCGGTGCCCATTTTGGCTTCGTGGGCAGCGGGGCGTCCCGGCCGGTCCACCCTGCGGGCGCTAATGGCAGTGTCCACGCGGGCAGGATGCGGGGATGGGGCAGCCTTCCGCGGAAGCCTGGGCGAGGCGACGCCCTTCGTCCTCCCCGGGACCCGGCACCGCCGTGCGGGGACCCCAGGGTCGGCCTGGCCTCAGCCCCGCGCCCCCAGTCAGCCCTCGGGACGAATCGCGGCTCGGGACTCGGCCCCTCCGGCCCGCCCTCAGTGCGCCCCGCGCGGGAAACGGCGACTCCGCCTCCGAGTGTCCCGCAAAGCCTCGATCACCCTGACCCCCGGCCCTCGGCCCACCCACCTGTCTCCAGCGCGAGTCCGGGTTCCAGCCGCTTCACGCCCCGTCCCCGCCACGTCCCCGTCCCCGCGCCGCCGCACTGACCTCTCCGACGCGGGCTGGAACTCCGGTGGCTGCGCGCTGCCCTGTCCTCCAGGTCTCGCTCGGCGTCGCCGAGGCAGCCCCTCCCCGAAGCCTCTGCCCCCGACTCATCACAGACCAGGCCTCGGGAGGGAGGGATCGCGTCCGTTTTTTCGCAGCCCTGTCCTGGTGCGGGCACTTACTGGAAACTCACTAAGTGCGTGCTGAATAAACGTTCCGCCTCCCCCAGGAAGCCGCACCTGAGGCTGCCAGGTGTGAGTCCTTGCTCTCCTGGCAGCCTCCCGCAACTTGCACTCAGTAGGCGCTAATCAGCGGTGAAAGGACTGGGGCGGGGAGGCGGGGCGTGACACCTGCCCGGCGGCCCAAGGGCAATGTCAGCCCGCGGAGCTGAGGCCTGGCCCCCCTCCCAGCGAACACCCCCAGCGGGGCGGGGTATCCTCTGGCCTCGAGGCACCTGCCCGCTGGGGTGGGGGCGTGGGTAGTGCTCCCTCCAAGGAGGGCAACTCTCCATGGCGGTTGGGTCAGATACCCAAGACCCCTGGGGGCTCACGCTGACACTCCTGTTCCCGGGCACTGCCCCAGATGCTCAGGGTCCTGCCCTGGCTTTCCCGCACGGAGCCCTGTCCCGCCGCCCGCCCGTCTGCAGCCATCTCCAGGGGTCGCACTGGAAACCTCCGGGCCGAGCACAGCACACCTGTGCTCCTCTCCGTGTGGAGGCCCACCCCACCCTGGGGCACCTGCTGGTCCGCGCACAGACCTTTCTGGAAGGACACGCTGGAGTCTGGCGTCAGTGGCGAGGGAGACTGTGCCCTTGCTGTTCCTCTCTGGGATGTGTTTATCAGTTTCGTGACACGTTTGCATTTAAATAATAGTTTAATAAAATACAGCGGCACTTTTTCCTCCCGGAGAGGCTGGGCAGAGGGAGCTCGGGGCCTGGTCCGAGCCCCAGGGCGGGGTGGGGGCATAAATAGCAATAAATACACATAAATAGGGGCGCTGGGTCCAGGAGGGCCCCGGGCCCCGCGGTCACCGCGCCGAGCGGGGCAGCACGCAGGTGCAGCCGACGGGCACGCGGATGAACTCGGCGTGGAAGGCGAAGGCCCCGGGCGTGGGCGCGCCCGTCCCGTCGCGGGAGCAGGGCCGGCGGCGCAGCACCAGCAGGCTCTGGCGCAGCCGCACGGAGTTGAGCGCCGCCGTCTCGCGGCCCGTCCTGGCGTCGATGCAGCCGCGGCACAGGCACTCGGCGAAGGCCAGCTTCTGCGGGTAGCGGTCCTCGTCCGTGTCCACGCTGCGGGGACGCGCAATGAGGCCCGGGTCCAGCGCCGCCCCGCTCCCGGCACGCCGGCACCCCGGCCCTGCGCCCTCGCACCCAGGATGCCGCCGGCAGGGGAAGGGAGGGTGGCGTAGGGACCCGGATTTCTCCCCCACCTCTGATGACAAGGTCTGGGCTGAAGTCCGGGGTGGGTGTGCCAAGGGGCGAGCACCCTGCCATGGGGCAGGTGAGAACGCCCCCGCTGGGGCAGCCGCAGCCCTCACCGGTATCGCCAGGGCGAGATGGAGCGCTGATGGGTGTCCGCCTCCAACACGTCCTCTGGCCGCAGCACCGGGCACTGGGTCTCAGCCGGGCGCCCCTCATGTTGCCTTCTGTGGCCTGCCGCCTCCAGGCTGGACACCAGGGCCACAGGCAGGGCCTGCTCCCACTTGGCAGCTCGAGCCAGCAGGTGTGGGGGTGGCTGGCCAAGGGGCAGTTCCTCAGCCGAGTAGCAGCGTTGGATCCCATGGGAGTGGGGCCCCCCCCAGAGTGGGGGGTCATGGCGGGCCAGGCTGGTGGGCAACCAGGTCAGAAGCAAGAGGCTGGGGAGGAGCTGGTGACACAGACAGGCGAGTGGTCAGGGGGTGCCCAGTGAAGGGGCACCTCACTTCCACCCAGCTTGCTCTGTTCCCAGGGGAGAGATGGGGTACAGCCCTCCCTCTACAGATCGGGAAACTGAGGCCCAGAGGCTAGCCCCTAGCCCAAGGCACCCAGCATGCCAGGGCTCCTAGGGCCTGGGTGGGGCTAGCTCCCCTCCCTCGGGACTCAGTTTCCCAGGCCCATCCCGATATCCTGGTCCCAGGGCTTGGAGAATCCTGGCTGCACCGTCCTGGGGGCGGGGTGCGGGGAGCCGTGCCAGGCTCACCATTGTGGGCTTGCAGCAGCCTGCACACCTAGCGACCGTCCCAGTGGTGCACCTGGCCAGGGACCTGGCTGCCCCGGCTCTTTATAACTGGGGCCACACCTGGGGAAAATCCGGGCGCTGCTTCCTCCTTGGGAAGTGCCCAGCCGCAGGCACTTCCTCCTCCTGTCCCCGTGGGTCCCCACCCGCTGTGCATCACGTCACAGACACGCGTGGAGCCCCTGTGCGGTCCCATCCTGGTGCCCTCCCCCAGGACCCCATCCAGCCTGAGCACCTGCACACGGAGCCACGCGTGGTCCTGCCGTGGCTAGGTCCCCCCCTGCTGTGAGAGCGTTTCAGGCTGAGCCCGCCAGCACCGCGCTGCTCCGATCCAACTCGTGTGATGTCCCCCAGGCTCCGGCACCAGGGGCAGGGGCTCGATGCCCCTCCTGCGTAGTCCTGCACCTCCCCTGTGGGCGGACATCGAGGTTGGTTCCTTTTTTAATCTAAAATGATCAAGGACAGGTGACTGACACTCCCTTCCTCCTGCGCAGTAGGGAGAGGTTCCAGAACAGACTTGGGGGGCAGCCAGGGTCTTCAGGTCGCTCTGTTTGGCTTCTGTAGTTTTATTGACACAAAAGTTCAAGATAAAAAGTTGGAGATGGGCCGCGTGCGGTGGCTCATGCCTGTAACCCCAACACTTTAGGAGGCCAAGGTGGGAGGATCGCTTGAGCCCAGGAGTTCGAGACCAGCCTGGGCAACATAGTGAGATCCTGTCTCTACAAAAAACAGAAAAATTAGCTGGGTGTGGTGGCCTCTGGTCCCAGCTACTTGGGAGGCTGAGGCAGGAGGATTGCTTTAAGCCCAGGAGGTCGAGGCTGCAGTGAGCTGTGATGACACCACTGCACTCTGGCCTGGGTGACAGAGCAGGACCCTGTCTCTAAAAAATAAATAAATAAAGAATAAAAAGTCCGAGGTGGAGGAGGCACGAAAGCCCTGGACACTGTGAAGTGCGGTGCCCTGTAAGAAGCTTCATTTAGGGAGACCCCAGCAACCCCCTGCAGCTCAGCCCTCACTCAGTGCTGTGGGGCGGGGTGGGGCGCTGGCGGGGGGCCCCTCCCTACCTGAAAAGGAGACACCTGGGGGCCAGACCGTGGGACGTTTGAGTGCTGGGGCTTGGATGTCATCCTGGGGAGGGTCTCCCGGGGCCCTGGCCACGCTCCAAGCCTGAGGGGTCTGTCTAGCCTGGTCCTCTCCAGTCACAGTCTACAGTGCCCAGCGTCAGGGCGGTGGTGGAGTGTCACCCGCCTTCCGGCCTTTTCTCACCTGCCGGCGCTGCCAGGAGTCCGAGAAAGTGTGCTCTAAGCTAAAAACCTCAGTCCCTCTGGAGAGGAAACCCCCTTCAGGAGAAGAACACCTGGGCTCCCCGGCGCCTCCACTTGGTGGCTCTGTGACTCTGGGCTTGTCCACTCTGGCCTCAATGTCTTCCCCGGTGTGGCTAAGAGAGCCCCTGCCCCAGGCCCACAGTCTGGGGGGAGTCGAGGGTGACTGATGCTTTGAGTCCCCTTTCCCATAACGCTCCTGCCTGTGGCCCTCCACTTCTGCTTGCATACCTCCTGTGACGGGGAGCTCACTCTTCATACATGTTTCCTAGGGCTGTCCTAACCAAGTACCACCCGCTGGGTGGCTCAAAACGAAACAAACTTACCTGCACACGGTTCTGGAGGGCAGAGGTCTGAGATCAGTTGTCTGCAGGGTTAATTCCTCCTGGCGGCTCTGAGAGAGGATCTGTCCCCGGCCTCGCTCTTGCTCCCGCGGGCTCTGGCGGCCTTCTGGGCTCACTGCTGCGTCACTCCAACCTCTGCCACCGTCGTCACACGAGTCTTCACGTGGTCCCTCCCATGCCTCTCTGTTTTCTCCTCTTCTGTGTCTTACGAGGACACGGGTCCTTGGATTAGGGTCCACCCTAATCCAGGACAGCCTCGCCCCTCGGTCCCTGAAACGCTCATCCTAAAGCAAAGGCCCTTTTCCCAAATAAGGGCACGTTCACAGATAGGGATCAGGATTTGGACAAACCTTTTTGGGGGACACAATTGAAGCTACTACACCCCCTAACAGAACAGACGCCCCTCTTGGGTCAGCTCGGGCTGGGGGGCCCCCCCCAGAGGCTGAGCCGGGACCTGTCCCCGCCCCAGAAGAATTCCAGCCCCTGGTGCATCCCCTAAAGGTCGTGTGAGCTCCTTGGGGTCAGGGACTGTCTGTGCTGGTCCCACCTGTGTTTCCAGTGTCGGGAGCTGTACCTGGCACAGAGCAGGGTGCCCCCCTCCCTCAGCCTGGCACGGCCCGACCGCCCCCAGCGCACACTACTTCCCACCCTGCCTGTCCGGCTGCAGCTGCGGGACACCAGCCCCTGGGACAGGACCTGTGGACGGGTACAGGGCGTGCCGTGGGCAGGGTGCTCCGACCTGCCATCTCAGGATGTTGAGGATGACTTGCCTCAACACCCTGAGTCTGTGGGTCGAGGGAGTTTCCTGGGGATGGCAGGAGCAGGAGGGGACAAGGAAGGTGGAAGGCACAGGTGAGCAGGAGGCCGAGTTACAGAGGACAGAGTTGGAGCCACTGAGATCCATGAGGTGGCTTCCTTAGGGCGCAGTGTGGGAAGGGAAGGAAAAGGTGATTTCAGGCGGGAGCCCTTGTGCAGTACACAACCTGCCCAACTATACCCTGTCGCTGGAAAGTGAGGGGAGGAGGGGAAGAGGGCAGGAGAAAAAAAGGAGGAGCCAGAGGGAATGAGGAAAAGGAAACAGGAGTCCAAGGAAAGGGGGGAAGGCCCCACCCTCACCTCCAGGTGAGGCCAGTGACCCCACTTGGCACCAGGCCCAGGGCTGTCCCCATGAGGCTCCTGGGCGGGACCTGGTTGGGGCAGTGAGGTCAGCCAAGTGGGTGAGAAGGGGAACAGGTGAGTGGAAAGTGTGACAGGGACCAAGGAGTGAGTGACCAGGCGGCAGGGAGACCCCAGGGACAGGAGTGTCCTCCCAGGGCCCCACCCTGACCCCGACCCGGCAGGACAACCCGGGTTGGACATACACGAGGCAGGGAACGGCGAGCCCAGCTCCTGTGGCCCTGGGGAGCTCCTGCTTCCTCCCACCCTGAGTCACCCTCCCCAGGGTGGGGCCAGGCCCAGACCCCCAGGCTCCAGCGCTTCTCCGACCACAGCCTCCTCAGCTGTGCACCACCCGCTACTTTTTCTGTTTTTTGTGGAGATGGGTCTTGCTGGGCTGTCCAGGCTGTTTCTGTCTTAGCAGCTGAGTGGGCTCCCTCCGTGAGGGCCGTGAGCCCACCGTGCAGGCCCTTCCCCACCCAAGGCGGCCCCCGCTGCCCCCGGTGCTGTCGGGGTCGGGGGCCCTGGTGGCCAGTGCCAGGGAGACGTTCCCGAGGGCAGGCGGCAGTGGGGGTCCGGGTGGTGTCTTGTTCCTGCGGCCGCTGAGGCAAGCGCAGAAGTCCCGGGTTGGGCAAGACTGGAAAGGCACTGGGAGGAGGGGCTGAAGGCATCCTGGAGGTGGTGGCTGGGACAGGCTGCCACCCTGACCACATCCTCGGGCCACGCCCCCAGCCCCAAGGAGACAGCCCCGGCAGGAAGGCACAAGGGCCACAACTGGGGCCTGAAGTCACCTCCTGGATGGGGTGGGCCTGGGTCGGGGGGCGGCCTGCAGGAGGGGTTTGCCACCGCTGGCCTGAGCCCCTCTGTGGTTGCTGGTGGCAGGACAGGTCCCTCCCAGCGGGGAGAGGGAGGCAGGAACTAAAAAGCTGACCAGGGTGACAGCAGGGCGAGTCACAGCTGCGAATGTGCGAGCGGGAGGGTGCCTGCCACGGCTGGCTGGACCAGGATGCCGCGGTGCCTGCCGGGAAGCCGCTGGGGGTGGGCGAGGGGAACCACTGGTGGACCGGGCAGCACCCTCCGCGTGGGCGTGGCGCCATGCCTGGCTCTCCCCCGTCTGGTGGGTTTTCCCTCGCAGGAGTCCTCTCAGGCCGCCTCCCCAGGGCAGGGGTCCCCGTGGGCCTGCGCAGCGAGTGTCAAGCCCCAGCCCCCGTGGTCAGGCGACAGGTGCGTGGGTGGGCACTCGGAGGTGGGGGAGGGGCATGCCGGAGGGGGGAGGGGCGTGCTGTGGGGGGAGCCGGGCAGGGAGGGGCAGGGGCTGCAGTCACAGGGTCTCCCTAGAGTGATGTGCTCCTGCCTCCGGGCACCCGTCCCACCTCTGCCGGCCCCCTGGAGCTGCACACTCCCTGGAGGGTGGGGGCCCGGGAGCACCCACACTGCCACGGAGGCCTGTCCGCCCCCAGCTCCCGGGCCCGGAGTGTTCTCTCCACTGGACCTGTGGTGCAGCATGTGGCGGTGGCCCCCAGCCTCCCAGGACAGGGCCCTCTGCACTGGATTCCCCGGAGGGAGGGACAGCAAAGCCGGGGGCTGCTGCCACCAGCTGCCAGTTCACACCCACCGGGAGGACCTGGCCTGGCCGAGCTCCCGCAGCCCCTGCTCCAGTCGCCACTGACCTTGGGGAGGGGGCGGGGCAGTGACCCTGTGGGTCCCTGAGGCTGGGCACCCAGGCCCTGGGGGGGGCGGATTGAGCCTTCCCCTGAACGGAGCCAGGAGGACAGAGACGGCAGCCGGCACCTCGGGGGCGGGGCCCAGAGTGGTCACCAGCGGCCCCCAGGGCACCGGCCGTGACCCCTCCCTGTGCTCAAGACCCCCTTGCAGACCCACCTGGGCCCACGGCTGTGAGGGCGGCCACCAGCTCACGCCAAGGAAGCCCCATCACGACTCAGAGGGAACGAACGGGACTGGGGAAACCGAGGCACGGCGCTCCACAGGGGTGGCTGGCCAGGCAGGGGAGTGGGCAGGAGCTGCCCCTCCCGGCGGGACCCAGACCACAGCCCAGCCTGTCCCCGCTGCGTCCTCCCTCTGCCAGCCGGCAGGGCCAGGCACAGACCACAGTGCAAGGACAACTGTTTATCAAAATATTTTATTTTAGGAGACCCCTCAAAAAAAGACCCTCCACATTAGACAGACGCCCCAACAATACCCTTGGCCTTTTTTTTTTTTTTTTGGTCTTTTCTTCTGTATTTTTTTTCTTTTTAAATCAACTAAAACAATTTGATGTTTAAAATAAAAGACAGGAAACATTTCTCGATCAGACTTTAGTCAAGAATATATATATATTTTCGATCCTGGGGGCGAGTGGGGGCGGGAGAGGCTGCCAGCAGTTGAGGAGGAGTCAGGCCGCTGTGCGGGGGACAGGGACGCACAGCGGTGGCGCCTGCCCGGGAGGGGGTGGGGAGGCTTGTGATTTACGGAACCGGTGCTGTGTGTCGCTCGCTGACCTGTCTGTCTGGCGGGAGGCTGCGGCGGCGTTTCGTGTGTGGCTTCTTTTCCGGCTGAGAAACTTTTTTTTTTTTTTTTTTTAATTTTTAAAAAGAATCACAGCCAAAGACAGACATTAACTGCAAAATCCAAAACGGCTGTGTTCACCCTATTTATAAAAACGTGAAGTCTGCGAGGGCCGGGCGGCCGCTACACCTTCCCAGGGATCTTGGCGCGCTTGCGGGCGATGGCGTCCTCCACCGCCTTGAGCTGCTTCAGCAGCTCCTCCCGCCGCGACAGCGTGCTGGCCTTCCCTGATTTGGTGCTGGCGGCGGCGCCGGCGTCCGAGGCCTTACCCGGCACACTGGTGACCTTGCTGGAGCTCTTCGACTGTGGTGACGCCTGGCGCTTCCTGCAAGGGCGGAGGGGACCCTGAGAGGGGACAAGGCACATCCCCAGCCCCTGCCCCGCGCAGTTCCAGGGTGTCCCGGCACAGTCCCTGCCCAGCACCGCAGCGCCCAGGGCAGGAAAGGGGCGCTCTGGCCGTCAGGCTCCCGGCTCCGAGGAGCAGAGGGTGGGAGGGCCTGGCGGGTGCCCAGCCCTTCCTCTCGCTCCTTACCAGCCTCTCTGTGCCCAGGGCTCCTCGGGGAGGGCACGGGAACCAGGGGCAGGGCCCCTCACCCCCAGGCAGCCCTGCAGGTGCTGCAGAGATGCCCCCTTGGAGAGGAACCAGAAAGCGGCAGTCCTGTCCCTGTGCCCCCGACCAGTGAGCGCCTGGCCGGGCCCAGGGCCTGCTGGGGCGCGGGGAGCCGCCCTCTGGTCTCCGCGCTAAGCCGAGTCCGGGCCGGGCCTGCCCCTCGGAGCGCCAGGGCCTGGGCGGGACCCACCTGTCTGCGGGGGCCGCGGGGGCTTTGGAGTTCTGGCCTCGCTGCCGCTCTGCCTTCGGGGAGCCCAGTCTCCCACCGGACTTCCGGTCCCGAGAACCTGGACATGGGGGACAGACGTTAGCTAAGACCGCGGTACTGGCCGCGGGGGACGGCAGAGATCTAGTCCGGAGCACGAGACGGCTCAACACTCCTTCGCTCTCTGAGGCTCAGGGAGCGTCAGGCAGCCCCGGCGTCGCTGCTGAGCTCAGGTGGGCCTGGAGCTGCAGGTCTCCGAGCGCTCACTATCTAACAAGACACAAAACTCTCTGCTGGCTTTGGAAAACGTACCGCATGGGTCTTCAGTACGGAAGAAAGCTATGGCGGTTAAAAAAAACACACGCCAGATCAGCCGTGTTTCACCCCCACCGCCAGGACGGGGTGTGGGGGCCGCCGGCCTCGAGGCCGACTCGAGACGGACGAGGGTCTCGGGAGCCCCGTGGCCGGCTTCGACCCCAGGCAAGGACGGCCCCGCGGGGCAGGCCTGGGCTCCCCCCGTGAGCCACTCAGGCCCAGAGACGAGCTGGAAGGGCCCGGAAGCCACCAGGACGATCCCGTCTCTCCACACGGGCAGGACGCGGGGTCTGCCCAGCCCACAGTGACACGGGACACTGCCTGCTCTCACTCGGTCCCCAGGAGCTCGGGGGTTCAGAGGCCACTGGCGTGCGCCCTCCCAGGGCCGACAGGCCAGGTGTCTTCTGTTGTCAGACAGTAAGGAGATTTGTGACAATCTCCACGCCTCCCGCTGTTTTAGAAAATATAGTTACTTTTAATAAAAAATGTGTTTACGTTAAAATAGTGGTTTACTACTGTTACTTTTAAATAATAAAATATTTAAACATTTTTCTTAGTTTTAGTTTCTAATACACACATCGAGAGGGGTGTGGCGCACCTGCAGCCCCAGCCTCGGGGAGGCTGCGGGGTGAGGCCGCTCGAGCCCAGGAGTTGGAGGCTACAGTGACGGTGCCACCGCACCCCAGCCTGGGCCACAAGAGTGAGACCCTGTCCCCGGCCAGAGACTGACAGACACAACATAACCACAAAACTGCAAGTTCTTTGGGGTCCTCATGTGTTTTAAGAGCAAACGGGGTGCTGAGACCCAGCAGTCTGAGCGCTGCGGCCCCGCCGCCCGGTCCTGCTGGTGGCTGCGTGGTGGGGCGGCTCACCTCGGTCTGGGGACAAGTTGGCCCGCTTGGCTGGAGGAGGACTTTGCCGGTCCTTGTCTGACGGCTCATAGCGCTTCCTGCTGCTTTTATCAGCCGCCTGAGGCAGGGGGAGAGGCCAGTGAGGACACACAGACACAGCAGGGGGGACGGGGCGGCAGCGGTGTCCTCGTATCCACGGTGTCCTCACCAGTGACCTGCTCTCTGCTCCCACGGGCCCCCTGCTGGGGTTAGGGTCCCCTGCCACACGCCCACGTGGCTCTGCAGCCCCCAGTGAGGGCTCCACCACCGGGCCCCAGGCTCCACTCCTGTGTGTCTGGGCCCTTCCGGCTCCCGGCACCTGTGGCACTGTCGTGCTGCCCACGGTCCCTCCGGGAGTGCAGGGGACCCAAGTGAGCCGGGCCTCACACCCTTCTGGCCCCCGGTGCAGACTTGGGGACATGGATGCTGAGGGTGGGGCTGGGGACTGAGGCTCTGGACACGCCCAGGCTGTGCCAGCCGGGGCCTCACTGGGCTCCATCCACAGGAAACTGGCCTCGGGGAGCAGCCCGACCGCGCAGGCGCCTGAGCTCCCCGTCCCGCACTGGCGCCGCGGCCCGGGTGTCGGGCAGCGCCAGCAGGGCCCTCAGCCTCACCTTGTTCAACAGTGTCAACTTGATCTCCTTGTGGGGGACAAATGAGCCCTGCTGGGGCTGCCCCGGGGGGCCCTGCTGGGGCGTGGAGGGCTGCTGGGAAGACTTCCCGCCTGCCGGGCCCTTCGCAGACTTGGGGGGCTGCGTGGACGAGTCCCTCTTCCGCTTTTCCTCTTTCACACCATCTTCCTTCTTAGACTTTCCTGCCAGTGACAATCCACAGTCACAGGGTGCGGGGACGGTGTTCCTGGGCCCCTGACGTGAGTCTCCCTGCAGCGCCTCCCACAGCCACACTCCCCGGGACACCAGGGGCCCCACGTACCTTTCTCCTTCTTGGTCTGGGCTGGGGTCGGGGACCTCGAGCTGGCTGAGGACACGGGGCTGGCCAGGTCTGCATACATGTCCTCTGAGTCCACGCTGTGCACGGAGCTGCTGCTCGACGTGGCGCTGGACACTGAGGAGACGCTGCTCACACTCAGGGACCTGGACACACACACGCACGTCTGTGCCACGGCCCTGACCAAGGCCGGGCCAGGATGGGGGCCAAAAGGAGGGGCCGGCTGGTGTCCCCACAGTCCACTGTCACCCACTCTGCACTCTTATGGAATGTGAGACTGGGGGACTCTGGGCAGGGGTTGCCTGTGCCACTGCACGGGCCGTCCCACCAGCAAGCGGCAGGCACCTGCTAGGAAGGAAACGTGACTGAGCTGACCCCACAGTGGTGACAGGGTCCAACAGAGGAGCTCTGCTTACACACACACAGCAAAGGGAGACGGCTTTAGCCCGCGGGAAAAACTAAAAGCCCGACGACAGAGCTCCCTCAACCCCAGGGCGTGCCTTGCCCAAGTGTGGAGGACAACCCTTGTCCCACACGTGGTTCCGCCAGAGCCCCACACACAAGGACTCGGAAGGCACAAGACTGGGACTTCGGCGCCCCCCTGCCCGTCTGTTACTTGAGAAAAGACCAATTAGCATTTCCTAAGGTCGCTGGGTGCTGGAGTAAGGGAAGGGGGGAAGGGCCAGAGAACCGAACATTTTTTCTTTTTGAGACAGGGTCTCACTCCGTTGCCCAGGCTGGAGTGCCGTGGCCTCATCACAGCTCACAGCAGCCTCCAACTCCTGGGCCCAAGCAATCCTCCTGCCTCAGCCTCCCAAAGCGCTAAAATCATAGGCGTGAGCCACCTCACTGGACTTTACTTTTCTGTTTTTTTTTTTTTTTTTTTAAAGGTTA
>CM052442.1:134058754-134108213 GCA_028533085.1 Varecia variegata | reverse complement strand
GCACGGATACACCCAGAGGCACGCGCTCACACGCACAGACACACCCAGAGGCACGCGCTCACACGCACGGACACACCCAGAGGCACACGCTCACACGCACGGACACAGGCACAAGCTCACGTGCATGGACACACCCGGAGGCACACGCTCACTCGCACAGACACACCCAGAGGCACACGCTCACACGCACGGACACAGGCACAAGCTCACGTGCACGGACACACCCAGAGGCACACGCTCACACGCACGGACACAGGCACAAGCTCACGTGCACGGACACACCCAGAGGCACACGCTCACACGCACGGACACACCCAGAGGCACACGCTCACACACATGGACACACCCACATGCTCACAGGCACGGACATACCCAGAGGCACGCGCTCACACGCACGGACACAGGCACAAGCTCACGTGCATGGACACACCCAGAGGCACACGCTCACACACACGGACACAGGCACAAGCTCACGTGCACAGACACACCCAGAGGCACACGCTCACACACACGGACACACCCACATGCTCACAGGCACGGACATACCCAGAGGCACGCGCTCACGCGCACGGACACACCCAGAGGCACACGCTCACGCGCACGGACACACCCAGAGGCACACGCTCACATGCACGGACACACCCAGAGGCACACGCTCACACGCACGGACACACCCAGAGGCACATGCTCACACGCACGGACACACCCAGAGGCACGCGCTCACACGCACACACTCACACCATGCCCCCTGACACACAGACACAATGCAGTCCAGCCCCCTTCAGTGGAGAATGGTTTTTGGAAACCAGGACCTGGGCATCGCGGGTGCCGAGTGGACAGAGCCAGGTGTGTCTGTGCCACCCCTGCCACGGGCATCCACTGGGAACCCTGACCGCCCACCGGCCCCTCCTCTCTGGGGAGTGAGGCCCCGCCCAGCCCCACCACTCGCTTCCGGTGTGGCCAGACCCAGACCACACGCTGAGGGTTTCCGAGCTACTGACCCGACCCCCAGAGAAGCCGACTGGCCGGATCCCAGGGTCCTGCACAGCCCTCCTGGTCTCCAGCCCTCACCGCCTCTTCCAAAGCGGGGTGAGGGCTCCCGCCCCTCCCTCCAGCGTGGCTCGTGACTGGTGTCTGCGCCCCACTGTGGGTTGCCGCACCCTGGCTGATGCTAACCGTTTGTTCTGGAGGAGCGTGAAGCCTCACCGAGGCTCGAGGCGTCAGTCCTGTCTGGCAGCGATGCTCTTTGCTGAGTGCACAAGTGCCTGTTCAGTCCTGACTTTCCTCAGGCAACGGCTCCAACAGAAATAGTCTGGCCAGGGTGTCCCCGCATGACCCAGTGGGTGCACGTGGCCGGGGGTCAGTGAGGCGGTGCAGAGCGTGGCTCCGCGCTCCCGAGGCATTTACAACCACGCACACAACCAGCCTCGTTACCTGGAAGAGTTGGAGGCGGAGGCTGACGAGGCTGAAGTTTTCCGACGCCTCCGTGCTCGGCTAGGGGAGACGGATACCCCGAGTTTCTTCTTGGGAGACTTGGATCGGCGCCACGGGTCCTTCCACTCATCTGCCCGCTTCACCTGCGGCCCTGTGGAGGCCGCCTCCTTCTTTGGTGGCTCAGCCTGACGGCTAAAATCACAGAGGTGTTAGCGACTCCGGGGCCACCTTGCGTTCCACAGCAACGCTGTCTGGGTGAGAGGAGCTAGGAGGTGAGATGACGGAATGGGCTGATTTAGGGAGTACCTGACAGGGAAGGGTCACAGAGAAGAGGCAACAGATGTTCCACTTACAGAGCTGATCGACAGGACGAGCAGAGCTCTCCCCATACACGGTCTCATTTGAATGTCTTTTTTTCAGGGGAAGACCCCTCACTCCCCTTAACCAGAATGATAATTACTTTCTGGGGGTGTCATTACTTAATCTTCCCAGGGAGACAGAAATGATACTGTCAGCTCTAGGAGGGAGAGGGATGGTGTCTGCCTCATCTGCTACTCTGTCTCTAGTGCTGGCATATAGTAGGTGCATAATAAATATTTACGAAATTAAGGGGAAAAAAAATCACTTTTTGTTTTCAAATGCAGTAAGAAAGTTTGTGATTTACAAATAAACGTCTTCCTTGCTCTCTGACTGATGTTTAAAGAGCACAGGACTGAGGGAGGGCGGCCAAGCCAGGCCCACAAGCAGCCCCTGCCGGCCCTGTCCCGAGGGCCACGGCAGAGCAGACTGACGGCGAGCAAGTGGGCACACAGCTCTGGGCACCCCTGCCTGTGAGGAAGGAGGCTCCCGCCAGGAGCACCCTGCACCTCTGAATCGGTCCACAAACCCAAACACGCCCTTTAAGGAGACCCAAAACTCATGGCCCCAGAACCAACAACAAAGTAGTTTAATTTCAATTATGAGCAGAGAAAAACTGAAAACGTAAAGGCCTAATATGAAAGTATCTGCAGGCCGGGCGCGGTGGCTCACGTCTGTAATCCTAGCACTCTGGGAGGCCGAGGCGGGTGGATCGCTTAAGGTCAGGAGTTCGAGACCAGCCTGAGCAAGAGCGAGACTCTGTCTCTACTGAAAATAGAAAGAAATTATCTGGCCAACTAAAAATATATAGGAAAAAAAAAAATTAGCCAGGCATGGTGGCGCATGCCTGTAGTCCCAGCTACTCGGGAGGCTGAGGCAGGAGGATCGCTTGAGCCCAGGAGTTTGAGGTTGCTGTGAGCTAGGCTGACGCCACAGCACTCACTCTAGCCCGGGCAACACAGCGAGACTCTGTCTCAAAAGAAAAAAAAAAAAAGTATCTGTAGATCCTATAAAATCTACATTTTTAATTATTAAAACACCATATAAGTTCATTTAAAAATTTTGGAAAACATAGTAAAAATAAGGAAATAAAAATCACCTGCTCCCTCACTCACCGAGGACAGCCAATGTGCAGCACCTTTGTGCATTTCCTTTACGTTCTACTTCATTTCCATGACGGACGGATGGACACGGACGGACACACACACACACACACACACATGTGCACTTGCGCGCGGCCGTGGGCGCAGCGGGGCCTGCCTGGAGGCTGCCGCCGGCAACGGGAGCACTTTCCTCCCCCCACGCCACACACAGCCGAGACGGGGTCTTTCTGCCCCGTAATAACCAACTCTCTGATGTTACATAATCTAAACAGTTAGTTGTTTCTACCTTTTAAAAAACACACATAACCTTAAAATGAACTTTTATATATAAATCTTCATGGACATCTGATTTTTTTTAGGTAAAATTCCTAAGAAATAGACCCTGTGGGTCAGAGCAGGCAGACACTGCAGGTCCTTGCTAAGTGCTGATGAAAACAAACCCAGGACACCTGCCCGCACGTGCGCCCATCTCACCCCACCCTCGGTGCCACCAGGCTCCCCAGCTGCTGCGGAGAAGCCACGCCCACCAGTCACAGATCCGGCAAGCACGGCTCTACTCTGCGTCTGTGACGGGCGCCGCTTCCGTGTCGGTTTCTCGGCCGCTCCATCTTCTGGGCGCTCTGCTCTCCCTGTCTGCCCATTTTCTAACGAGCTCTTTACAAATCAGCGGTTGGACCCTCCACTGCTCTGTTTTTCTCAGGCCATTTGCCTCTCAGGGCGTGTGACGCCGGCCTCCATGCGTGTCCCTCATTCCTTCCGAGCGCCCGGTGGGCTATGGGCCCCTGCTCTCCCACCTACCTGCTGTGCTCACACTACACTCGCACCTGCACCTGGGTCCACAGATCTCCAAAGTCGCCAGCACCTGACTTTCGGACGCCTTGGTGCCTGTGTGCTCGTGAGAACTTCCTCACAGCTGCCCCCCCCCCCGCCCCCCCCCGCCCACTGGGCTCTGGGGGACGATGTATGAAACTTATCAACAGCATCGCCATTTATTCCTGTCTTCCTTTATGGGTCTCAGTAAAGGATAATAGTTTTCTGCATAAAAGGTTCTGCCTTTAAAAAACGTTTTTTGAAGTGTCTTAGTTACTGCGTTACTGTGAATGCGATTCTCTGCCACCAGCATTTTGTTCACATCCAGCTTTGCTGTGACATCTGCTTTTATCATACAATGATACACTGACACAGAAACAATGTTGCCTGTTTTTTTGTTTTTTTTCCCCCTAAAGACAGAGTCTCACTTTGTTGCCCCAGGTGGAGTGCAGTGGCGTCATCATAGCTCACTACAGCCTCAAACCCCTGAGCTCAAGCGATCCTCCTGCCTCATCTTCCTGAGGAGCTGGGACTATAGGCACATGCCACCACATCTGGCTAATTTTTCTATTTTTGGTAGACACAGGGTCTCACTCTTGCTCAGGCTGATCTTGAACTCCTGACCTCGAGCGATCCTCCCGCCTTGGCCTCCCAGAGTGCTAGGATTACACCTGTGAGCCACCATGTCTGGCCAATTGCTTGTTTATATTTTCAGAACTTCTGTTTAATTAACCAACCGGCCAGCAAACACCAAGCCTGCTACCTGCTGAGAAGCCAGGACAGGAGCAACATCCAACATTTAAAACTTCCCCAAGGACACACTATCTCGAAGCTGAGGTCCCTGTTATCTCAGCCCAAAACGCCAAGAACTATTGCCACATCCAAGTGTCCCTGGAAAAGTAATCCAGGGAGGAAGTGAAAACCTGTCTGATGATTCCACCTGTCACAGGCCACTAGGTAGCTACTTTCACCTTTATACTTCCTGTGTATTCTTATCCTAAAAGCACAGCAGGAAAAGGGACAGCCAACAGTCACCAGGAGGGCGCAGCCCTTCTACCTCAGGAAAGAGAAAGGAACAGGAAGCAAGACAGTGACCAGGGGCCGCCTCCCCTCTGGACAGCCATGGCAGGAGCCAGGGCTCCAGCTGCCGCGTGGGGTTGGAGCAAGGAGGGCTGAGCTGGTCCCACACCCAGCACGGAAAGTCAACTGGCGGGAGCTGCAGACGGGCCACCGTGGGCCCCGCACAACCTCTGAGCGTCAACGTTCCTCCCCAGCAAGAATCTCTCGCTCCCTCTGGAGTTAATAATGTTGCATTTCAAAATGAACTGGCACTTTGAACACCAGGGCCAGCCCCAGGCCTGGACGGTGTCATCAGTC
Source organism: Varecia variegata (assembly GCA_028533085.1). Lineage (NCBI taxonomy): Eukaryota > Metazoa > Chordata > Mammalia > Primates > Lemuridae > Varecia > Varecia variegata. The sequence goes on along the minus strand of CM052442.1, from coordinate 134,103,132 downwards.
TCTCCTGTGGATGGGCCTGCAGCTCTCGGCAGGGGCACTCAGCCCCCAGTGGCTCCTTCCCGGTCTGAAGGGGCCGCACCAGGCCGCGTCCCACAGAGTCCCGGCCACCACGGCCGCCTCCCCAGAGCACGACTGCCGTCAGCGCACAGCTGACCCTTTTTATTTCTGACTTGATTACACAATGACTCACTGCGGCAAACCACCTGGTGTTTGCTTTGTAATAATTATGTCATATTTCCTCTTAAAATGTATTTCAGTTTAAAAGTGAAAATACTTAGAATACGCATATACATGGCAGGTATTACTAGGATGTGGAGACAGCAAACCATGGGGGGGGCGGGGCACAAGAACTAAGTCGGTCTGGGGTCTCTGAGTCCTGGGTCACTCTGGAGACTTCTGAAACCAAACATCAAGGCACTGAGCCCAGGTGGTATCTCCCAGACCTAGGGACCCCTGCCCTGAAAACGCGGGCACAGACTTGGACGCACAACTGAGGTCACCGATTTCAGTGGCAGAGGTCTTGGGAAGAATCACTAAGTGGACAATCAGCAAAGAGCTGATCAAAAAAATTTCACTTGGAAAACATGTTCACCTGCTATGCAGAGGGGGAGCCAGGCTGAGCAAGACACCACCTGTCAACGAGCAAAGCCGGGGGGTGCCGGCGGGGCACAGCGGGTGACGGCAGTGGGCGTCTCCAGCCAGACCCTCTTCCTTACTGCTCCCTCTAATTCCTTAAAAAGTTTTCCAAAATTTCCAAAATCAGTGTGTTTTATATTACAGAAAATATCTCACATGTTATTTAAAATTTTTCCATTTCTGCAAAGAAATTGTTCTAACGCGTTGACTACTACGTGCTCTCAGGAACTTTACTAATAACTGTTTTTAGTAACATGTTCTCATCTCTTAATAGGGAGGGAAAGAAAGGCCCTTGCCGAGGGCCTGGACGCGATGACCAGGGGATAGCTGCTGCGCCCTGCGAGCCTGGCACAGGCCAGCACCTCCGACTACTGCACTCGTGACCTGGGGCCGACCGGGCCAGGGCCGTCGGGTGGCCACCTCCACTGTGCTCTGACCATGAGTCCCCGGGCCCCCAGGCCACGGCACAGGGCAGGGCCGCCCCCCGGCTTGCTAAGACGGCCCACGAAGCCCAGGGCACAGCCCGTTCTCAGTGAAGGACAACCACCCAGAGGACGTCCAATTGGACCTGGAAAAACCAGGCAGACAAAAAACTAAACGAAGACACAAACCCGCAGGTTTACCGCACCTTCCTGCTGTGTGCAGCCTGGCTCCTCACAAGGGGGGGAGGAGAAGGAGGAGGAGGAGGAGGGGGAGGGGGAGGGAGGAAGCCCAGTGTGAACTGAGGAAAGCAGGTCCGGTGACCTCAGTCAACAATGCCACTCGCGGCTGGGCAGGGGCGGACCTGGGATTTGCATAAATGCACCTGAACAGGAAAACCCTGCAGAAATCCCGGCCAAGGCAGTGCCCCACAGCACGGGACACCACTCTTATCTTCCAGGCAGCGTCTTCCTTCAGGCTGGGGCGACCCTCCGAGGGGCAGAGGGCAGCTGCACCGTCCGTGCACACTCTGCAGGCAGGTGGGGCCGAGGCCCGGGCAGCACAGGTCGCGCCTCACATGCCAGCGGAGCAGACCGTGAGTGCCATCTGTGTGTGGAAACTCCGACCTGAGCAGCTGCCAAGTTTGGGGTCAAAGATAAAAACGACGAAGGTTCTTTTCTGAAATCCAAAGGGCTAAACATCTGACAAAGAGGAAAGGGGAGGTGACGCAGACGGTCTCCCTGGCCGCACCTGCTCGCACCCACTTCTGGAAGCACCGAGGCACCCCCACAGAGCCTCTCTCCTGCCCCCTGCGAGCACCGGGCCACAGACCTGTCTGCGCACCTCCCTTACAACACAACAGAAAAGGCCAGAGCAGGTCCCGAGTGCCTGGCCCCTAGCCCTCCTGGACTTCCTGCCGGCCCACTGTGCCTGATGATGGCATCACAACCTCAGAGGGCAACCCCGTCGTATCCCCTCCTGTTCACGCACCTAACAAGGCGCGGAGGGACTCCCGCCGGCTGCAGACACTGAGCCTGATGACACCTCCTTCCTGTGAAGCCCTTCCAGGACCACCGCTGCCGTCTGCGATCCCCCCGCTGCACACAGCCTCCCCCCAGCCCTGGCCTGTGCTGCAGGTGCTGATGGCCTTCCCTTGAGGACCTATCATATACACCCACAATGACACAGACAGACTGTGATGGAACTTGGACATCCTAGGACCACTTCTCAACTCTGTGTCCCCTACACACACAAAAGAAGGCCTGCAACACACACCAAGAGCACGGTGAACCGACAAAACGGAGCCAATTCCCGACAATCCCAGGAGCCCAGGCTGCAGATCCTGACCCGGGTGTCCACTAACGCAGCAGGGCTTTCCTGAGGGCCAGGAGATCGACAACCTCTGTTCCCTGAGAGCTGCCATCGCCAAGGGCAGCCCTTCCAAGGGCGAGACAGACAGGCCTCCCCTAGCGAGAGGGCACCGTGGGTCACAGACACAGCACGTCAACCTAAAGATGTGGACAATGCATTTGAACTTAATCCTGAGCAAGTAACGCAGAGAAACGTAACTACTAAGAATGTAACACACCGACTCTCACCCACTTGCATTTTAATTTCTGGATGAGTAGAAAGAAAGAAGAAAAAACCACTTGTACTGTCTCAGTGGCGGACGAGCGTCCCTCACATTGCCTACCGTTTTGCTGGTGAGGGCACCGCTGAAATACACTCTCGGACCCTCCCAAGACGATCAGCACTGCTCTCGCTCTCTAGGTCACCCCCACTCCCACCTAGGAGCCCACGAGGAATAAGGGGGTCTCACTCTGTCGCCCAGGCAGAGTGCCGTGGCGTCATCACAGCTCACAGCAACCTCCGACTCCTGGGATCGAGTGATCCTCCTGCCTCTGCCACTCACAGTGCCAGGATTATAGGCGGGAGCCGCCGTGCCCAGCCTATAATTAGGTTTTAATGTAAGACATGAAACATCACTATTTTTCTATCTGCCCAGCTGCATCAAGCAGTTGGGCAACTTCTGGAGCACTCGGGGGCGGGCAGTCCAGAGACAGCCCGGCACAGCCACGGCCCTGACCTGGGGGGGCCATTCCAAGAGCCTCCGTGGGTGCCTGAGATGGCGGATCGCACCAAACCCTGCACACGCTATGTTTTTTACTTTACATACATACCTGTGATGAAGTTTAATTTATAAATTAGGCACAGTAGCAAATTAACTAATAATAAAATAGAACAATGATAACAATATACTGTATAAATGAAAATTACGTGAATGTGGTCTCTCTCACTCTTATACACACTTATTTTCAAACCACGGTTGACTGTGGGTAACGGAAATGGTAGAAAGCGAACCCGTGGATACGGGGAAACTTGACTTTTCCTCGAAAGTGCCCTGGGCACAACGGCTTTCTCGGAGCCAGGCAGTTAAGCAATGCCCAGGACAGATCAGAACGACAAGTCAGAAGGTCAAGTTTTTCCGGTGGTAACAGAGAGATCACTGACTGTGCTACAGCCAACCCTGCAAGGACCGGCGGAGTCTCACTTTGGCAAGTTCTGAGCGGGCCGCCCAGGGCACCTGCCGCTCCATGGCCTCAGGATGCCGAAGTCCAGCCCCAGAGCGAACCAGACGTGCTGCGTGTCTGACACACTCAGGACCCCCTGCCCTGGGGGTGGAGGACAATTCATCACGACTCCCGACATTCGGATCCCAGACGTGGACGGACCCCACTCCCGGAAGGCGTCAGAGGACGGCACTGAAATGGAGGTGAGGAACCTGCTCACACACGGCAGCCGCGCCGCGCAGGGCTGAAGGAGGGACGGCAGCGCTCGAGAAATCAGGAGGAGTCACCAGAGGGAAACCCGACACTGACTTCTTGCAGAAAAGACAATGGAGTGCAACGGACCAGCCAGAGCAGACCCGAGCGAGCGGCTGTCTCCCTTCTCCACGGCTCAGGCTGAGGGCCACACGGACACACCCACATCTGTAAGACACGTCCGAGCACGGAACAAACAGGAACAGCAGCATTTACAACCGCAGTGCCTCATTCTGCACATTACACGCCTAATCCACCCGGCCCCTTATCCAGAAGCTGAGTCTAAAACCGTGTTTCTTACCCTTTCTGGGGGAGTCATAAATCTCCTTGAAGAAACGAGCTAGGCCAGCCGGCCCACTCCCTGCCTGAGACCCCGAGACCCCTGGGGCGCCTCCAGCTGCAGGTGAAGGCTCACCCCAGACAACTCTGGGCAGCACTCGCTGCCTCAGCTGTGAGCACACCACTGGCCCGGCTGTGAAGACCAGAAGTGGGTTTCACAAAAGGGATTTACCCCTAGTTACGTGTGTGCATTTTACACAACTGGATGGAGGGTTCCGCGCTCGTCTGAAAGAGTGATGCAAGACCGCACTACGGCAACCGCATCCGGTCTGGAGAGTGGCTGGTCAGAAAGTGCTGCAGCAGATTCCGACAGGAGACAGCTCGCCCATCACCGCTCAGCATGGACCACCCGAGCGGGTGAGGAAGCGCCTCGGAAAAGAGGGGTGTTAGGCTGGCAAAGCAAAAGAAGGGGCTCCCCGAAGGACAGGGATGAGGGCTGAGTGGCCACTCAGATGGTTTGGGTGGCACTTCCCATCCTGCCCCGCCTGCCCCCTGTCCCAGGAGAGGTCCTCGGTCCTACCCAGGACACCGACGGTGCTGGCTCCCGCCTGCCCTGCTGCACAACCGCACCCCTCCCTCCTGAAGCCGAGGGGTGACCAAGTGCGTGAAGTGGAACCGCTCGGGCGTCAGAACGCATGGGGCTGCAGACTGAGCTAGTGGACTGCTGGGCTCAGGCCGACCATCCCATGCAGACGCCTCGCTGCCCGCACGGAACCCCACCTTGACGCTCCGCCCGGCACATGAAGGCAAAGCTGTTCCAAGCGGCTCTCCCTAGATGAAATTACGTCATTCTCCTATTTCAGGTGAGGAAAGTTCTTTGTATCCACCTGATGATTAAAAATTCCCAGCCTGCCAAAGGCGAGGCCATTCACAAGGGAGGTCATACACACGCGTGTGTTACTGCCGGGAGTCCAGCTACTCTGCAAAGAGCGGTCACACCAGCTCTGGCTGATAAGGGAAACGGAAGCAGGAGCTCTGTGCTGGAAATTCTGCTCTGGTGAAACCCTTGCCCTCCGGGCTGGGAGGGGGCCTGGCAGGGCTCCCTCGGGGTGATCAAGGACAAGACTGGAGACTCCCGAGCACCCAGGAGCCGGCCGAATGCAGACCAAGTGCTGCAGGGGAGTCCCAGCTCTGCGGCCAGCAGCGTGCATGTGTGTGTGTGTGCGTGTGTGTATGTGTGTGCGCCCATGTGCACGCATGCCACGTGGTGGCCACAGGAGCACAAGTGAGTGCTCTGAGAAGCTAAGAGAAGGGATATGAGCCTAACAGGAGGGAAGTGGACCAGGTCAGAAACAGGACGGGAGACTGGCTCTGCCCCGTTGCTGATGAAAGCTGGGTCTGGTTTCAGGAAGACCCACTGAGTCCACAGTCTGCTGAACGGTGCCTGAGCTCAGACCAGACCACAGAGCATGAGTGCTCACTGATCCCGTCACTAACGTCAGAATCCATCAGCGTCTGAGGGTCCAGAGCCGGGGCTGTGATCTGCTGCCTGGTGCGGAGCCAATAAATGCCACCACCTTTAAAAGACTCTTTTGGATTCGTAACATACCCGCTCCTGGAGAGGCCAAGCAGCGCCCGCATCACACGGGAGCACTGGAGCCGCGCACATGCCTCACCCCGTGCGTGAACGTGTGGCCACAGCAGGGAGACAACAGCTGGCCGCAGGTGAGGCCACCCCCACACCTCCACTAAAAGCACACTCCCTGTTTGGAAACACAGACACCTGACATGTGCGCTGATGTGACCGCATGTGCGGGGGCATGAGAAAGTGGGCGGGAGAACAGGCGGGAGGAGAGACCCTTGTGTGCAGGCGGATCTGAGCAAAGCCGTGGAGGCGGCGTGGGGCAGCCCCTCCAGGCAGAGGGACCTGCCCAGGTGAGGCCCCGGGGGCCTCGGGGAGGGGGCAGCCCCGGGGCTGAGTCCACCTGGGAACTCGGGGCACTTTAGGGGAAGGGCTTCTACCAAAACAGGGCTTGAAAAGGCCAACAAAGCAGAGCAGTGCCACGGTCAACAGCAGCTTCTCTGTTCGGATGACTACATCAACTCCAAAATCACTTGAAGAGTGATTACAGTACATAGAAAGATTCAATACACCTAAAATACGTGATTTATTTTTGATGTTCTTCAAGAACATTACTTTGCCCAGTGTCAGCAAAGTATGAAAGCAGCAGTGCATTCAGAGAAGTCGATTCACTGTGATCTGGGGGAGGGAAAGTCAAACCGGCCCCTGCACAGCTAAGAACCGCCGCAGCCGCGCGCAGCTCAGAGACAGACGCCAGGCGAGAGCTCACTCTCAGAAACGCACCTGCACACAAGAAAGGACAGCGCCCAGTCACGTGGACAAGACGAGGGGACGAGGGGCTCGTGTCCACCCTCTGGTGGTGGCGAACCCTCCCAGACCAGAGCCCCAAAGCCCCCCTGAAGGGAAGTGTGAGAAGAAAGCATCGGGGCCAAGGACCAGGGTGGGGGGCCCACACCGAGCTGCGCGGGGAGCGCGGCCTCTCCAGCAGGTGGCCCCACGTGGCTCTGGCCACGTTGCTGCTGTCCACGACCATGGGTCTCCAGGAGCCCAGCTTTGCTGGCAGGTGAAGGCAAAACCTGGATTTTTATGAGTTGAGTCAAAGAAAACATGTACGCAGCAAGGGCCTTGGGAAACTTTCTGAGAAGGAACTACTCTGACACCCTAGCTCTGCTGTGTGGGCGGGAGTGCAGTGGTGTGATCACTGCAGCCTCAAGCTCCTGGGCTCGAGCGATCCTCCTGCCTCAGCCTCCCCAGTACGTGTGACTACAGGAGCACCGCCACGCCCAGCCGATTTCACTGTGTTTGTAGAGACGGGTCTTTTTGCTGTGTTGCTCAGGATGGTCTCGAACTCTTGGCCTCAAGCAGAAGGCTCATCCTGGCAGCTCCTCAAGTAGTTAAAACAGTGACCACAGGATCCAGTAACCCCACTCCTAGGTGTACACCCAAGGAAAACAAAAACCTATGTCCACAGAAACTTGCACAAAAACGTTCATGTTCACAACAGCCAAAATGAGAGAATCCCCCAATGCCCACGGTGCACCAATGGGCCAACAAAACGTGGCCTCCCATACGACTTTCCACTCAGCCATGGGAAGGAATGAAGCACTGACACACGCTACCACAGGGATGAAACCTAGAAACATTACTCTCAGCAAGAGGAGCTGGTCACAAGGCCACGTATCGTGTGATTGTTTCTGTGAAACACCCTGGACAGCAGGTCCTGTACACACAAAGCAGACCAGTGGCTGCTAGGACGTGGCGGGGTGGGGACTGGAGAAAACGGTGAGTGACTGCTAACTGGTGAAAGGTTTCTTTCTGGGAGATAAAAGTCTTCTAAACTTGGCCTGGGTCAACTGGCTACACAACTCTGGGAATATTCTAAAAACCACCGAATTGTCACTTTAAATGGGTTACATGGCAAATAAATTGTATCTCAATAAAACTGTATGCCCCCCCCTTTATCCAGCTCTCTGACTCTCTAGTGAGGACCACCCTTCTGCTCTAACATTCGCGTATGTTTGAAAGAAAAAGGGCTGTCCTAGGCCCGTCTCTGGGCCTTTGCTGGGGGTCTCTGCTGTGCCCACCAGTAGCAGCCCTCGCGTCAGCAGAGCCCGGCACGGAAGGAGAACACAGAGAGCTCCGGAAGCCCCAGCCCTCCACCTGCGTCCCAGCTGCCCAGCATCAGACCCCTGCAGGACCCAAGGCCTTCCCCAAGCGTCAGGGGCCAGAGGTGCTCTGGAATCCAGAACTCCCCCGACGTAGGACAGTAACGTGGTGCACACGGCGTGCGTCACACAACACGCTACACACGGGCGCACGCACTCATCCAGGTGCACCAGTCTGGTGGGGGAGCCTGAGCCCTCTCACCGGGGACCGACACGAGCGGGAGCCGCCCGCGGTGCAGGACAGAAGAGCTGGGAGAGCTCTGGCTCTGGCCCGAGCGCCGGGCAGCAGGGCCCTGGCCGGGCAGCCGGGCCTACCTTGGTGGCTGTGGCGAGCGGGGCCTGGGCTTCTCCTTGTCCTTGTCCCGCTCCTTCTCCCGCTCTCGGTCGCGGTGTTGCCGGTCCTTCTCGTCGCGCTTGGCCCGCGCGCGTTCCCACTCCTCCTTCCTCCGCTGCCGCTCCTTGTCGCGCTCCCGCTCCCGCTCGCGCTCGCGCTCCCTCTGCCGCCGCTCCCGCTCACGGTCCCGCTCCCGCTCGCGCTCCCGCTCGCGCTGTCTGTTTTCTCTCTCGCGCTCCCTTTCCTTGTCAAAGAGCCAAACACACAGGAGTATGATTGGAGCAGGTGCGGGGAGGCAGGCGGGGGCAGGGAGAGGAGGGTGCGGGGAGCACTCTCAGCGCTGACTGGATTCCAGAGATGATCCTCAAAACACAGCGTTAAAAAACAGGCAGGTGCCAAGTCAGAGCCGGACACAACCACGACCGCCAGACTAGCTCAGTCAAGACCTCTGGCCCCACGTGGGCCTGTGCGTGATCCCAGCGCTCTGGGGGTCTGAGGCAGAGGATCGCTTGAGGCCAGGGGTTCGAGGCTGCAGTTGAGCTATGATGGCACCACTGCCTCCCAGCCTGTCTACAGAGCGAGACCCTGCCACTAAAAAATAGGAAAAAACCCCAAAACTCTGTAACTACAGCCCAGTGTGAACCGGAAAGGCGGCTCTCCGCGTGCGGCCTGGGCCAGCCCCTCCACCTGGACTCGGCCCTGTCTGCAGGACGAGGGGTGCGAGCTGTCCCCCAGGGGCAGGTGCCCACGGAGCACCTCACTTAGCGTCGCTCCTGTTTTCTAACACAATCCTCAAACACCGGTTTGAATGATTCCTCTGCTCTGATGTATTCATTTGCTCTAATACTCAAAGTTAAAACTGAAAACAGTCCCATCACAGTGTACCTGACAGACTGCAGGCTTTAGGCCACCTGTGGGCAAATGCCGAGTGCACCCCCAGCCTCCCAGCTGCTGTCCCTCGAGTGCAGCAGGAGGGACATGGCAGGGAGTGACTCCCAGGGGTTTCTCCTCCTTCAGGGCTGCCCTGCCCAGGACCCCGGACCAGGACCCTGCAGCCCAAACACGACCGAGGAAGCGGCTCCACGGAGGGGAGCGCGGCAGAACCAGCCCGGGGGTTCTGGCACTATGGGGCCCTCTACTCTCCACATGCTCACCCATGTGGGCTCCTGGGCACCCACGCCCGTCCCAGTAGCCGCAGCACAAACTACTCAGCTGCTCCTGCCTGGTCTGCTCCAGGGGCAGCTCTGCCAACCCCCTGGAGCCAAGAGGAAGGACCTGGTCTGCAGCACACGACCCTGAGCACACTGACTCAGGCTCGCTGACTCGGGAGGGAGGAGACCCAGCACAGAGCCAGCTTCCGTCGGACCAACTGGGCGGGACAGGCCCACGGTCAGACTTACCGAGTTGAGTTAAACAGGTGAGAACAAGAATGACGATGACCAGTGTCACAACAAAAGAGCTGAGGAGAGCAAGACACACTCCCTCGAAACTTGCCTCAGTAACCTTATGGGAAATCTAATTTCAAAAAAACCATAGCAAGAACAAAGTTCGCAGGAAAATCCCTGTTCAAATGACCACAGATGTCATCCGTGGGTCTGAGTCCTCCACATGCAGTCTGTCTGGGTTTGAAGTGAGCACACGTGCTCCGCACAGGCTCGTGTGAAGTCCCAGGAACGGAAGGGGAGATTGGCATGAAAAGATCTGCACATTTTAGGCATACTTACTCGGTAATTATGGTACGGTTCTGATTCTGTGTATTGTACCCTGAAATTCTCATACTGTCCACCACGCCAAAACCGCTCTATTTCATAGTCATAATAAGGGTCCGCGTAAGGCTCCAGTCTGAAAAAAGAGCCAATAAACAGTAAATCTGATCACTCAGGAATCCCAGGGCAAAAATATCACGTCAGATGTTAGCAGATGCAAGCCAGCGCCACGTTAAGAAAATAACACGCCAGGGGCGGGATTTAGTCCAGGAATGCAAGGGGGAGTCAGTGTTAGGAAACCCACTAATAAACCACATACAATAATAAACCAAAAAGTCACAGGATCCTGTTCATAGATGACAAAAATTCCACATCCATTCTTGACAAAAAATACTCAAGAAGACGGGAATTGATTCATTCGTAACATAAAAATATATTTATACACTTTAGAACTAAAGCCAGCATCTCACTCAGTGGAGAAACAGGGGCACGTCCCCTCGGATCAGGAGGCGGTGAGACCCACTGTCTCTGCCACTGGCGCCAGTGTGCACAGGCACCACAGCTCGACTGGACAAGAGGGGCCCATGAGAGGCACGAGGACAAGAAAAAACAGGAATAAAATCATCTTGACTTGCAAATTATATGGTACTGTAACTGGAATCCCCGGAGACTTGTGAATACAGCCAATTCACAAGAACAAGTAACCCACGGGGCAGAAGGACAAAACATTCACATTCCGAAATCGCATCTTCACGCACATGCATAATAGCCAGTTAGGGCACAGACAGCAGAGGACACCTTGTTTACAATGGCAAGAAGGAAGAAAAAGTACTTAGGAATAAATTACATCGAACCAGAAACGTGCAGGGCCTAATCCCGAACGACACAAACCCTACGTGAATGAAGGGGACGCCCCTCGCCGTGGGACCGGGTGGGCCGGCATCACCCGGTCAGTTCTTGCTGTGCTGCTTATAAATTTAAGGTGACCCCAAGTAAAAACACCAATGAGCTCCTTTATGGAGCCAGACAAGTGGACACCCAAGTTCACATGGGAAATCGGACACCAAGACCAGCCAAGAAAACTCCACAAGAGAAATGCCCTCTGAGACATCACAACATCCTACGAAGCCTCTGTGATTAACCAGCGTCACTGCGGCACGGGGAGAAATGAACGGCCCGTGCGAGACAGCAGAGCCCACACAGAGCCAAGCAGGTACAACCAAGGTGGCACCTCGCAGGGCAAAGGGTGCTCTTCACTGAAGGGGGGGACAACTGACCACGGCTGGGAGGAAGGCCAGGCCAGGACCCACCTCGTGCAACACACCTCCACTGGCTCCTGCCCAGGGACGAGGAGTCTGCTCTGAACCCCTGGCGGAGCCCACACCTCCGCTCCTCCTTCCGGGGGGCAGAGAGGAAAGAAAGGCAGGGCACGCCAGGCCGGCGGCAGAGGGTCTCGGAGCTTCCTCCAGGGGATTTCTTGGACCAGGTTTTTCCACTGGGTGGACTGGGTGGGAATCTGAGGCCCAGCCCTGGGTGGCTGCAAGACACCCTCCAGGCCACCTTGTCACCTGTCTGCCTGCCTCAGTACTGCAACGCCTTCAGCAAGAAGACTGACCCAAATCTGGCTCTGCCAAAGGGCACAGCCTTTGCTCATTCCAAACTGCCAGATGCTGTTCAAACAACCTCACTTGCACACTTCTCAAGCAACACTTAATTGTAACGATCAGTAAATATTTGCAGAGGCCTGTGGTGGTACACATAATCAGGTGCGACTCCAGAACCCTTTCCCAGAGGGTTCCCCGCTCTCTGGCAGGATGGCAGGACCAGCACGTTCATTTCTGGGAAACTGTGACTAAGCCAAATGGCAAAGGCCTCTTCCTGCAGGATTTCTCCAAGTCGCAGGCCAGGGGAGTCAGACACGGGCAGTCGACAGCGCCGGAGCTCGCGTTTGCTCAGTCCGGCCCCTGGGAACTGCCACCCAGCAGGGCCCTCTGGGGGAGCACGTCAACACGCCATCATGAAACGCAACCACGCTAACAACTGACTCCTCAGCGCCACCTCGAAAAATTCTGGAAAACATTCAAAATATGAATTTGGAGGGTAGTCGTTTAATCCATTTAATTTTAAAATAAATCCTACGGAACAGTATCGTGGTCTGTACAAACGCTTCCCAGACTGTTTTAGGTGGACAGGCCTTCTGGGAAAAGGGTTCTGTGGTCAAGCTAGACTGGGTGAAGCTGGCTCCTGCCCTTCAGAGGGCTCTGCGGTCACTGACTACCCAACCAGCAGGGCACAGTGGCCTGTGCACACCACGTGCCATCGCAGATGCCTCACGTCCCCAGAGATCCGGACAGTGTCACACTTGGCACTGGCCCGTAGAGGGGAGAGAAAGCCCCAAGGTCCTGGCCAAGGAGGAGCCACAGGACACACCCACCGGGTGCAGTGGAGGGGGCTTCTGTCCACAGCCCCCCAGGGAGAGGCGTGGCAGGAGGAAAGAACGTGGAAGGATGAGAAGTTTGGAGCTGGAAGCTGAGAGAACATTTAGTTTAACCATTTCATTTGAAATGAGGAAACTGAGGCTCAAAGATAACACTAAGGAAGTTCTAAAACATCTACTATCGTTTACTTTTTTTTTTTTTTTTTTTTTTGAGACAGAGTCTCGCTTTGTTGCCCGGGCTAGAGTGAGTGCCGTGGCGTCAGCCTAGCTCACAGCAACCTCAAACTCCTGGGCTTCAGCGATCCTCCTGCCTCAGCCTCCCGAGTAGCTGGGACTACAGGCATGTGCCACCATGCCCGGCTAATTTTTTCTATATATATTTTTAGTTGGCCAGATAATTTCTTTCTATTTTTAGTAGAGACGGGGTCTCGCTCTTGCTCAGGCTGGTCTTGAACTCCTGACCTCAAGCGATCCACCCGCCTCGGCCTCCCAGAGTGCTAGGATTACAGGCGTGAGCCACCGCGCCCGGCCTATCGTTTACTTTTTATCCAAGGGTTATAAAATGTTAGTCCATGAAATGAAACTTGCCTTTGTGTGATTGAGGTCAGAATCGTACCGACCCGTAACCTGGAGCCTGGTGGAGGGCGGCTGTCCTCCCCGGCTGCCCCGCCTGCTGCAGGGACCCACGGTGCGGAGGAAGGGGCAGGGGGGTTCGCCCACATGCAGAGCTGGCCCTAGCTCTCCAGGCAGCCCAACCCTCCTCCCCAAACCCTGGGGCTTCCCAAGGGCACCGGTACAGCGTACAAACCACTTGTAATAAACACACGGGTCAGCAAGTACAAGTTCTCGCTGGGCTGAGAGACCCCGTGTATCTGACAACAGACTGAAAGGACACCCAATTCCTTTCCTACAGCAGGGGAGGCAGGACTCAGGTCAGCAAACTCTTAACCGAGCCAGGCGGTGTGCTAGTCAGCAGGGGGCATGAGGGCAGGGAAGCAGGCCTGTGCGCCGTCTGCGGATGGGGGGCTGGGCCCTATCTTTCTGTGGGGGGGGGGGCCTGTGCCCCACCTTGCTGTGGCAGGAAGGGTAGGTATTTTCTCAGCTAAGTGTCTGGACAAAGGAGGCGCTCAGTCAGCATTTGGTGGACCCAGGATCGGATGAAAGGTATGTGCCTTCTGAAAACCACTCTTCTGGTTTCTCTGAATCCCACCATGACGTACCATTCCAAGAGAAAAGAAGTCTGCACCTCGCCTCCAAAACAGCTGCTCTGGGCCACTAGCTGGGCCGCGGATGAGACTTAGGAGTTGGCAAGGGCAGTCCTAGGCCCTGGGCGTGCTGCCTAACGGGCTGCCCCCGACTGAACCAGAAGCTACCACTGTGACGGTGCTCCTCACAGATGACATCCTGAGCAGGCTTGGGGATCACACGCCTGCCGGGCTTGGAACAGTGTCCCCAGCAGCCCTACGTAGAGACGTTTCTCAGTGTCTTGTGTGCACAAGGCTTCTCAAGTCACACGGTGTCTGAACAAAGTGCCTGAGGTGGTGGAAAAGGCACCACGTTCACTAAGTGGTCCTGCTGGGTGAACTGCTCAGTTCCCAGAGAGGGACAAAGAGAAGCCAGCCTTCTTGTCCTGCATACCGTGTCTCAGCATATTTCCTCAAGGGCTCTTGAACAGCACAATTCCACCGTGAAGTTCCCAGCTCCACCTGATGACAGCAGAAGCCTGCCCATGGGAAGGAGGTTCTATGTGACAACTATTCAGTGTTGCCACTCTCAAAACTCAACATCAGGGAACACAATCAAGGGGTATGTCCGCAGGCCGGGGTAAGCAGGGACTCGTTCCGTTCTGAGTCCCAGCTCCACCAACCCTCCCCCATCCCCGCTGCCAAGTTCTCACAGTGTCAGCCTGCACTGCTCCCGCCGCACACCCAGCGCTGCCTCCTCACCTCTGTAGCCACCTGGTCCCCACATCTACCATAAGACGACACATCTACCTGTAAGGGGCTCTCTGTTAAGATGGCCAGGTGGTCTCTACGTCCTGCGGGACCCTTCCTGCAGTGCCCATCACAGATAGCCAGTGCTTTCCCACAGCACATGCACCCTGACCCTGTACCAGGGGTCCTGACGCATCAGGTCTGGGCTGGGGCCTGGCACAGAAGCCCCCAGGTTAACTCTACTGCAGAGAGGACATTAAAAAAAGAAATAAAACACAAGTAAAAACCTGGCTCTCAGACACCAGAAGAAACCTCAGCCCTGTCTGCAGAGGCTTTAGAGTTTGAGGGCTCTGCAGCGTAGACACCTGCTCCCGGCAGAGAAGGGGGGAGCCAGCAGCCAGCTTCTGTCACCTGGGACCAAACACGAGGGCAGGACTACAGACACTCGTTTCTGCAACCATGGCTGCTGTGCACAGTGTGCACGCCCAGGGCGCGGCACAAAACCTCAGAGCCGCGCTGAACCACGTCCGACCAGGGACGCTTCCCAGCTCTGCCCCCGCAAGGGAAACCAGAGGTAGGTGTTGAGGATCAACCCCAAGCTCCAAGACCTTGCCTTCCCCACTCAAACCACTGCACACACTCACAGCACCTGCACTTAGCACAGGGCTCTGCACGCACTAGTTCCTGGACGCGGACAGTCTCCAAGGCAGGAAGGACGGTATCGTCCACATCTAACCCGACACCTCTGGAGCACCCGGGCCTGTCCCCGCGATCCTGCAGATGGCAGAGCCTAGACTGTCCTGACTGCAACCCTCTTCTGTCCGGACACTGTCCACATGGAATTTAATTAGAAAACATACAAATTTTAACTACATCTTTAAATTTCTACCCCTTCAACCTCTGAGGTGTCATCTGCTGTGGCAGGTGTGAAGCTCTGGGCCTTCCTCCCCCACCCTGTGCAGGCACAAAGCCAGGGGAGCTCACCTGCCCTGCGGGGGCCTATAGGGCCAAGTCGCCATGACCATGTCCTGAAATGCAAGTGCTGCATGCCTTCCTTTCCTCTGTGCCTTTGGCTGTCATTTCAGACAGAAAGCATAGCGACCACACTCTCCTAACAGCAAATGTAAATGTACAAACTATCGCTGTAAGACTAAGCACAACGCTAGAGCCAGCCCCAACCACTGACTGGATGCAGATTCAGTTCCTGTGACCCGCACCCACCCCTGGCTCCGCAGGCAGACGCTCAAAGGCAAGTCTACAAGCCCTGTTGAACCCCGGGGGCAGGAGCGGGGAGAAGGGAGCAGCCCTTTTTAAGCCACATAATTTGTACAGATCTGACTGACGCTCTTCAACCCCATGCACTACTTCAGTAATTATTTTTTTACAGACCAGCAATCAATGTCTGGGAGGACAGACAACAGAGAAAGCGTCTGCAAAGAAGAGGCCGCAGCTGCCTTGCTCCTGCATCACAGTGAACCTGGGGAGGGTTTGGGAGCCAGAGACACAGACTTGTGGGGCTCTATGGGCTTCAGGGATAGCTGCAAAGACCCTCAGAATTTACAGGAACCACAATGAGTACGCCCCAGTACCATGGCCATGGCACAGAGCTGGAACCTTTCCTTCACAGAAGCAAAACACCGAGACAAGCTGACTGCGAGAAGAGTCTGCATTAGCTCAGGAATGCCATTTCCACTGCAGCAAGAGCGGACAGCACAAGCCCGGAGTGCACCTGGGGACCCGCCTGTGGCTGCCCTCTCCACAGCAGGGCCTCACACGGGGGACACCTTAATTTGCTTTCAGAGGGAGGGGAGAGGCAGGGCCATTCCTTACGCGGTATCTCGGGCATCTCTTGGAACCCGAGAATTCCAATCTCGGAAAACTTCATTTTCCTTGTCAAACTCCCGTTCATCTTCACCAATGGTCACCGTAAATCTTTTCTCTTCAAAATCAGGTTCCTGTTCTTTTCGAATAGTTGCTTTTTTTAAAACCTACCATTGTAAGAAGAAAGAAGTCAACATGGGGTCAGAACACTCGGCACTGCTGTGACTGGCCAGGGCAGCGCCGCGCTCGGGGCGGACACAGGGCCCCAGGTGCCTCTGGGGAGGGAGCATCTGTGCCTGTCTCTGTACAGAGCTGCCCCCACGCTCAAGTGGGGAGGGGGGAGCTCGCCCCTTCCTGCCAGCACTCGTGGAGATGACGGGGAGCCCCATAGGCACCCCCGGAGGAGGACTGAGTGCAGGGACAAGCGGCACAAGGAGCGAGGAGGGAGCACTGTCACCTCCCAGGAGAGAAGCCGACTTGGGGCCAAGGAAGCAGGGCCAGGTGCAGCAGGCTCCAGTCTGCAGATCTTAAGCCCGACACCAGGGGCCAGATGGGGCCTGGAGCGAGGCAGCGGGCAGGGAGGGCGCCCGAGAGCTGAGCCTGGGCGGGAGCGGGGGGCGTGGGCCTGGGGCACGGCACGGCACGGCACGGCACGGGCTGCCGCACCAGACTCCGGGGAGGTGGCTCCGAGCGGCAGCACCAGCTGGGGTGTGGCCCATACTGAATGAGCCACATGAAGACTGGGCTTCCTGGCCTACTAGGGTTCACCTGCGACCTAGACTGCCCCCAAGACAGGCAGACGTCATTCTCCACTCTTTACCTCTTAAAAGGAACCACAGAAACAGACCTCTATCTTCAGAGGCTTTCCTGAATTGTCCATGACTGTCTCTGGGCCAAAGAAACGCTAGCCCTGTGCAGGGACCACCACTAGTGTTTTCCTCCTCAGGTTTTCTGCAGAATTCGGTTACCTCCTTTGCATGCCGGAGTCCTCGTTCCCAGGCACTCTCTGTTGGGGGCTCTGGAGGGGGTGGAGGCAAAATTTCATCAACTACTGGCCCACCCTATTAAGAAATGAGAAGGGAAAAGTTGAGAAGGCAAGTAAAACTTCAAATCTGTAAAGAAATGGGGGAGTAAAAATACCCGCTACGACACAACTTGGCCGCATGTGGCCCGCTCTCCCCTCACCAAGCCTCCCTGTCCCCTGGGCAGTCTAGGACTACGTCCACACGGGCACAAGAAAAGCACTAGAAAAGGTGGCTCTGTAGTTCCCCCAAGGCACAAATGCCTTCTCCGTGAGGCGTGTCAGTCTGTTGTCAGCTTGAGGTTCAGACAGGGCCCAGACGCCTGGTTTGCTAGCAATCAGAGAAGAAGAGGCGTTCACGCACCCAAGGGTTGGCAGGCATCAGTGGGTGAGGTCCGAGAGGCGGGGCACCGTTGGGCGGGAAAGGGTCGGCTTTGGTGATTAGGGAATAGTTCCCCTTGTCGTTCACTCCAGGGTGTATAAACCTACAGTTCATTCCCCAGGTACAGTTCCCTAAGGAAACAAAAGTCAGGTCAGAAAGGGTCGCTGAGAGCCTAACTGCGTGAGGGCCACAGCCCGTGCTGAGGATCTGGGATGCGCCAACGCGCAGCTGCGGGGTCTTGGGTCGCTGAGCGGCGAGGCCCCGAGTCAGGGGAGCGGCCAGGGTAACGTTCCCCACCCGCGAGTCTGCGTGTCTCTCGTCAAAATCCTCGCAAGCCATTTCAAGCCATTTCTGGTACTTAAATTGGTCTTCTACAGTTTGTTCACAAGTAACAATCAAAAACTGTCTTCCGCAACAGAACATCAGGATTATTAGAGGAAAACAGCTTGACTTTTCAGCACAGAACGTGAGACATCTACGTTTTAATGCAATTAGTGAGTCACTTTTTAAAGACTTTTTGACTAGGTGATACGTGCACACGGCTCAAAAGCAAACACCGCACAGAGCATACCTAAGTAGCTTGAAAAACCATTGTCAATGGATCGGCATGTAGTTAGATTTTCAATCATTTAAAAATATATATTCGGTCCTAAACATGATATTCCTTTTGGGCATGTCTTTCGATAAATCATGTTTTTCCTTACACAATGTAAATTAAACAGAAACAATCATTTGGAATTTAGGAAAAAGTCAAATTTTATCTTTAAACATTATGAACACCCAAGCTTGCATCAAAACCAAGTCAATACACCATGATGGCATTATTGATCAGAATTATGAAATAAGACATACTTAAAATTGCTTCTCTGGGAATGCAAAAATGACAAAACAATTTTTTAAATTCTTAAAGGTGTTTAAGAGGTCACATACAAGTCAAAAGAGGTTGGGAAATGTTATTCTGCGGGGGGTGCAAAACCCCAAGGCCTCAGAGAGGTCTGAAGAGAAGACCGTGCACTCGTGCATTTAAGAAAGGTCCCTAACACCACTGACTTCATGACTCGACTCTCACAAAATATCCCTGTAGTATTCAACACTGCTTGTGCAAAGTAACAAAACTCACTGCAAACAATCTGCAAGTACAAGAAAGCATTAACAATATAAACCACAGCTCTTCTGTAATTTTTTTAACCTAAAATATGTATCTGGGTGGTGGATAAGTTGACCTTCGTTATTCTCCATTGTTTCTGTATCTACAAAATTTTCAAGACACCACCTATGAGCCCACTGTCAAAGATCTCTTCTCATTGGCAGTGGCTGGGGGAGAAAGAGGAGCAAGGTACGTGGGACGTGAGCAGACACAAGGCAGCCGGGGAACGTGCAGGGCGCGCCCCGGTGCTCGGCCCCGCTGAGCTGGGCCCCTGCTTGAGTCCCCTCTTGCCCTGGCCACCACCGCAGAGGGCACGGCTGGGACACAGGCCCAGCAAGGGCTACGCATTCGGGCATCCCATTCACCTTTTTAAAGGTGAACTTTTATCTGTGTAGAAAAAAGTCTGGAAGGATATATACCAAATTGTGGGGACTGGAAAATTTTATCCTTTGTTTTCTTGACTGCCTGGTTAGCACATATTACTTTCATAATTTAAAACAGCCATTTGTTTAATTAAAAAAAGGGAAAAAAATTCTCCAGGAAAGAGAAGCAAAAATAAAGATTTTCTGGTTTTAAAATTGACTGGTCTTTCACTGCTAAATGGAACTTCAAACAGAACGTGTGTGGACTGTGGCTCTAGCAGCACAGAGACGAAGCTCGCGGCTGGTTTTGTGAGGACTCTACGCGGACCTGGACTCCAGCCACGAGGGGACAGAGAAAGAGAGACGGGCGAGACACGTTTCTTCACTGTCGAAATTCCTAAGTGCTCTTTTTGGCACACAGGGCTGCCAAGGGAGGATAATGCTCTTTTCCTTAACTAGATGGCCGGCACATCAGCAAGTGTTTTATTCTTTTATTAATCTTTATGTCTATTAAACACTGTATTATGTATATAAAATGTTTCATAACAAAACAAACTTAAAACAAAGTGTCCACGTACTCTAAAGGGCACATGGCAGAGCCCCTCTCCCACCCCGGGCCACTTATCGTTTTATTGGGCTCAATCAATCTTCTCCCTCCCCCGCCCCCCCTCGCCACCACATTATACACTGTGTTGAAGCTTGCTTTTTTTCCTGCAAAACAATGTATCTACAGCAAGGAAACCTGCATGCTCAATACCAATAAACCGAAACTGTATCAGTGAAACAGATACAATATATGTTGAAAAAGCTACAGCAGGTCCCTCAGCAGCAACTAGGGAAATTGTACACAGGAGACGGCTGCAGAGACGGCTGCGGCTCCTGACCCCGCACAGGGCCCGGGAGAACCCACCTCTCGGAGCATGGGAACATCGGCAAGAGCAAGGGCCCGTGTGAGCCCGTGTGAGCGTGTCAGGTCCAGAACTGCTTTCAGATTTTTAAACATTTGATTTGTTGCCTGTTTTGGTTATCGGTGCAGTGCAGTGCTAATGTTTACACAGCTGCATGGCCATTGTGCATGCATCCTACTACAGCGGCCGAAATAATTTTACGATCTCTATTTTCCTTACAAACCATTTGCTTCACACCAGAACTTTAAACAAAGACGTCCTGACAAAATGGTTTTATTTAAATATTCCTTGGTCCCCTTTGATGTGGGTCAGAATAACTTAAAATAGGTAATAAATCGAGGGATTGTCAAGATAAAGAAGTTTAAAGTGCTTCATGGTTTTTAAATACTTCATGAAAGGAAGGCAGAATATATAAAAATCTAATGATTAAATGTTAGAGACAAACCTAAGAAGACCTACCAATCTGTATTCTAACGGGCTGAAGACTCAGCGAGCCTTGCACCCTGCCGTACTGCGATGTCACACCCAGAACCCGCCAGGGATTTCCTCTCCTGCCTCACAGAGATGCGTGACAGACTCGCAGGAAACCATAGGCCCATCCAGCGAGATTCCGAGACGTTTTAACTCTTGAGGAATATACTCATTACAGTAGCTACAAGAACTGAAATAATTTCTGGGTTGCTTCTTCATAAATAAAGTACACCTGAAACAGTGGTTCTCTAACATTTTGGCCTCAGCAACCCAGAGAGCCTTGTTTATATGGGTTATTTCTACTAATAGTAATTTAAAGATACTTCATTATTTGAAAATAACAAGAAACCCAATACACGGAAACACAAATGTTGCATATCTAATGCTGACCACAGAACGAGACGGCTGGATTCTCAGATCTGCATCTATGTTCGCTCTTCCAGGATGGGATTTTTGGCTGAAGCAGGTGAAGATCTGGCCTCACAGAGATGTGGCTGGAAGGAGGAGGAGCGTCTTAGCCTTTCCAGACACTCTGGCATGTTCTTCTTTGATGCCACGTGGAATCTAACTCATCACCCAGCTCTCTCAACCCTGTCCACTGAAGTCCATGGGTCTATCTTGAACTTTGAATGGATCTTTTACCCAGGTGTGACTTTGTAACATCCTGCAATGGTCACGTGGAAAAGTCATTACACAGTGGGAAGCTGCTGAGCTCACGGTGGCAGACATAAATTTTCCAAAAGTCGAATCTTCACAGAAGAGCATGCATTTAACATTGCTAGCTGCTGTTCTCGCTGAAGTGGCAGGCTCATCTCATTCCTGCCAAGGCCCAGGCTGGCATTCCCACAGCATGTCTGCCAGTCTGTGAACGTGTGTTCCGTGGACAGAGTGTGGTGGTCCAGCTGCAGCTCAGACTTCAGGCACGCAGGGCCCCTCAAGACCACCAGACTTCAGTGCAGGCAGAGGTCTCCGGCCACCCTTCCTACCCAATGTCGAGGGTGTGTACGGCGACACCCCCTGTCTGCTGCTGGGCTTTCCACAGCTTTAGTTACCTGAGGTCCAAAATACTAAAGGGACAATTTCAGACATAAATAATCCATAAGTTTTAAATTACATGCTGTGTGGAGCAGCATAATGAAATCTTGCGCCATCCAACTCTGTCCTGCCTGGGACAGAATTGTCCTTTGTCTGGCGACCCACTGGCATAGTATGACATGCCTGTTAGTCATTCAACAGCTGTCTCAGTTACCAGATCAACTGTCAAGGCACGACTTGTGCTCCCGGTCATGGCTCCACCGTCCAGGATCACCCAAAGCAGATGACCCTCCTTCCGACATGTCCTCAGAAGCCAAGAGCAGCCAAACGCCATGTCACGATGCCTACCGCACACCCCTCGCCTCATCACACTCCCACCTCATCACTCCGCCCATCAGAAGAAGGGGGAGAGACACCCACATCACTTTTATTACAGTACACGGTTGTCACTGCCGTACGTTATTACGTCGTTGTTGTTAATCTCTTACTGCGCCTGATTTATGAACTAGGCTATACCGTAGGTGTGCGCACAGGAGAAAACATGCTGGGCACTCCCCACGGCTCTGGGATTTCAGGCACTGACTGGGGTCCTGGAACGTACCTCAGGGGATAAGAGGCGGCCGCCATAGAGAAGGGTCTTGCTGGGGTGATGGAAACGCTCCACAATGGACCGTGGTGACGGCTGCACAACTTCGTGAATTTACTAAAAGTCACTGAATTGTACACTTAAAATGGGTGAATTTTATGGCACGTAAATTATACTTCCACAGTTGGCTTTCTTGAGAGACCTGTACTCAAGTGTAAGATTTAATTAAATTCTAACTCTTACTGCCGTTATCACAAACAGCAGGTGAAACTGGCATTCTATTTTTTGAGATAGGGTCTCTGCCACCCAGGCTGGAGTGCAATGGCATGATCATAGCTCACCGCAACCTTGAACTCCTGGACTCAAGTAACCCTCCTGCCTCAGCCTCCCGAGTAGCTGGGACGATAGGCGTGCACCATCACACCTGGCTAATTTTAAAATTCTCTGTAAACATGGGATCTCACTATGTTGCGCAGGCTGCTCTCAAACTCCTGGGCTCCCAAAGTGTTGGGATGACAGGCCTGAGCCCCTGTGCACAGCCGAAACTGGCATTTTGAATGCGAGTGCATGGTGGTGAATACCCGACTACTAGGACAGTCTTACTACTACTTTGAAAACAGTTTAGACTGCAGGGTCCCCTGCAAGAGTCTCAAGGACCCCCAGGGGTCCACAGACCACACCGTGAGACCTGCTGCTTTAAACACTAAAGAGAATGCAGGGACTAAAAAATGAGCAAAAGACATTTCTGCAAGATCTACAAATGGCCAACGAGCACATGGCGAGACGCTCAACATCACTCATCACTAGGGAAATGCAAATCGAAACCTCACTGACATACCAACTCACAGCCATTAGGATCGCTACTATCAAAAACACAGAAAACAACACGTGTTGGCGAGGACGCAGAGACACTGGGATGCTTGCGCATTGTGGCGGGAATGTAAGCAGCGCACTGCTGTGGAAAACAACTTGGCAATTCCTCAAAAAATCAAACACAGAATCACCACGTGACCAGCAGCTCCACTCCTGGGCGCGTGTGCGAGCACTGAGAGCAGGTGTTGAGGAGACGTGTGCACTCCCGTGTTCGCTGCAGCCCAGGACCCACTGCCGGGTGACGGGTAAAGGTGACGTACTCTGTGCACACAGTGGAATGTCACTCGGCCTTAAAAAAGGAAGGGCATTCTGACACAGGCTACAACATGGACGAATCTCAAAGACATTACACTAAGTGAAAAGAAGCTGTCACGGAAGGACAAATGTTGTACGATTCCACTTGCATGGGGTCCCTAGAGCAGTGAGGATGCACAGAGACAGAAAGGAGAATGGCGGGTGCCAGGGGTAGGAGCGGGGGCTGAGAGAATGAGAAATTGCTGTTTAATGGGTACAGAGGTTCGGTTTTCCAAGTTGGAGAAAGTTCTGGAGATGGATGCTGGTGATGGTTACACAACAATATGAATGTATTCAATAACACTGAAATGTATACTCAAAAATGGTATGTGTATTTCACCATGACTTAAAAAAAAGTGAGAGCAGAGTCAAGGAGGTCTGGCCCACAGGACGAGGTGGGTGCTTGTTCACAGAGGGCAAAAGCAGAAACCCAAAGCAGGACACAGTTCTTTAAAAATGCTATTTATTCCTTTGTGGATAGAACTTTGTGCCTGGTGATTCAAAACAGATACATAAGAGGTAAAAAATACCATAAAAAAAGTACTGATGCTTTAAAACATTTACAGGTTGTGTTCCTAGCACATTTTGTTGTCAGTGGACACGAACATCAACATGTCTACCAGGCAATCGGAAGATAAGTCTATAGACCACAATGGGTCACAGAAATAAAGCTAACGAACTTGTGAAGGAAAAATTTTCAGGCAGGGCTCAGTGGCTCATGACTGCAATGCCAGCACTTTGGGAGGCCAATGATTGCTCGAGGCCAGGAGTTCAAGACCAGCCTGAGCAAGAGCAAGACCCCGTCTCTATCAAAAATACAAAAATAAGCTGGGCGTGGTGGCGTGCACCTGTAGTCCCAGGTACTCCGGAGGCTGAGGCAGGAGGATTGATTGAGCCCAGGAGTTTGAGGTTGCTGTGAGCTAGGCTGAGGCCACTGTACTCTACCCAGGGCGACAGAGCAAGACTCCTTCTCAAAAAGAAAAAAAAAAGATACAATTCACGTACCATAATACCCCCATTTACTGTGTACAATTCAGTGATTTTCAGTATATTCATGAAGTCGTGCAACCATCACCACTATCTAGTTCTAGAACATTCATTTGATCACCCCAAAAAGGAAACCCTGTACTCCACAGCTCTCACTCCCCACCCCCAGCCCAGGCAATGACTGATCTACTCTCTGTTGCTAGGGATGTGCCTGTGCCGGATGTCACACGTGAAGGGAACCACGCAGTGTGCACATCTGGCTTCTGTCACTCAGCGTCGTGTTGAGGTTCCTCCGCATGTGCAGCCCGTGTCAGAACTTCACTCCTCTGTGGCTGAAGGACACTCCGCTGCGTGGGGAGACTATGTTCTACTTACCCGTCACCCGTTTTGGATGCCTGGGTTATCTCCTCGTTTTGGCTCCTGTGAACATGTGTGTACAGGTTCTTCAGTGGACACGTGCTCTCGTCCCTCTTGGACACACGCCTGAAGTGGAACTGCCGGGTCACACGGTAACTCTGCCCTTAACCTTCTGAGGAACAGCCAGACTGTCCCCCAAAGAAGCTGCTTCATTTTACACTCCCACGGCGGCGTGTGAGGGTTCCAGTGTCTCCACATACTCGCCATCGTGACAAACTTCATCTTATTTTTCAAGTAATTTCTCTGTCCTTGGAGGGACTGTAAATTGATTCATCTCAATTTAGCACCAAGCTCATAAACTGCAGGTATGCAAAAGTGTTTGCATCCAAATTTCTCAGAACCAAGCAAGAGCAGGAGACGTGATCTAGAAAACTGGAAGGCCCGGCCATGTCCCTTTGTGCCGCATCACGTCACTGCAGAGGACACACGGCACGAGGGGAGCGGATGTTACAAACACTCCTGGAACGGCTGTTGCTCGTGCCCAGCTAAGCTGCAGACGCTGCTCACTCTAGCTCTCGACTCCCAGCTGCAGGAGCCGCCCACAGCGTCTCACTCCCTGCACCAGCTTCCCACCCTGACATCGCTGCCAAGTGACGTCCGTGCAGACAGCGGTCCTGTCCTCGGCCGTCTAGACGGTCCCCAGGACATGAATCTGCAGTTCCAGCCACGGCCTCACTTCTTGCTTTGTGCTTCTGTTGTTAACTCAGGGCCAGTCAGCCGTGCGAGACTCAAGCTCCTGCTCCAGGGTTCCGAGCACAGGTGTTGACCGCTGCTGCCGCCGCTGCCGCCGTGGGAGCCGTGAGGCCAGTGCCGCCGGGCCAGCCACACTTGGAATCGCACTGCCCCAGAGACAGAGCACTGTGGGGGGCGGGGGTCAACGTGACTAGAAATGGCTGCAAATGCACACGTGCATGCGTGCAGATCTTCCTCCAACACTCTGATACAGAGATTTGTGAGAGGGACTCCCGTCACTTACTCCCATGCCATTATGAAAAAGGTCTCCTGCTCACGCTTGTTTTCTCAGATACTGACACTTCAGTAGGAACCGTAACAATTTACTTTCCCTGCGTTCCCAGGGCGGCTGCGACAACCATTACATAACGGCTCCTCTGCAGCCCTCGCAGGCTCTCCCAGCCACCCCTACTACAGGCTCGGCAGGGCCACCCGGGCGCAGAGTCTGTCCTCTCTGCAAGATGGGCCTCCCCCGCCCCGCGCCTGCCCTCTCCTGAGCACACAGCCGCGGCTCGGTCTGCGCCTCTAAGGAAGAAGGTCAGGACAGCTGTCTGGCCCTCAAAGACCCCCCTTCCCTCTGGCTTCACAGCCGTGTCTGGATCCAGGAGAAAGAACTCTGGCCTCTGCAGCAGGGACTTTAAGGTACTGAAGAGAGTGAATACAGTATATTTTGTACCTTTAACCTGGCCTCTGAATGGTATGGAATTTGGTATTGGTGGAAGAAGAGTGGATAACGGTGCCCCATCTGGAAAACAAGTACAGGAGGCTCTTGTGAGCTTTGACTGCACAGGCAGGCTGGTCACCGAGCACAGTCAAGAGAAAGAAAAACATCTTTCTACCTGTCCGAGGAAAATGCTGAATTACAAGAAATATGCCAAAACTATTGCCGCACATCAAAGAAACCCTTACAGATTGGACATTCCCATTTCCAAATCTCCCAAGACTTAACAAAACAAAACAAAATAAAAGCCATACTACTGTCATGCTAAAGGTTACACTGCATTTTAAAATGGGTTAGCCCAGATTTTTAAACAGCATTGTACCCAACTGCCAGCTGTTGCAGCTACTTAACTCCCACCACTCGCTCCACCAGAGCAAGAGCCCTGCTGCTTCCAGAGGCCGTCCCTTGGCCACTCAGAAGTCCACTCCCAGTGCAGGACGCACTTCTGATACGTCTTGCAGAGATGTGGTCACCTCGTCACCCAGGGCGGGGGGGGGTGCTAAAAATGGTGCCTGGACATTCGGCCTTATGAAAAGGACCACTTGGAAAAACGATGGCCATTGTCTATAATACGGTTTCGGCTCTGTTGCAAGTGGGGACCTAGAACCCCAGAAGTGACAGTGATCAGGCTGGCCTCTCCAAGGCAGACCAAGGAATGGGCCACTGTGTAACGCCGGCACCACCTGCCATAGTCTGGCCCCAAGCACGGCCTGGAACAGCGCAGGGCCTGGCAAGGGTGGACCACCAGAGTGCCCAGAGAAGCCACGGCCACAGACATGGCCACCAGAAGGCCCCTGCTGTGGACAGTTACCTTTCATGAAGAACCGGCAGGTGGGGCGAGGCCTCACCTTCCTGTCGCTGGGGTCTTTTACTTCGCCTTCCTCCAGGTCATCGTCCTGAAACAGAGGACAGTGTCTTAGCAAAGGTGGGAGGGGATCATTGGCACTGCTGCCATCAAACCATAAAGAGAAACAGCTGGGCATGGGGAACTTAGATATTGTCAAAGACTGCGTCTTGGCCCCTCACCAATTCATGTCAATTTTCCAAATCTTAGATTCCACACTTGTACAATTAGGGATGATCGCAAAGCTTACCTACAAGCTCTAAGCATTACTCACACAGAGGAACACTAGGTAAAAACACCCTGTGTACTCCACAAAGCACTTTCCAACGCAGGATTTTATTATATTTCTCCTAATTAACAACTTTGGGCAGGAAATGGCTACACTTCAGGTTAACTTCCTCTAATTTAGTCTTGGGTGGGGAGAAAGTTAGGCACTCAGGCCAAACAATGCCACCTGCCCGGTAATATGGGCCCTGACCTTGGCCATCAAATTTTAGAGTAACCCAGGAGCTTTACAAAGACCAAAGACCCACAGATTCCAACAGCCAAGACCTGACCACTGCTCTGTGCTCTCCCCAAGCTGCCCACTGCCCCAGGGCCTGTTCCCACCAGCTTGCAGCAGAGACCCTCCTCCAGCCACCCCCAGCCCACGTGGGTGCCCAGCTGCCCTCCTGACGTCCCCGGCACAAGACTGAGTGGAGGCTGGCATGTCCGGGATGGAAGACCTGGCTTCTCCCAGTGTGCCCTCGCAGGGCCAGCCTGACCCCTCCCACTCCCGCGGCACCACCCTCCTCGCCTGTCCCGCCCCGCCTGCTGGAGCCAGCTCCTGCCAGGCCTCCCCACACGCCCTCCTGAGCGCCTCCGGCCTGCGCTCCACAGTGCAAAGTGCCCTTTTCAGATTCCTTCTTCCCTCGCCTCGGCCCTCACCGTTCAACTCACGAGTTTTCTGGCCCTCGGGAGGCCTTCCCTGCATGCCCTGCCCAGCGGGTCCTCTTGGCTCCACCCCTCCGCCGAGTTTCGGCTACACCTGAACATCCTGGTGTTGACCACACTGCCGGCGTCTGCCCTGCGCACCATGCGCCCAGTGGGGCAGGACCCTGTCCGCCTACTCACCACCGAGTCTCAGGGACCAGGCAAGGCAGCATCTGGCTCGTAGTCAACAGTCAATAATTTTTTGTTGGATGAAGAAATGCTGAAATCAAACCCTGGATTCATGAAGACTTAACCTTTTAAAGCTTAAATATTTGCATGATTTCTGCCTTGAAAATATTTGATAATTAAAAAGTATTTTGGCGGTGGCTCAAGCCTGTAATCCTAGCACTCTGGGAGGCCGAGGCGGGCGGATTGTTTGAGCTCAGGAGTTCGAGACCAGCCTGAGCAAGAGCGAGACCCCGTCTCTACTAAAAATAGAAAGAAATTATCTGACAGCTAAAAATACATATATATATAAAAAATTAGCCGGGCATGGTGGCGCATGCTTGTAGTCCCAGCTACTCGGGAGGCTGAGGCAGTAGGATCACTTAAGCCCAGGAGTTTGAGGTTGCTGTGAGCTAGGCTGACGCCACGGCACTCTAGCCTGGGCAACAGAGTGACATTCTGTCTCAAAAAAAAAAAAAAAAGTATTTTGGGCCGGGTGTGGCAGCTCAAGCCTGTAATCCCAGCACTCTGAGGGGTTAAGGTGGGAGGATGGCTTGAGCTCAGGGAGACCAGTCTGAGCAAGATTGAGACCCCATCTCTACTAAAAATAGAAACATTAGCTGGCCACCGTGGCACGCGCCTGCAGTCCCAGCTACTCGGGAGGCTGAGGCAGGAGGATCGCGTGAAACCAGGAGTTGGAGGCTGAGTAAGCTGTGATGACACCACTGCACTCTACCCAGGGCGACAGAGTGAGACTCTATGTCAAAAAAAAAAAAAAAAGTATTTTATAATGAAAAGATCCCTGGGAGTTCTATTCTTAAGAGAACCAAGAAAATCTTTTTAAAGAAATGATCACAGATAACATGACAGGACACCTCTGTCCTCTGGTCTTTTAGTTCGTATTTCTCTTCACTGTTATTCTCACAACACTAAAATCTCAATGCCATGTTTTATGTAAGCTCAAATCTAACTTGAGAACACGTTCTCTCTTTCTTTGAATACATTTAAATTTTTCTGCTGCACTTGGAAACCCGTGCACAGGAGCTGACACGGTGAGCACAGAAGTCAGGGTTCTCGCTGAGCGTACTGGGTCGGGCTAGAGGCGTGTCCCTGCAAAGGCTGTCCTGTCAGCAAACAGACAGCCACCTGAGATGCTCAGGTGGGAAGCAGTCACAGAGACAAACCGAGAGGGGGGACCACGGAGCTCCCAGAAATGACCAGTCAACGCACAGAGACGCGTGGCCAAGCATCCACGACAAAACATCAACCCAAAGAGCACACGACAGGATCTCACTTTGTAAAAAACAAACAAAAATAATCAACCACTCATTCAGCAATAAAATATTATAAATTTTCAACTAAGCATCTATTTAGCACATGGTCTTTTAAGTGACAACAGATGATTAAAACAAGTTTTTAAATCTTAGTGTTTCATGCAAAAACAACTCAAGAAAGGGATCTATAGCCAAACTCCCAGCGCTGGCACTTGAGGCCGTCAACCAAGTGTATGACGCAGAGATTCCTTCGGGCCTTCCACTCGTGTGACCTGGACCACGGACGGCAGGAGCAGAGGACAAGCAGAGGCCAAGTGTACCAGCTAGCCACAAACTGGGGGGTCTATGGACAGGACAGCACCCACGAAGCTCTTGGCAAACACCACTCAACAGGCCAAAACGGCGCCCACAGGGAACACTGGTGAGTGGGGGGCCACAAGGCCTCCAGTCTCCACAGCCCTGAGGGAGTCCCAGCGCCTCAGCACCCCCTTGAGGGGGCCCCAAGCAAGTGGGCTTCGCCTGTTTGCCACGACAGTCACTGAGTGGCTGCCTACAACTGCCAGGCCCTGGGAGACGGCGGTGACCCAGCCAAGCAGGTCCTGGTCTTGAGATGTGTGTCTCTGGAGGTGCAGGTAGGAGGAGCGACACACACGCCCACAAATGAGCCAGTCAAGTCAGAGTGTGATAGGTACAGCCAAGATGGCAGGCCAGGTGTTAAAGGATGGAGAGGAGAGTCTGCAGGGGACAGCAAGAGGAAACCGGAGGGGCTCCTAGGGAACATGGCCCGACAGCCTGGAGGTCAGGTGCTCCTGCCTGCAGGCTGAGCCCACGGCTCACAGTGGCCGCCCACCCGCCCTGGTAAGGTCTGCTGCCCCCACAGCAGGCACAGGCTCTGCTGTGCCCAGTCACAACCCAAAATGTCACACGCCAGTGCTGCGTCCAAGAGCACAGACTTCCCGGGGACTTGGGGTCAGGGGCACGGCTGGCAGTGTGGGAAGAAAGCCGGCCTCCCTGGATGCCGGGGGAAGCTGTGCGGGGATCTCTTCAACACGCAGGGCGGGGGAACCAAAAACACACAGCGGAAGCCAAGAGTGCAAGAAAGTCAAACCGGGCTTTTATCCCGTGCGCTGTTTCTAGGGCAGCCAGCAGGCCAAGACCATGGGTGCCGCCCCCACCACACTGCAAAGCCCGTGGTGAGCCACAGCCAAGGCCCTGCAGGCCCCTGTGCAGACCCGTGACCCCCCGCCATGAATGCCCTGTGGACTTACGGAGCGCTGGACCCTGGGCACAAGGCCCGCCACACACACACACACACACACACACACACACACACACACACAGGGCTGTTATCTTCAGAACGCTAAAACCAAACTCGCAAGCAATCTCAACCCAACGACGTCATCTTCTGCCCCAAATCTCAGCGAAGTTGACAGCCTGAGTCTCACGGCTCCCACTCTGCCTTTGCAGCCCTGGGGTGGGGGAGTCTCCGGAGAGGAGGGAAAGCACAGCAGCGAGCACAAGGCGCCCGTGACGACAGCCTTATCGCACGTAAAAACGTAAGATGATATTAGTCAAAATTATTAAGGTAGGAGCCCACTTCCTACATCTGGCTGTGAGAAGATAAGAGATCTTGTAACCGCACACCCCTGCCCCAAAGTTCTGATCTAAAGAACCAAACTCAGATGAGCAACATCTCAGAGCCTGTGCATTACTGAGCACCACCACCGCCGGGACAGCTGACGGACAGATGACATCTTAACCCCACTGGGCGCGCCCAGACCCAGACGCCGCTGAGACTGTGGTGCTCCAGGGAAACCTGCGGCTGGACTTTCGATGTGTGATCTCGCCACCCAATAGAAAGGTTTCTGCCACGTCCCACACACCGTCCGTCGCAACGGCACCCCACAGGCAGACCCTTCCCCGACCCTTCCGATCTGCTCTCGCCCCCCAGTCCCTTTGCGCTCAACAGTCCTGCAAAGTACTGCTCAGTAGGACTTTCGGCTGTTTTCCCAAAAAAACTCGTAATTAAAGTTCTTTCAACAGGATTATCTTCCATAAAAACCCAACCTACTCAGGTCTATGGTCATGCATACATACTTCCCCTCAACCTGAGGGCCAGCTTAATTTAAGTTACAAAGAGTGTGGTGGCTTCAACAGAAGCCGTGGCACCTGGCGCACAGCCTGGTCTCCCCCGGTCTTTGCCACGGTCTTCAGGGATGCACCTGGTGCCTCTGCAGGGGACAGGCGACAGGGCAAAGACAAAAAGCGCCCAAAGAGCAGACACAACTGGAAGCGAACCTCGTTCTCTTCAGCCTTAAGAACCCAACAAGAACTGAAAATCCACGAGGGCCTTCGTTGAGGGCTAACTCAAATATTACTTAAAGACAGCAAAGACAACGGAAGAAATTACCTCTTCACGTAAAACAAAAACAAAACCTGGTACCTAAAAAAACTGGCGACCAGGCATTTTAATCACTCCAACCAACACCCCTGACGCACAGAGCAGAGCGGGGCTGCAGCCGTCGTCGCTGGCTGCCGATGGCAGGAGCCTCCTGACGCCCGTTCCTCACTCCTGACTCCCAGCACCTCCCTTCCAGCTGCGGTGGCGATGGGCCCACAGCCTCTGCTCCCTGCACTGCTGCCCCCTCGTCCCGAATGACACGTGAAGCCCTGAGCCAGGCCCACAGAGTCCTTCCCCTCCTGCACCGGCCAGCGCCCGGCTGGCGCAGATCGCCCTGCTGCGCCATACTCACGTCTATCTCCCCGTCATCGATTTCTCCATCATCATCCTCTTTCTTTTTCTCCTTGGCAGCCTCCAGGGGCTCCTTTTCTCCCACACTCTGGGCACCAGCCGCCCCCTCCTCCCTGTGAGCACCGTCACCCTTGTCCTCGTCGTCCTCGGCCACAGCCTTCTCGGCCTCGTCCTCCTGGGCAGCGGGAGCTGGCTCCTCAGGGACCTCCTCGTCATAGTCCAGCTCGTGCTCGTCCAGCTCCCTCGTGACCGAGGAGGCCTCGTCCCTGAGGTCGCTCGTCCGGTCTTCCTCCCCCTCGTCCCCTTCGTCCTCACCCGGGGGGCTGGCTGGGCCCCTGCTCAACTCGTTGGCCTCGGAGTCCTGGTCCTGAGATTTGGGCTCACTCGCTCGGTCCTCCTCGTCCTCCTGGCTCGGCCCCCCGGCCGCATTTTCTTCATCCTCCAAATCAGAAGCCCTCCCCCCAGCTCCGTCCAAGTCCTGCTCAGACCCACTGTCCCTCAGAATGTCATCATCCGAGAGCCCCTGCGGCTGCTCTTCATCCTCTGGAGAGCGAGGATCCCGTTCAGGGCTCTCGGCCACATCCATCGGTACCCACAGTTCTGCAAAGGAAAGAACACAGAGTCACAGCATTTAGCAGAATGGCGAGGCAACCCGTTCCTGACCTTCCTGGCCCACGCTCCTTCCTGACCTGACGGAGAAGCAGGACCTCCGGGTGCACACAGCGCTCTGCAGAGGAAGACAGGCCGTAGCTCCACTGCACAGGGTCGGATTCTGCGCAACTGAGCTGGGTGTTAGGTGCCTCCTGTTTTCAGTGATCTGGCAGAATGAGAGGGGGCCCGGCATACCCCTTCCCCTCTCAAGGGCAGCCCACACAAGTTATCAGAAAGTGAGCAGTAAGATATGGATTGCAAAAAATGTTTGATTCTTAAGAATATTTACTTCTGAAATTCAGGATAATTTGCATTATGGAATGAGATAGCAAAACTGAAGGCGACGTGTGACCATTGTCCTGGAGTCATCCTAAGGATGCCCGGGCCAGCCGTCAGCAAAGCCCAGGTGAGGAGCCCTTTCCTGACGCCAAGCGCACTTCTCAGAGCAGGGCCTCCAGCCGCCCGTTAGGGCTCCCCGGGTGTTCTCGACAGACACAGACCCGGGGCCGCCAGCGGAGCCCAGAGGCAGTGTCCGCATGTCCAGTGACTCTCACACCAAATCTCACATGGGGATTGTTGTAGAAAAGAACACTGGCAGAAAATTTTACACATCCAAGTAGTGTGCTTATGTAAAAGACAGTGTTGCTGTAGAAGACTTTATTTCTATTTTTACTAATCCAGACTTAATTATACAGTGAATATTTTCTCGTTTTCCCACCTCAGAAACTCAAGACAGGGCACTGCTCCCTCTGTTCTAAAGGGGGTCACACGAGGCGGGGTATGAGCGAGCGCCAACCCCAGTGGTGCGCCGCAGACCCGCCCACTGCACCCGCCCGGAGCAGGGGGCCCTGCCAAGTGGGTGTGGAGCAGCAGGAACAGCACTGGGTTCTGTGTTCACTGGAGTCTTCATCCTCTGAGGCTGCTTAACATTTTTTATTTCAAGTAACATGTGTCCCAGTCACGCCACTTGGCATCTCAGCAAGATCTGGAAACAGTTGATTCATCCCAAGATAACTACAGGCCTAGAGGCAGCAAGTCATGCATTGCACACTGGCATTTTTTGTATATATCAATTACTTATGTAATTACATATCTTAAAGATAAAGGTATATATCTTTTAAATTTATACTTTTAAAAGAACAACTTGTTTAAAGATGCATAATATCAAGTGTTGGTATCTGAACCTACAGTTAAACATCTTTCTTTTTTGCTGTTAATGGAAATTAAAATTGCACATACATTAGGATAAATCACTTAAAATTCATCACTTTATAAAAACTAAATGGTTAGCAATAACATACATTTACAAACCAACCAATCCATTCTAAGTCACTTAAAAGTAGACAGTTTTGAAAATCGTTCACTTTTCGGTCTAACTATACTGCGGGTCAGTACCCAGAGGTAGGGCCCTAGAAGGAATTACTGAACAGTCAGTCCCGAAATGCAAAGTGAGGACTGGAGGCGGCTACCCAGCTACCCCACAGGTTCCCGAGCTGCAAGCAGCTGCAGGGGCCGCACAGTGCAACAGCGGCCCCCTGTTGAGGCCTCTAGTGTATGGGGTGTTACAGCCAAGTCAGGAAGTGAGTGGCAACCTGGCAATCCCCTCCCACCTGTACTTAGTGATATTAATAACACCCTGTATGTGTCTTTATACAGTTTTTATTACATTGTATATCTTAAAATCTTGTCCATAGAAGGGCAGGGACTTTTCATCTCCCCAGCTGCCTAAGTCTAGCATCTGTTACCCAGTAGGATGTGGTCATGCTGAACTGGTTACTAAGTGTTACAATCTGACAAATTCAGATTCTCATACTTTATAATCTAATAGCAACCTCAGAAACAAAGTTATCTCTTAAATCAACTGTTATACAAAACTAAATGTCCCTTCAAACTATTAAAATATTTAAAAAATCACACTATTGATACTCTGCAGAAAACACAGCAAGACCGCCACTGCTTTGCAACATACTATCCTGCACTAAGCAATGCTTTGCACAGACTCTGGTAGCCCGGGATCAGCCCTTTTTCTAGGGCCCAGGTGCAAACCGGTTTGCACTTTGGTTTCATTGCCAAGATTATGCCCAAGAAAATTGTATTTTATATTTTGGCAAACTTGAAACAAAATCCTAAAGAAATAAAAGAGTTCCTAAGCGGGCCAGTTAACAGCAGGAAGGCGCCTTTTAGTGCACTGTGCTCTTCACGGGATACACGGGCAGCACAGTGTAGGCTCTGCATTACAGCCTGGATCCCAGCCCTGCTGCTCCCTGGGGTTAGGATCTTGGGTTCGCTCATTATGTGAACTCGCCAGACCTCGGCTTCTTCATCTGAAACATGGGGACTTTATGAGACTGTCACAATGACTTGAGATACCCCCTGATAATGTGTCTGGAACATGTGCGACACATTTTAACTTACGCTGAATTACCGTGAAGACGAGCAGACGTCATCTCCAATTTATTACCACCACATCCCTGTCACTGCTGTCAGAGTCAGTCCCAGTCTCCTGAAGCACTTGGGAGTGATTTATTCATTGTTTCACTCACAAACACCTGAGAATCCACTTAACATAAGATTACCTTATGAGAGCAATGCAGTAAAACCAACAGCCAGCCACCACCTGCTGACAGACTGCTGCCAGGCACCTAACTTACACCCTCACATCATTCTGAATTCTCACATCAGCCTTCAAAATAAGTGCTGTTCCCCCGTCTCTAGATAAGGAAGCCGAGGCCACATGGCGGCTGCAGCGCAGACCCGCTGTCCAGGTGC
Source organism: Varecia variegata (assembly GCA_028533085.1). Taxonomy (NCBI): domain Eukaryota; kingdom Metazoa; phylum Chordata; class Mammalia; order Primates; family Lemuridae; genus Varecia; species Varecia variegata. Next base: position 134,067,633 of record CM052442.1, on the reverse strand, counting down.
ACGCACTGGCACAGCCCTGGACTAGGCAAGGAGGTAGCATCTGGGAACCAACCCCTACTGTTAGCCACTGTTCGGTAGGAAAGAGGGACCCAAGTTCCAAACCGATTTTATAAATTCTTTTTTGGAACATACCCCATGCATAAATTGGGGATTTCTGTTAACTAGCAGATTTTGCCATCTTTCTTTTTTCCTTTTTAAGTTTTGTGCTGGTCCATCTATACTCCCATCTCAGCCCTCTGCGAAGCAAATACACACGTTTTCATAAAGATGGACAAGTTACTGTCTGATCCAATAATATAAAGACTCCTAGTTAAAAAACAGTGATGACCGACCATACGAAGATCCAACTGGTGACATCAGTCATTTATTTTACGATTTCAAACTTGTCTAAAGTTCAAAGATTAGACACTTAAATTAGACATGAATCCAATAAAAGAAACCCCCCAAAGGTACACCACCTTTACACTGAGACCACAGGAAATGCTGACGAAAATTAAAACCCCAAGAGGTTGGTGTATTGCGATGTAAAAAAGTTTTAAGAAGTACTCACCGGGCCTGCTCGCCCTCTGCAGTTTGACTTAGGAAATTACTTCAACATCCAAGGCTGCAAAATCACTCTTTCTGCCTCAAGAGAATGGCCCAAGAGTACCTGATGCCCACCCAAGGCAGCTTGCTCTCCGTGTCAGTGGGGACTTCTGAGAATCACGGCTGCTCTGAGAGTCTGAGGAAGGGTATGGCTCCTCTCCCTAGAGAAGCCTGGACATACGCAATTTATCTTCCACTTCAGGGAGTTCAAAACCTCTCAAGGTCCACCCAAAGTCTTGACATTAAGAACTCTGACCTCAGTAATTATACATGATTCTACTACATATCCATACTTACCACACTGGGTCACAACCATGTGTTTGCAAAGGCTGTTGGGAGACCCCCGCTACCCACAGAGCACCCAAGTGTGAGTGCTTAGACTCGCTTCTTTGTTCTCTGAGCTCACGGAAGGGCTGGCACTTAGTAGCACAGTTTCCACATGATTTATTGTCTAAACTGGGACATTTCTGAGACTGAAAAGGGGCACTATTAACAATTACAGGCTGGGCACAGTGGTACATGCCTGTAATCCTAGCACTTTGGGAGGATCACTTGAGCCCAGGAATTTGAGACCAGCCTGGGCAACACAGTGAGACCCTGCTTCTAAAAAAAATTTTAAAATTAGCTGGGCGTGGTGACACGTGCATGTAGTCCCAGCTGCTCAGGAGGCTGAGGTGGGAGGGTCACTTGAGCCGAGGATTTCAAGGCTGCAGCGAGCTATGATCGCACCACTGCACTCCAGCCTGGACAACAGAGTGAGACCCTGTCTCTAAATAAACAAAAGTCAATTACAACAGGCATGAACAGGGGCTTCCCTAGGCACACTAGGACACAGTCACCCTTACGGGGCTCTGACTCATTTCCTGAGGAAAGGAGTCACATTGTCTTTTTTCCCATGGGACCTCCTGGGATTTTTTTTTTTACTGTCAGAGGGTACACACAGGTGAACACCTTTCAGAGAAAAACATGCCAATGAATCTACCTGTTTATCAGAAGCAACTTGAGTCACACCTTGTGGCACAGAAGAGAAGGAACATCACTGGGAATGAGGAGGCAGCTTGAGTTCCAGGCCCTGCTCTGGCCAGGTTAACTGTCTCTCCGGGTGTCAGCGTCCTGTTTTGAAATTAACTCAATTTGGCACATATCTGAGTGTGTACTCTATGCCAGGAGCAAGGAAGGGAAACATGTGGCCCAGTAAGCATTAGCAATGAAATGGAGGGTCCTACGGTCAAGTCCCAAAACGACTCCCAAGTTTACCATTTTTGCTCAGTTTGGTCTTCTTACAGAATCACCCTGTAATCGAGGACTCTCAGCAAGATTCAGAGCTAAATCCTTAATCCTCTGATCCACAAGATGGGGAACTTTCCCAGGGAATGAAATAACAAGTGTTCATCATTGTGATTCTGATGCCTACTGCATTTGGCAGACAATCCTCGATAAATGCTTGTTGAATACATGACAAAATCTTGTTACCTGATGAACTACCTTGATGAACATACCAGAAAAAAATTTAAATTAAGTGCCTAATTTGTAAAAGACAACAGCACAATTCAGACATGGAACTGGTGCTGTCTCCCTTCCCAGCGGCCACCCTGGGAGGTTGCACACTGATTCCAGGGGCACTGCTGGAGCACACAGCATTTTGGGACCTTCCCTTTTTGAGTGCCCTTCAGAGCCTGCAGAACACTTTCCTGGTGCTCTCAGTGGTGGCAAATCTTCCTCCTCTCAAGGTGGGTCACTTTGAGAAACTGCTGCAAGTCAATCAGAGTCTCATCTGGTAAGTGAAGGTGAATTATCAAGCCAGGTAAGATAACTTTTGGCCAAACATGGGGTGTGGCTATTGAATGAAACTGATCTTCTCATACAGCTTATATTTTTACTACAGGAGTTCTAAAGAGGTTTTGGCAAAGGAACAACAATGAAACACAAGCATAACATTTTAGGTCAATTACTTTTAACAGACCAGTCCTTATTTGAATGTCTAAGGTTTGATATGTTTGGCTAAAACTCTCATTCACAACTTCATGGGCTTATAGTACCTAAAGGATGTCAGGGTTGGTGACAGACCCTACCTGCAAACTGGCTAAGTTTGACCACCAAAAAAAAAAAAAAAACTGCTCAATGAGAAAGTACTCAGCTTCAGGTGATCCGTAGCTGTGATAAAATACAAAACCTCTTTTAACATGAGCAAGGCCACAGCTTACCTGTTTGCTTTCTGGAGTGATTCCACAAAGCTTTTTGATAATGTTTGAGCATTTCCCACCTAAAGCGGGAAAGGAGTTCCTGGCTTTGGGACACATTTGACTGGTTCCAGACCTGGCTGCGCTTCCCACTGTGCTAAAATAATAGTAAAATGACCAGGCACAGACTCTCCTCCCAGGGCTGGGAAGTGGGAATCTGCCTCTGTCCAGCCTCACCCTGATACTCAACTACAGCCCTGGGAAAGGACCACTCCACAGCAACAGGACAGAGGTGAGTCTCAAAGGAGAAATGATGAGAGCCTTGCTACACCCCAAACAGTACTTCCGATGCCAAACAACCTCTTCGTTTTTTTCCCTCAAATGGTCTGAAGAATGATCTACTCTTGCAAATGAGTTTGCTGAACAAATCTCATCTAAAACGATCAACCACTCTGCCTAGCAAACTCAGCAGTCATATTCAGGAAAACTTAATTTTTAGTAGGAGTAATATTCTAAGTCTTGAAGTCTTAGGTTCTTCCAGCACAACAGCGGCAGTTAGCTTACATCAAGGACCTGGCACCCTCTGAGCTTCTAAGCAAAGAGTGCAAGGAAGTTACATATTCCTGAGACGCTGGCGCGCGTCTTGGGGTAGTCCGTAAGACCAACCTGCGCACACTTTGAAGCGGCGGGAGCAAGTTCCAGGAGTCCCCAAAGAGCTCAAAGTTCCCCGAAGAGCCCATCAACAGTCGGGGCTGGCCTACTCAGAGGCGAACCTGCGTGCCTCTCACCCCCCTTTGCGGGCGGCGAACATGTGCCGCACGAGTGGCCCGGAAGAGAAATGACAGCTTCAGGAAAATAAACTCCGCCGCGGGGCGCGAGGAGCTCAGCCACCGAGGGCGCCCGAGGGCCCGGGGGCCGGGATCGCGCGGGCGGAACGCGGGGCTGTGCCTGTCTCAGCGTCCCCCTTCCCGGGCCCGGGAGCCACGCTTCGGCCCGCGGCTGTGCACGGCCGGAGGAGCGCCGGGCTCCCGGGCCTCGCTCCCGCCGCCGCCGCCGAGGCGGCCTCCTCCTCCCCGCCGCCGCCCGCCCGGCCTCCCGCCGCCCGCCCGGCCCCGCTTACCTCAGCGCGAGGTGTGGGGAGGGGGCCACGGCTCCGCTGGAGTCGGGGCGGCGCGGAGAAGACGTCCCTCGGCCCTTCCGCTCCTTACGGGCTCCGGCTCCAAGCGCGACGCTGGCGGAACAAACGGGCTCCACTACCCGCGGGGGCCGGCCATTGTGCGACGTCATCAGGTCGCGACGGTAGTCCTGCGGCCGGCGGGCTTCCCTCGCTCGCCCCGCCCTCCGCTCCGCTTCCTTCCGGCCTCCGCGCGGCCCCGCGCCCGCGGCGCGCGCCCGCCAAACCTCGCCACAGCGCAGGCGCAGAGAGCGTCCTGCCTCGATGGGCGGGGCTCCGGGCACGCGCCTGCGCACTGGGCTCCCCGCTCACGCCGGACCACGTGCGGGGTGTCGGGCGAGACACGAGGGGCGCGGGGCTCGGCGACGGCTGGAGCGGGTCTCAAAGCTGAGGGGTTTAAAGCCGTTTTTGTCGGGCCGACACCCTGCCGCGTTCCGGGGTGCTAGTGCCACATGCTCGGCGCCGGGACCGGCTGAGTTCCGCGCTTTGGGCTGCGAGTGTAGACGCCTGGCCGGGACTCGCGTCCACACGGGCCGCGACGGGTGCGCTCCAGGGGGGTTGACCCTCGCGCCTCCCGCCTCGCGCCCCGGGGCCGGACGAGACGTCGGACCCACGAACTGACGAGGACGGAGGGGCCCCGGCCGGCCAGGAAGGTTCTGGGCGCTGCACACCCGGGTCACGCCGAGGGCCTGGTCGCAGCTGCGGAGTCACGTGTCCCCAGTGAACGCGAAGGCTGGCCCGGCGGGCTGCCTTCGGAGACCGGCCTTGAGGGGATAATTGGGTTAAATGAAGCTCGAGGGTGGGCCCAGAAGGTGCGGTCTGCAAACCAGGACGAGCCCTGCCAGACCCGCCGTCAACACCTGGTCCGCACTTCCAGCCTCCGGAGCAGCGGGGACATCGTGTGTTTGAGCCACGTGGTATTTTGTTAGGCGGCCCGGTTGTATGAAATACCCCGTTGGCAAACTCAGGCTCACAGGGTCGGTTCTGGTTGCCACGGCCTGGAGGGGAGGAAAGGAGAGCGATTGCTTAAAGAGGTTCACGGACTCTTTTAGGGGTGACGAATATGTTCTGGAATTAGGTAATGGTTGCACAACTTCGTGAATACACTAAAAACCACTGAACTGTACACTTTAAAAGGGTAAATTTTACGGTATTTAAATTACTTCAATAAAGCTGATTTTTTAAAATATTCTTTTTTTTTTTTTGAGACAGAGTGTTGCTCTGTCACCTGGGCTAGAGTGCCGTGGCATCAGCCTAGCCCCAGCAACCTCAGACTCCTGGGCTCAAGTGATTCTCCTGCCTCAGCCTCCCGAGTAGCTGGGATTACAGGCGTGTGCTAATTTTTCTGTTTTGGGTAAAGACAGGGTCTCACTCTTGCTGAGGCTGGTCTCGAACTCCTAAGCTCAAGTGATCCTCTGGTTTCCACCTCCTAGAGTTCTGGGATTATAGGTGTGAGCCACTGCACCCGGCCAAAATATTCTTTTTTTAAAAAAGGAGAAAACTGAAAGGAGATAGGAGAGGAGGGGAGGTGTAGGCCAGGAGCTGATAAGAGGTGGGAGGAGTCTGCCTCCCAAATAAATCTTCATTGTCCCCCTCCTGCATCCCCCACCCTGGTCCCAGCCACCATGGCCACCTGCCAGGACCAACACTGCAGCTCCCTCACCTCCCTGCTCCTACCACGCCCCCTCAGGCAGCCAGAGAGCCTCCTTCCTAAACCTCAGGTTGGTTCTGATCTTCCCACTTCAGCTTGAGACCCCTCTGCAGCTCCTTCTGGCCCCCAGACAAAACCCAAACTGCTGAGCATGATCACCATGTTCCTTATGATGTGGCCCTGCCAGCCTGGCTCTCCTGCCGTCTGCTTGCTCCACGTGTGCTCTGCCCCAGGTCTTTGCACAGGCCGTCCCAGCTGCCTGGAACACGATTCCCACCTTTCTCCTGTGCCCGGCTCACACCAGATCCCCCTCCCAGAGCCCTCCCAACGCCCTGGGGCGAGGCTGGGTTTGGTGCCATCTGTGTGTGCCCACAGTGCACCCTCAGGGCAGGTCGCACCACTGGGCTGAGATCTTCTAGAGGGAGGTTGGCGACATTTGGAGGGTGTATGGGGGTGGGGGCACTGAGAAGGAACCCAGGTCTCTCTAAATCCAAATGCCAGCGGCTCACATCCCCGAGCTGTGAGCCAGAGGCCCCACTGTGAGGGTCCAGGAAGTGTCCTCCCGGCCCTCAGCTTTCTTGCTGTGCAAAATGGGGCTGTTCGTGCTGCTGCCTCCCTCCACGAGAGAGTAACGGGGTGGTGAGGTGACCGACACAAAAGCCTGTCCAGCATCTCTGCAGCCTTCACTCAAGGCGGGCCCTGTGCCCAGGGGCTCCCATAAGATCCCTGAGAAGCCGGTTTACAGCTGGGGAAATAGAGGCTGGACAGTCACAGTGCTGGGGGTTCACCCCAGCCAGTCGGACCACAAAACCCAAGCGTCGTGTGATGCACTGAACGTTTGTCCAGATCACATCATGCTCGTTGTTACGTAGCAGGTGTGAACGTGTTTTATTCAGCCCTAGTCCCTGGGGGTCCCATTACTAGCGGTCACGGACACTGGCTGGCCCATCCCCCACATTCCGTGTGCCAACAGACACGGTCCCATCTGGCAGGTGCCTTTTGGCCAGTTGAGGACAGCAAGCCTGCACTGACGTTACCGACCACAGTCACAGACCACGCCACCAACTGCAGCGGATTTTGCATGGCTGTAATCAGCAAACGCTGAATCTGAATTTAACAAAAGATGTGGTAAACTATGTTGGGTCGCAGTCCCTTTGCAAAATAATGTGGCTTTGTTGAGAAAAGCGTCCTGTGACCAGAAATTCTACCCTAGACAGGAGTTCTCACCGTGGGACCCTGGACCCCATTCTCAGCATCGCCTGGGCACCCGGCAGGAACGCCTGTTCCCAGGCTGGCCCGGAAAGAGGCTCTGGGACCTCCAGGAGGGGCGCGACTGCCTGTGCTTTAACAGCCTCCCGAGGGGTTCCGGTGCGCGATGGCACGTGGGCACCGCTGGGCAGGCATCTCTTGGCGTGGGCACCAAGAGACACGGACAAGGCTATTCGTAGAAGATCTTTTAGTAGCAACTGAAGTAACAAAGGAAAAACACCTGAACATGACCCAAATAGTTGCCAATAGATGATTGTAATATATTATGACATATTATTATATAATAATAATAGATGTAATATTATAATAGTAATGTATATTTATAATATTGTAGTTGTTTAAAATTATAATATCTGAACTCTGGATATATACATATATAGATATAATATTCATGTGGTCGTTTATAAATAATGTTGAACACAAAAGGCAAGTGGCAGAACAGGGTACGCACATAAGATTAAGGCCATGAGCACTTTTGGCAAGGACGCAACGCGACTGACCTCACATGCTGCCGCTGGGGGTGTAAAAATGGTGTGACCACTTTAGAAACCTGTGTGAGAGTCTTCACTAACACTGAACACGCATGCAGCCCATAACCTGCCTGTTCTACTCCTCTGTGCGCTCCCAGAAGAAATGGGGTCTGTGGTACATTTGAGAAAATGTGCTTGTAAGTGTACAGTTACATGAGTTTTCACGAAGTGTACAGCCGCGCAGTCCACCGCCCGCCATGACTCTGTGGCAAGTACCCATCCCTTCGCCACACAAGCCAGGATTCCAGAGTGGGAGGGAGAAATGTCTTCCAATTCCCTTATTTGCAGAGGAGGCTGAGGCCACACCCTGGCTTAGTCACAGAGCCCACACTGAAGCCCGGGTTTCTCAGCTCCTCTGCACTTTCCACTGAGCAAAGCCGCTTCCAAAAAGGGCAGCAACTGCCCCATTGAAGAGCAAGGGGGAGCCATGGCAGACTCTTGAGCAGGAGAGTGGCATGAAGAAAGCAGCATGTTGGTGATTTTAAAGGCCCTATCTGGTAGCGCCAATACCTGACTCATCTTTGCTCTGTTGCCATTCAATGCCTTTCTCTTGGTTTCCAGTGATTCGGTCTCTCTTTCAATCTATATTTTTCTTTGTAGAGATGAAGTCTTTCCTTGTTGCCCAGGCTACAGTGCAGTGGCTGTTCACAGGTGCCATCATAGCGCACTGTGGCCTCGAACTCCTGGGTACAAGCGATCCTCCCAACTCAGCCTCCCGAGTAGCTGGGACTGCAGGACTGCAGGTGTGCACCACCATGCCTGGCTAATCTGATCCCTTTTAGTGGCAAGCCTTGGCTGGGTGTGGTGGCTCACGCCTGTAATCTTAGCACTTGGGAGGCTAAGGTGGGAGGATCACTTGAGCCCAGGAGTTGGAGGCTGCAGTGAGCTGCAGTGACACCACTGAACTCCAGCCTGGGTGACAGAGCGAGACCCTGTCTCTAAAACAAACAAACAAAAGCATGACTGTGCTATGGCTTCAATGTGTCTTCCAGATTTCATGTGTTAGAAACTTAATATTCAAATTCATATACGTTAATGGCATTGGGAGGTGGAGTGTGGGGGATAATCAGGATTAGCTAAGGAGATCAGGGCAGGGTCCCCACGCTGGGACTGATGGATTTACAACGGGAGGACAGACCCGAGCTGCCACGCTCTTGCCCTTTCAACATGTGATGCCCTCTGCCACGCAATGACACAGTGGGGCCCTCGCCCGATTGCCGGCGCCGTGATAGTGGACGTCCCAGATCCCCGAACTGCAGGACATAAAGCTCTGTCCTATCAATTACCCAGTCTCAGGTACGAGTTACAGCAACAGAAAACAGACTAAGGCACCTGTAAATTTCTATCTGATGCTGGATATTGTGGATAAATTATTGCAGGGGTGGTTGTTCCCCCAACGGCCGCCAGAGGACGCCAGCCCGCCCCGCGCCGCTCTCAGGTCTGGCCGGGGGCGGGGCGGAGGCAGGGCGTGGCAGGAGCGGGGGCGTGGC
>CM052442.1:134047022-134058654 GCA_028533085.1 Varecia variegata | reverse complement strand
GCAGGTGCGCTGAGCCCCCCGTCCCGGGTGCCCTCTGGCTGCCGCGGTTCTCAGGGCCTGGGGTGGGGACAGGATCCCCTCCCGCTGGCCTGAGGCTGGGGTTTCCGTGGTTCCTGCGCCCGGGCCGGCACCACGGGCCTCAGCGGGCTGGCCTGGGCGAGGGAGTGACGGAATGACTGAATGACTGAATGAGAGAATGCCACCTTAGCTCCTGCTCGTGGTCTGGACTTACTGCGGGCCTGGAGTTTCTTCCCAGGGACAGTGGGGAGCTCGGCCCTGCTTCGGCCGCAGAGCCCACGTGGACCAGAGTGACCACCGTGGCCCATTCAGCGGCCTGCCCAGCCTGCCACCAGCCCAGGGATTCGTGTCCCTTCCTGTGGGGCTGGCCCTGTGACTGCCAGAACCCATGGAATGCAGGGGAGGGGCGCCACGCTCTAACAAGGCCCGGAAGCTTCCTTGCTTGTGCCCTGGAGAACCCCAAACCGCTCTGCCAGAGGCAGAGCCTCGTGGACAGCGAGAGGCCCAGGCGGCCCGGCCCTCAGCACTGGAGAAGAACCGCGCAGCTGAGCCCAGCCAGCCCGACAGACGTGAGGGACAGTAACACGGTGGCTGTTCTCACCATTGCCTCTTGGGGTGGCCGGTTACATGGCAACAGAACCAAAGCAGCGAGTGGACCGTAGTGTCTTTGGCCACAGATCGCCGCCCACACAGGGGCCAGCCTCTGCTAACAAGTTCACCACCTGAACATAGGAATGACTTTTTAAGCAACCAGCCTGCCTCTGAATCGTCACTCACAACTTTAGATCTCCACACCCGTCGTCTTTCATGCACCTGTCACCTGAGGTTCGCAGAGCACTCCCCACCTTCTGTCTCTAACCTGGCACTGCCCACGTCCCCTGACCGGAGATCAGCACAGTCACCTCCAAATGTCCAGGAGTGACACTCAAGATGTGTAATTACATCCAGACCCGTGGCCACTGACCAACCAGAATGGTCACAGCTGTGGGACCAGACATTAACTCTTTGGCTCCTGGACCACGGGAGAGGTCTAGAAGCTTCCAAGGGGGGTCGGGGTAGCCGAGATAGCTCAGACAAACTGTCATGGAAGCAGTTTGATAGTTTCATGGCTGGTGTGGCCACACTGATGTGTGTGGGTGCCTGGGGCCCACGGAGCACAAAGTCCCCTTGTGGCTCTCCCCACCCCACCCCACCCCACCCCTGGAAAGCGCAGCCGAGCAGCCCCTCCCGATCTGCCCGCTCCCGTCCTCGGACCGTGTACAACAAGGATGCCAGGAGCAGGCAGGCCCTTGCACATGGACGTTCCATGATCTTTCTAATCACACGTCCACCCATATTTACAACTGCAGATAAAGAAGACAAGGCAGCCCAGTCCCTGGGGAGTATATTCCTGCCTTCGGGCTTTCCTGGAGTCCTGGGGAGCAGGAGAGGCCACTGCACCCTGGGGCCGAGGACGCCAACCTCCTAGAAGGAGAGATTTCCAACCCCAGCTCTGCCGTTTACCAGCTGTGTGGCCTTGAATGCATCACTTCATTTCTGAGACTCTGCTTTCTCTTCTGCAAAATGGGGACAATAGCAGTTCTTGCCATGCAGCATAGCTGTGATGGCCACGTAAGATGCCAGGGGCTTTGCCGGCGCCGGGCACACAGCGAGCTCCTGATCAATGGTTGCTGTTAACATTAAATGTGTGCACGTGGAAACAGGAGAGAACATGCATCTGTGATTTACAGTCTGCCTTTTCACTCAACCCGTCGCAAACACCTTTACGTGCCAACAAATACTTCTCCACGACACCAGTTTTAACAGCCAGATGTCCCACTGTGGGGACGCAGCACTTGCCACTTCAAGTGGATATTTCAGTTGCCAGTGAGCTGTCCTGATTGTGGACAGAAGCTACGCAACCGGGGAGAAGTCACCAGGGTTTCTCCGCTGCTGCGGGGGGCGGGCCTGTTTGCTGCAGGACTCTGGGGTAGACAGAGGGTGTCGCCTGTGAAATGTGGCTGTGGGCAGAATTCATGATGGTGGCAAACGCACTCTGCGCTGTTGGAGGGGGTGACATTAATGCTACTCTGACCACTGCCGTCCTGTCCTAGAGAAACGACGGACCCACCAAGATCGAGGGCAAGGGAGTGGCGCAGAGCAAAGGCCCCGGGTGGAGCTGAAGGTGTGGGCTCCAGTCCCGGCCCTGCTGCTGACAGAGAGTTTTCTCCTCTGTCGAGGGGGTGAAATATCAGCGTCCTGCTCCAAAGCTTGCCGTGTGGGTTGACTGAGAGAGTCCATGTGTAAACACTTAGCGCAGTGCCTGGCATGCAGTGCTCAATAAATCCCAGCTGTCACTTGTTATTCCTGTGAACTCCGTGACTTTGGGAAACCACGTCCCCTCTCTAGACCTCCGTTTTCACCTCCCCGTGATGAGGGCTTTGGGGTGGATGTAGCTGCATCCCATGCTGTGTGAGCCTGTCCTCCAAGTAAACTCGGCGCCTTGGCTTCTCTGCGATAATCGAGGTGATTTCAGCACCGCGAGGGCAGGACAGCAGCCAGGAGGTGTAGGTGCAGCTGAATTCGCAGGAGGGCCGCCTGGTGGTGGAGGCCCAGGAGTGTGGGAGGTGGGCTGGGGGTAGCAGAGGGGATGGCCAGAGTGGGGGAGACCTGTGTCCCCTGGGTACAACTGAGCCTCTCGTGCCAGGACAGCTCATGGAGCCAGCCTTCCCGGCAGCCCCAGGTGTGGCTGTCCCCTCTGCCACCACTTTCCCTCCCCCTCAACCCCCTCCACTCATCTCTGTGGCCTCAACTTCAGTGGGTCCTAAAACAGTCACATCTTCTGGGCAAGCTGATGAAAATAGTCATTGGCCAGTGTGCTCAGGGCAGCCTTGGTCGCAATACCCCAGACTGGAAGCAGCCCAGGAGCTCGTCAACGGGGCGGTGGATAGACATATTGTAGTCTGATCTGACCGTGGAACATTATACAGCAGCAAACACGGATGAACTGCCCTTGGGCACAACACGGATGCACGTCTCAAACAGTCACATTGAGCAAAGTGAGCGAGACTTAGCTCTGTGTTACTCTGGCCATAAAGCTCACGAACAGGGCATTTCCAGACCCAGATGAGCACACCAGCTGCTGTGGGGGGAAGTTCAGCTCCAGCTGGGTCCCCAGAAGGCTCCTGTGTGTGACGTGGCCCAGGCTCCACCTGGCTCCCTCACCTGGAGCCACTTGCCCCTCAGGTGCGGTGCTGTGGGCGGGACGCTCACCAGGAGTACGAATGACTCTTGGTTGATGCGGTGACTGTTGCCGTGGGGGTGATGCCCCCCACACCCCGGCCCCATGGGATGCAGAACTGCCCACCCCGGGCCCGTAGGCTCCCAGCCGTCACTTCATGTTCACGTTGCACGACGTCACGTGGCGTATCCTTGGATCCATTTGATTTTCCATTCACCACACTTTGTGTTCTTCCTGTGTCTTGCCTGTGACTGGCAAGTGACACGTCTGTGTGCCCTTCTGGGCCTGCCCTGAGCTGCTGTTATTACTGCAAAGCTGCAAAGAGCACCAGGGAGAGCTGGCCGGGCGCACGTCCACGCCCGCCGAGGAGGTGACGCCCGCAGGCCCAGCCCTGACCCCTCAGGGGCTGTGTCCCGAGTTTGGTGCAGCAGGTGGAGGTTCCCACGGCTGCTGGAGCAGATCCACACACTTGGCTTAAAACAACACACTGATTCCCGCAGCTCGGAAGGTCAGAGGTCGACACGGACCTCCCAGGGCTGAACCAGGGTGTCCCCGGGGCAGGCTCCTTCTGGAGGCTCCAGAGCAGGATCCTCTCCTACCTGCTCAGCTTCTGCGGCCCCCACATTCCTTGGCACCTGTGTCCCCTTCGGTGTGACAGCTACAAGGCCGGCGAGGCCCTCTCACGGCCCGTCCCTCTGCCCCTCTCCCCGCCGCCCTCTTCCACTTATGAGAACCTCGTGGTTACATAGCGCTCACCTGGGTGATCCGGCATAATCTCCTCACCTCACGGTCAGCTGAGCCCAACCGCAGCTCCATCTGCAACCCTAGTGCTCCTCTGCTGTGTGAGGTCACATATTCCCGGGCCTGAGGATTAAAACAGGGACATCTCTTGACCTAATAGGACAGCAAAAAACAAACAAAAATACCCATGGACATCTCTGGAGCCGTTCTCCTGCCGACCATGTCTTTGTCCGCATCTGCTGCATGTATGAGAATCCGTGGCGTGTGCGCCCGGGTGCACCTGGCAGCTCCCTCGCAGGGTTGGTGCTGAGATTTCTCCGGGCTGACTCGTGGAGCCAGGGGCTGGCCGAGCGCCGTGCCGAGTTGCCGTGGGACTCAGCATTACCTCTGCTCCAAGCAGGACCCGACTGGGCCTCGTCTCGTGCTGGAATGATGCATGATGTTCGTGTCCGCTGCAGCAGTCCGGCTGCCGTGCGGGCCTGTGGGCCCGACCCCCGGGGGCTTTCCCTTCCTGGTTAAGTGTTGGAAACCTGCCTCCCAGCCTGTGTGGCTGCAGAGGTCCCTGGGCCAGGGAAGGGCACATCCGGGAAACTCCAGAGCAACTGCGGATGGCTGTGCAGTCCCAGCCTCCAGGGAGCCGCCCCTGTGCTCCAGGCACCTGCGAAGCCTCACTGGGGGGTCTGGGATCCTGTCTGGACCCCCACAGCCTCAGTACAAGCCATCCCCCCACCCCACGCCGTATTCCACCAGGGACGACAGGCAGGGTGTGTGGGTCAGTGTGTCCCTGGCCCAGAATCAAGTCTCAGGCTCAGCACACCTGGCGCGGGTGGGCGGTGGGGCGGGGGCGTGGCTGGGGCCGGCTGGCAGTGGTGGCGGATGAGTTTTCAGTCTGGATTCGGGACGGAGGCTGTGGCACAGCGGCCAGTGCCCCCTCATTCGTTGGCCTGTGCATCTGCCTCGTGGGGACACCGTGTGCTCAGTGTGGGGGAGGGGGCGGGGACGCCAACTGGTTTCCTGCTGTGTTCTGATTGAGATATCATTAAAGACAGAATTCTAAGAATTAGACTCAGAAGCCAGTGGGGGCTGGTGCCGAGACTCCTGCCTGCTGGAAGAGCGTCTCAGGGTCCCAGTGGCAGGCCGGGGCATGGGGCCATGGCACGGGGCTCCTCGGAGCCATGCAGGTGCGGGCTGGGGCCTCCACGCCTGCCCGGAAAGGAGCACCTCACACCTCTCTTTCTCTCCTCTAGACCTGTCTGGTTGTCACCGGGGTCAACAGGCCTCTGCCTGGCGGTGGGTGAACGAGGAGTGGGAGCAAATGACCTAACCCCCCGAAGACGGGCACCTTCTGCACCTCCCACATCTGCCCTGAGCCAGAGATCTGGCTGCGCCTCAGCGTGGGCTGGGGGTGCAGCCCCTCTGGCCTGTTGTCCAGCATAGGCGTCACCTCTGTCTGAAAGACTGTGGCCTGGGGACCGTCTCCCTTCTCCACAGGTGGCCGCTGGTTCCTGCTGGTGCAAGACCTGCCCCCCATGACCAGAGGTGTCCACCCCAACGTCCCCCCAGGAGGCCCTGGGCCACCACCTGGCCACCTCATCCTCACCCCCCACCCCTGCCATCCTCCTGCCAGGCCCCACCCCCACCATAAAGAAAATCCTACTAGTCCATTAAGAATGACATGCAAATGTGATGCGGACACCGTGGGGCCCTTGCTCCCCCTAATTCCCTGACTCTGTAACTCCCAGCCCAGCCCCAGCCCCAGCCACCACACCAGCCACTGAGTCACTGAGCCGCAGGTCCTCCCAGCTGCACGGGGTCCTCCCAGGGTGTCAAGGGAGGGGATGAATGAATTGTTCCAAAATCCAGCAGACAGTTGCGTTTTAGATAACAGTCTTAGCATTTTCTGAAATTACCAACTCTTAAAGCTGCTAGGCAGCCAAAGAAACCAGCGCTGCCCTTGTGCAAAGCGTCAGTGTGGACTTGGGCCAGCCAGGGCCGACTTCCAGGGGCAGCCTGGGAGCAGGCTGCCCATTTAGACCAGTGTTCCTCATGCAAACGGAAAGGATTTCTGATGTTATTAAAACATAACGGTTTGATGCCACTTAAAATGCTAAACACGGTAATTACTTAGACTGTGCACATCAGGCACCCACATTCCCCGGTCGCTGCACGTGGTGTTTACCTGCACCCTCGTGCAGCCTCCAGATCTGAGGTTTGGTGACAGATGGTGACAACAGCCCTGAAATAGAAGCCACCTAAACACAAACCTGTGATGTGAGAGGAAACCCAGATTCCCTCAGGCCGCCGCAGAGACATTTCATAAAAGTGGATTTGGTGTGTTCTGTGGTGCATTGTTTATGATCGTGAGGACAGGTTTCCTTTTTCTTAGTTATTTTCAAATTTCACTGGTTTCAAATTTCACTTTTCATATAAAAAAAACACAGTGGAACTTTAAAAAAAACAATGACAGTCTCACATGGATACTCAACACAAACGCTAAGGGAAGAGCAGACGCTGGTGATTTGGGATGTGGCGTTTCGACTCCTAAGGAGAGCGGGGCTGTGCTGGGCACAGTCTGAGAGCTCAGTCCCAACGATCACGAGACACGAGCAGACTTGCCAGACGTATGTGCACGAAACCACAAGTGCAGGCCACAGGGGTTAGTGTTTGGTCGTTTTCATTATTCTTTTCATCATCATCACCACCATCATCACCATCACCACCATCACCACCATCATCACCATCACCACCATCACATCTTCATCATCATCACCGTCATCACTAACATCATCACCACCATTATCACCACCATCACCATCATCATCACTACCATCATCTTCATTATCATCATCATCACCGTCATCACCACCATCATCATCATCACCGTCATCACCATCACCATCATCATGACCACCGTCATCATCACCATCATCACCATCATCATCACTACCATCATCATCTTCATTATCATCATCATCACCGTCATCACTAACATCATCATCACCACCATTCTCATCATCACCGTCATCATCACCATCATCACCACCATCATCACTGTCATCATCATCTTCATTATCATCATCATCACTGTCATCACTAACATCATCACCATCATCACCACCATCATCATCACCATCACCATCATCATCACTGCTGTCATCATGACCATCATCACCATCGCCACCATCACTATCAGCAACATCATCACCTTCATTGTCACCATCATCATCATCACGATGGCCATCAACACCAGCATCATTATCACCATCATCATCACCATCAGCAACATCATCAAGATGTGCCTTTTCAATTTTAGAAATGAAAAATATTCCATCAGAAATATCCACTGACAGACCAAACAACAGATAACATGCAGATGAAGAGGGAGTTTGTTGAATAGAAAATAGATGAGAAGAAGTGACCCAGCAGAGAGGAGGGGACAGTTTGAAAGGGGATCTAAGAGGCACAGAGCAGAGAAGGCGGGAAGCTGAGTCTGAACAGTCCCGGAGGGAGAGATGGGGGAGCGGCCGCATTCACACAAGACGACTGAGGATTTCTCAGAATCGATGAAAGATAAGAACTCTCAGAATCTCACTACTGGGCATCTACCCAAAGGAGCAAAAGACATTCTGTGAAAAAGACATCTGCACTCGAATGTTTATAGCAACACAATTCACGATTGCAAAGATGTGGGAACAACCCAAGTGCCCATCAGTACATGAGTGGATTAATAAAATGTGGTACATGTACACCATGGAGTTCTCCTCAGCCACAAAAAACAGTGGCGATCTAGCACCTCTTGTATTATCCTGGATGGAGCTGGAGGCCATTCTACTAAGCGAAGTATCCCAAGAATGGAAAAACAAGCACATGTACTCACCATCAAATTGGTTTTAACTGATCAACACTTAAGTGCACATAGAGTAATAACATTCACCTGGTGTCGGGCAGGTGGGAGGGAAGGAGGAGATGCGTATAGTCACACCTAATGGGTGCAGTGCGCACTGTCTCAGGGATGGACACGCTTGAAGCTTTGACTCAAGCAGGGCAAAGGCAAATATATGTAACCTAAATATTTGTACCCCTGTAATATGCTGGAAAAAAAAAAGGACTCTCAGGTGCGGGAACCTCAGTGAACACCAAGGAGGGTAAATTTAAAAATCCACATTTAGTTAAAATGTACTAAAATTTAAATAAATATTGAATTAAATTACATAGCAGTTCACTAAATTGTGGGCTAAAGACAGAGCTCTGTTAGCAGGTGAGGGGGAAGGCGAGCTGCTGACCCCACCGCGAGATCAGGGGATGGAACCGCATCCTCGAGGGATGAGGACAGTGGACCTCAGAGCCGGAGCGAGTGCCCTGCTGACTTCTTGTTCAAGGACTTGGGGAAGATAGAGGAGCGTAGCTTCTCCCAGCGAGAACCTTGTTAGTGGGATGTCTACAGGATGCCACTGCGGGAGAAAGATCATGGTGGCAGCAAAGGGTCACGCAGGAGGCACGGCCTGTGGCCCTGCCATCCCCGCCCTCCACGCCCCCCAGCAATGGGGCCCCGGGTGGTAGCTGGGCACAGGCCGGTTACGTCTGAGGTGGCAAAATGTTTGGTCAGGTTGTGGCCTTGGGTGATGGTCTACAACCTGGCCCCAACTCGGGAACTGGGAAACGGCAGGAAAGATCCCGAGTTTGGGCTCTGCCGTTTCCTTCTTGGCCACTTGGAGCGAAGCCCCATGAGCAGGTGGCGACAGAAGGATGTGGGATTTTGCTGGTGTAGGTACTTCCTGTCCCTGGCCCACCATACACAGAGGGTTGAATAATTTGTGGCTTTGCAAGATTGCAAAGCCGGTCACTCTGCTCAGCAAAAGCGAGGCAGCCTGTGCGAGAAGGAACGCCAGTGCCCTGAGAAGACCACCTGCCACCAAAGATGGGGTTAAGGGTGCTGTCCTCTGTGCCAAACCTACCGCATTGGCACGCGTGAAAAATTCAGGCAAAATCACATATTGGCCATGACCGGAACAGCAGGAGCTCTCAGAATGGCGGGTGGGGTGCACAGCAGCACCGCGGGGCATCACTTGGTGAAGTCAGCACGCAGGTCGCCGACAGCCTCCTTCCGGGGTGCACATGCCAGAGACATGCACACGACTAGACTCCTTCTGGGGGTGGCCAGGCTTAACAGTGGTTGGCACGGCTGCCAGGAGGCTCTTGAGGGGGGCCTGGAGCCACTGCCCCTCGTGCGGCTGCCACCTGGTGCCTTCCGCCTCTGCAGTGGCCGCCCGCTGGGTGTGCGCAGAATCTACGGCTTCTGCAGCCCCTGAGCTGTCCTAGGCAAGGTGTGTAGCCAAGCGTTTAGCACTTGGGTCCCAGGCTAGGGCACCACACCCTGTGTGGCTCTGTTCTGCAGCAGGCTGGTGACATACGCCCCCATCAGTGACCTCTGGGGGAAGCCGGGCTGTGCCCGTGGGGCCCAGAATTTCAGACCGGAGTTGGGGTGCCAGACCTGCTCTGGCTTCTCCCGGCTGCCTGGGGCTCGGGGTTCAACACGGAGCGACAGCAATGCCCAGGACACCTCCAGGGCACTGAGGCCCCTTCAACCTCCCCATCTCAGGCCCAGAGCCGCTTTCGGGTCCCCCTCCCTGCCCCGCGTGCCACATTCTCTTAGACCTTACTCCTGTCCTTCCGGGCACCAACCGTCGGCGGCTGCCCTGTTTAGCCGCGTAACCTCAGAGCGCGCACCGCGTGCTGGGTGACCCGCGGAGCGGCGTCCGCCGGGGAGAAACGGGGCGGGGCGAGCGTGCACTCGCGCAGGAGCGCGGCGGCCTTGGGCGGAGGTCTGGGTGCAGCCCCGCCCCGGCCAGCGAGGTCTCCGCAGCGGGGCTGTGTCCGCACCTGCGCTGGCCGGGGGCCAGGTGCTGGGGTCTGGGGGAGAACCTGCTGGGAGCTTGTTAAACACAGATTCCCAGGTCCTGGCCCGAGTCGGTCCGTCTGGGGGACGCTGGAATGTGTATTCTCCACTGGCTCGGGTGTCAGGTGACCAGGCAGCCCCCGGAGAAGAGTGCTAGGGGGGAACGGGGCCAGCCGCATCCCCGGTCCGCAGCGGGTGGAGGGCGAGCGCCCTGGCGGGAAGTGCAGGGCTGCGGCAGGGCCGGGGAGGCCGGGCTCAGAGGGGACCCTGGCGGCAGATGGGGAAGCGCTGGCGCGGCATGTGCGGGTGTCCTCTGTCCCAGAGGAGGTCTCTGAGCCTCCTGCTCCCTGCCTCGAGGACAGCTGTCAGAGGGTGCGCCTCGGGGGACTTCGCACGAGCAGTTCTGCGTTGGGATTCTGCCCGGGGCCGCCCTCTTTCTCCCCAGCGGTCCCCCGCCCCAGGCCCAAGCCCAGTGGTCAAGCTCCCCCCGGGGTGGGCGGCCACCTCCGCTCCCGCCCCGAGGCCCAGACTCCCCGAGGTGCCCAGAGCAGTGTTCTGCCTGAGCGACAGGACTGCTCCACGCAGGAGGGCGTTGGTGCTGAGGGGGGGAGGGGCGGGGCCTGCCTTCCCCGCCCCCCCAGGAAGGCTTGTGACACGGGTGGGCAGGCACCGCGGCCGTGCACACGAGCCTCTGCTGCCCCCTGGTGTCCTGAGGCGCCACCTGCGGCGAGTCCAAAGCCAGGCTCTCTCCTGAGGGGTCTGCGGGAGGGGGTGGGAGCAGGGTGCACGGGGCTGGGGGTCTCCGAGCAGCCCCCGTAGAACCAGAAATGACGTCCCGCTCTGCATGCTGGGGTCCTGGGAGTGGCAGACACACTGCCCAGCAGCAGGGCCCCTACCCAGGCAGCTTGGGTGGGCGTCTTCCAGCTCAGCCTGGGCTCTCGTAAGGCGGGGGGCGGGGGGAGTCAGCCCCCAGGGTGGGGCCAGTGGTGGGATTGGGGCTGGACACAGGCAGACAGATGTGGCCTTGGCAGCTGGCTTGGCCCAGGTGACCCTGCTGTCCTCACACAGGGAGCGGGTATACCACCCACCCGCAGGGTGGCCGAGAGGCTGGACACTGTCCTCGGCAGAGCGAGGTGGCCCTGCGTCCATCACATGGACATGTGTCCCAGTGGCGTGAGGGACTCAGGGGCGGGTGGGCTGACCCTGCAGGGATGCTGCCAGCCTGGCTCTGGCTTCGAGGCCCACCCTGCCCGCAGGGCTCTGGGGACAGACCAGGGGCCTTGCGGGCCAGCTTTGAGGGCAGGAGTGTCACAGGCAGGGCTGGGGCACCGTGGAGGGAGCGGCTTGAGACGCAGGGGTCCGAGGTGCTCATGGGTGCGGGTTCTGTGACCAGTGCCAGTCATACATAGGACGCAGTGGACGGCAAGGTTGGAGACAGTGGGCCGTGACTGTGGCCATGTGCCGTGGCCCTGTGCCATGTGCAGCGAGTGTGTGATGTGGTGTCACTGCTCAGGGCCTGTTCAGGGAGAGAGAGTTGGCGGGACAGTGTCGGGGCACAACTGCAGGCAGGAGGCCAGTCCAGAGACTGAGCACTGGGGGGAAGCTGGGGGGGGCAGTCTGGGGGGGCTGACATCGGAGCCTGTGATGGGGAAGGGGGTCGGGGGGCTGACATCGGAGCCTGTGATGGGGAAGGGGGTCGGGGGGCTGACATCGGAGCCTGTGATGGGGAAGGGGGTCGGGGGGCTGACATCGGAGCC
>CM052442.1:134020985-134046922 GCA_028533085.1 Varecia variegata | reverse complement strand
CGAGACTTGGACGGGTGAAGTCCCCTCCTTGGTGCCAGCCATACGCTTGTGCCCACAGGCAGTGGTCCAAGCAGGAGGGGCCCCGGCTCGCCCTGCCCATGTCCCATTCTCCCCCCAGCTTTGGGGACCACAGGGCTTCACCCTCCCCATGACACACCATCCCTGCAATCCCTGGCGGTCTGAGATTGGACAAGTGACATCCAGGCCCAGAGACCAAGTACGTGGGAAGATGGCGGGCCAGGCCACAATGACATCCTCCCCTCTGGCGTCCGGTGGCCAAGCCGGCACTGCTGGTTGGGCCGTGGTGGGAGGCAGCAGTGGGGCTGGGCAGGGGTGGGAGGTGGCCCAGAGCACCTGGGCAGGGCAGTGGTCATAGTACGTGCTGTGGCCTCAGACTGACCCAGGGCTCCGTGCAGCTCTTACAACCACCAGTGCGTGGCTCCTGCAGGGGCCTGCGTGCAAGCCAGGGGTGGCGGTGGCTACACAGAGGGCACCCGAGGCTCTGGCTGTGTGGGCTTGTGGGCTTGTGGGCCCCTCTGCTCAGAGAACCAGGCTGCTCCGCCACTGTGCTCATCAAACTGAACTTCTTTATTAAGTGCCAAAGGTCCAGGTGGGCGCTGCCCCCGGCAGCCCCCTCTGCCGAGGCCTGTGCTTGGTGAGCTTCCCCGGAGCAGGAGTCCTGGCCGGGTGGGGGCCCTGCTCCCGACGGGCGTGCAAAGCTTCTCCAGTCTGTAGTGTGGCGCTCACTTCACATGCTCGGCGGCGTGCGAGGAGCAGTAATACTTCTTGTGGGCGATGAAGGTGGACAGGCTGCTGAACTTGATGTTACACAAACGGCAGTACCTGTGGTTGCCGTTGGGCACAGGCACTGGCGCGCCCTTGCCCGGGGTCTGCACGCCCTTGTCCGAGAGGGAGGGCGGCGGCGGTGATGACGGGGGCGGGCCGGACCGCGGGCTGCCGCTAGCTGGGCAGGGCGGAGGCTCGGGGGGCTCAGGGCCAGGGCCGTCCTGGGGGCCACGGGGCCCGGGCTGCGGGGAGACGGCGGGCGAGGGTGAGGGCGAGGCGGCGGGTGGGGGACCGCGCTCGGCCGGCGTCCGGGCCTCGGCCCCCGGGCCAGCCAGGGGCGCGCCCAGCAGCAGGCCGTGCGCCAGGCCGAAGTGCTGCAGCAGGTCCCCGCGCACTGGGCCGCCGGCCGGGCAGTAGGGGCAGGCGGCGGCGGGCAGGCCAAGCGCGCCGGGCGGCGGCACCGCGGGGCACGAGTACTTCTTGTGCGCCAGGTAGGCCTCGAGGCTGTGGAAGCTCACGCGGCAGGCCGTGCACTCGTGGTAGTCGGCCAGCGCGGGCGGCCCGGGCGCGGGCTGGCGCCGCGGCTTCTTGCTCAGGTCGATGGGGCCGTCGGCGGCAGGGCCTGGAGAGAGCGCGGGGCTGGGGCCGGGCCCGCTGCTTGCGCTTGTGGGCCGCGGCGACGCGGGCGCCTCGGGGGGCACAGTGGGGGCCGCGTGCAGCTCATGGAGCTTGCGGCGCCGGCGCGTGCGCACAGGCGCGGCGGGGAGCGCCGGGGGCGCCGGGCGGCGCGGCGGCGGGTCGTGGCGCGAGGCGCAGTAGTAGCGCTTGTGCACCGTGTAGGTCTCGTGGCGGCTGAAGCGGATGTTGCAGGCTTCGCACAGCGTGCGGCTGGGGTCGTCGTCTGCGTCGTCCACCGAGCTGCCCGGGCTCTGGCTGCCCTCGCTGCCCCGGCCGCCCGCGCCATCCTCGGGCGTGGCGGCGCCGCCCGCGCCGTCCTCGCGCGCCCCGGGGCCCGGCGACGAGCGTGCTGCGTCGGGCTCCGCGGGGGGGCCGGGAGGCGCGCGGGCCGGACCAGGGGCCGCCTTGGGCCTGCGCGCGGTGGGCGCGTCCTCGGGGGCGCGGCGGCCGGAGCAGTAGAGGCGCTTGTGCACGTAGTAGTTGTTGACGTTGCTGAAGGTGATCTCGCACTCGAAGCACGTGGCGCCTTTGGGGGCTCTCGCGAAGAGGCCGGCCTCCGCGCCCCCTGCACCCTGCTGCAGCCGGCTGTGCACCAGCTCCGACATCTTTGCCAGGATCTCCGAGGCTGGGGGCGCTGAGGCCGGGGGCGCAGTGCCCGCATCGGGCCCGAACACGTACTGCGGCAGGAAGAGGGCCCCTGCCAGCCCCAACTCCCCAGGCACCGGGCTGGAGCCGGGCTTGGGGCTGGACAGCTCGGCCTTCACCCTGGCCGGGGCAGGGCTGCGTGGTGACGGGGTCCGCGATGGGGCCTGGGGCCCTGGCTCGCCGGGGGCTCGGGCTGCCTCGGGCTCCTCCGCGGCCTCCACCTTGATGCTCCTGGGGGCTGCTGGGGACTCGCTGCTGCCCCCATTCTGGGGGGCCACTCCGTTGGTGGCCTCGGCTATGGCCTTCCTGTCCAGTCCCGGCGACAGGGTGGGCACCAGGCCCAGGTCTGCGGAGGCCAGGGGGCCGTGCAGCGCCGGGTGCTGCTGGAGGCTGGCCAGACTGTCTGCAGGGAGACCACAGGGGCCCACTTCAGGCCTGGGGCAGGACCTGGCTGGGCCAGAGCCGGAGGGGTGAGCCCCAGCAGCTGGTTTAGGGCCAAGGCTGAAATTGGCCCCCACCTGACTTGTTGACAAGCCCCCTCCCTCCTCACTCCTCGGGGACCCAAGCAGCAGCAGTGGCCTCAACCAGCCTGCTCACCTGGGGGCAGCTTGGCAGCTGGGTGTCCGGTCCCTGGTGAGTAGATCTCACCCTTAGAGCCAGGCTGGCAGACCATGTGGTTGGTGACCAGGTGGCTGTAGAGGATGTCCCTTGTGGTAGAGATGAAGCCACAGCTGTGACAAACACCTGTGGGCCACGCGGTGGTCAGGGCGCTGGGGCCAAGGGCGAGGCCCACAGACCCCTCGGCCGGCCCGCCTACCTACCGCTCAGCGTGTCCGTGTGCACCTTGAGGTGCCGCTCGCAGTTGGCCTTGGTGGTGAAGGCCGACAGGCAGATCAGGCACACGAACGGCCGCTCCCCTAGAACGCGCGCCAGTGAGGGCCAGCGCCGGCAGCCTGCCCCGCCTGGGCTCCAGCGACCGGGAAGGTGGGCGCTGGCCCCAGGCCCTTGATCTGTGTGGGGGCTCCTGAAACTCTGCCTCTGGTATCTCAGGACGGCTGCCAGAGCCCAGCCCTGAGCTGGCCACCGGACAGCGGCCTGGGCCGCCTGCTCTGGGACCTCGTGGGGGCGACCACACGGGCACGTGCGGCACCTCGGTCCTCCTGGGCGGGGCGCGGCGTTTGCACCGGGCACGCAGGGCCGGTGGGAGGTCCACCTAGTGACAGTGCTTGGGGAGTGGGCACGGGGGTGTGGGGGAGGGGCTCACCGCTGTGGCTGCGCATGTGGATCTCCAGGGAGCTGGCGCTGGGGCAGCTTTTGCGGCACTGCGGGAAGGGGCAGATGCGCTCGTTGGGGTAGGTCTCCTTGGGTTTCTCGTCCGCGGCCGACATGGCCGGGGAGCCGGCGCTCTGGCGGCTGGCGCAGTAGTAGAGGAGGTGGGCTTGCAGGTTGCGCTCGCTCCGGTACCAGATGCCGCAGTCCTTGCAGGGGAAGACGTCTTCTGCCGGGGAGAGAGGTGGGCGCGGCTGAGGGGGCACCGGTGGCAGGGGGTAGCCTGCCAGCCAGTGCGCGGCGGGGCCTCTGGCAGAGGTGGGGCCTCTGAGGGGCCTCCCAAGGGCCCTTCCACCAGTGGGCCCTGTGAGGAGGGGGCCTCGTGGGGGCCTGAGCAAGGACTGTGGGCGTGCTAGTGCACCCCACCGGGGTGCGGCTGGGCGTACCAAGTATAGGCGAGGGCAGTGGGCGTGTGCACCTGGGAGGTCATGCAAGAGGAAGTGTGTGTGTGCGCGCGCAGGCGTGTGCACAGGTGTGTGCGGTGACGGCTGCACAGGGAGCCCGCGTGCATGATCCCTGAGCGCTCAGCCACAGGACGGCCACGCGTGGCCTTGGGGGGTGGGAAGGCCCAGATGCCCTCCACCCCCCCACCCCCACACACCTGGGCAGCTCTGTGTCAGTTACCAACTGACTGTCAGATGTGGGGCATTTGCCAAGTTTGCCCCAAACAGGCTGCTTACAACTTTTCAGAGTTCTGGGGGTTCGGACGGTTTGGTGTGGTTTCGCCAGCTGGTGAGGATTTTCTAACAGGCGTGAGCAGTCTCTGTTCTCAGCGTCTTTACGGTAGGATTTTAAGGAATGTTCTGCTTGTGCCCGCCCAGATCCCCCCAGTGCCCTTGGCTGAGGACAGGGAGGGCTGGTTCTGCCTGGCCTCGACCTTGGTGTGGAACCCGGGGGGCCTGGGCTCCCTTATCTGGCTCCTAAGCCGGGTGTTTCGAGAGCCGTCGGTATCTGGTTTCTGCCTTGGAGAGTTCGTGCCTGTTTCTCACCTGGCTTCTCTGATGTGCGTCCGAGTCCAGTGGTCAGAGGCAGTCCTCTCCCCACCCCTTCCCTGCACGGCCAGTTGTGCACCTTTTCCTCTTTCAAGGAACTTAAGTACTTGTCTACTGGGCGGCCTCTTCCTCCCCTGCAGTTTTTCTGGTGACTTTTGTGACTCAGATCTCCTTCCTATTGTATTGTTTATTTCTGTTTTTCCGAGTTCCCTTTTTATCAGGGGCCCCGGGCAGCTCTGTTCTCTCTGCTGAGGCCCTGAGCTGGGATCCAGGATGGTTTGTTTTGGTGTCTGCAAGGTCGTTGCTGGGAGCTGTGCTGCTGGCTGGGATGTGGGGAGGGGGGCCCTGAACTTGGCTGGGTGGTCACCCCCCGACCACAGGCCTGTCCTGGCGGTCAGCTTGGGTGACCTGCACCTGTGCCTCTCACAGTGGGAGACAGGCCCAGGATGGTGGGGTCCCCAGCATTAAGCCAGGTGTGACTGGGGCCGGGCCCGTTGGCTGCGGAAGAGCCGGGCCAGGATGTGGACGCGTAAACACAACGCCTTTTCCCACGTGTGACCCGAGCTCGGGACCCTCCTCCCCACACTGTAGACCCATCTGGTCTGCCCTGGTCTCTGCAGAGCCGACTCCCTGCGGTCACTCGGGGCGACGGTGTGGACCTCCCTTCCCTGTCTTTCCTCTCGGTGTGGCAGCCCGGAGCCCCCTCAGAGGACCCCACTCAGCCTCCCGGGACCCCCCTGCAGTGCGTTCCCTGCCCCACCTGCCCCTCAGCTTGGTAGCCGCCCAGAGCCCGGCAGGGGTAGGTCTGTATGGGTCATTAGCTTGTGGACATCACTGCAGCCCTGTGCCTGGGGCGGGGACACCTGGGGACACAGTGGCACACTCACTGTTGACGACGGCTGTGGCAAGGATGGACGCCATCCCGGCTTGCTGGGGCAGGAGCTGGATGTCGCTGTGCGCGGGGGCCGGGCATGCGGGCTCTGCCGGCTCCTTCTTCACGGGGTGGCTGGGGGCGCCGCAGGGCTCGGCTGTGAGGAGCACACTCAGGAGTGCACCTGCGGGCACCGGCTTGGTGACCCTGCACCAGAGGGCATCATCTGGAGGGACACAGGCATCTGTGACGCTAGGGCCGGCACCGCTGGGCTTGGCACCACCGGCTCCTGCCCTTTGACCCTCCTGTGCCCCCCCCCATCTTAAAGACAAGGGTCTTGGGGCCTGGGTGGAGGCAGGGTGAAGGCCACGGCCATGGAGTGGCCACACCCCACACCCGGGTCCACAGCTGAGGCTGGCCGGCTGCCGTTTTGCCACCCCTGGGGCGAGGCTGGTGGTCCCCGGGCAGGGCGCTCAGGCCTGACTATTCCCTTGGCCTCCAGCCCTGGGCTCGCCCTGGTGGGAGGGCCCTGAGGGTGTTTCCCAGGGAGGGCCACATGCAGGGCAACTGGGGGAGACTGTGGGCAGCCACTCGGGCCACAGGGACAGAGTGCCGGCTGTGGCCGTGGCCGTGGCCAGGGGTAAGTCGGCTGCGGTTCCTCTGGCGGCCTGCAGGGGGCAGCCTCGGCCAGCAGAACCCGGGCTGGCGCCGTCTGCTCCTGGCGTGGCGGGCGCTGTGCTTCCCTGGGAGCGCCGAGCCAGCCCCGCCCATGGGCCCAGCAGCTGCCCTGCGCTCAGGACGGGGCTCCCCTGGCAGGTGGACCCTGGCTACGCCCAGAGGGCCTTTGGCCACCCCAGGGGCAGCGTCGCCGCACCAGCATCGGCCCTGCAAGGACCCCCATCCTTTCGGAGCGCTTGGCCGGAGGCCGGCTGGCCAGGCCGGCAGGAAGGGCAGTGTGTGCACTGGCCAAGTCCCAGCCGGGTGTGCAAACCCACGCTGGCCCCCCTTGGTGGGGTGGGGGACCCGGGGTCCTCTCTGCCCACAGGCAGGGACATGGAGGCACTCGGCGGGTGGGGGGGGGGCGAGGCCCTGGCCCAGGTCCCACGGAGCCCCACTCTGCACACCGCCACCCGCGAGGCAGGAGTGTTGTCACAGGGATGGCCCCGGCCCCTGCCCCCAGTGGCCTCTGGCTCTGACGGGCTTTGCCTCCGTCGGGACGTGTGGCCGTGGTCCAGGACATCCTGGCAAAACGCGGCCCTCCCAGGGACCCCCTTGCGCAGACAGCCCACGCTGGTGTCCACGTCCTCCCTCCGGCCTGAGCCTCCTCGGGTCCCCCAGCCCTGACCCTGAGTCCCACGTGCTGGGAAGGCTGTACCTCGATCTCGGGGACAGCACCCCCAGGGCGGGACTGGGGTGTCCATACGGCCGAGGGGGTTGCTGCTGAGAGCCGGGAGGCGCCGGCCCAGCTCCTGCCCAGCCTGCGGGGCCGGCTGAGGGAGGCGCAGGGCGCTGGACGGGCCAGAAGCTCCTGGGCCTCAAGCCCATTTTCCAGAGGGAGAAACAGAGGCTGCGGAAGGCCAGGGACTTGCCCAGGGCCCCACTGCAGGTAAGGAACACAGGTGGGCTCGAACGCCGTCCTCCAGCGGTTCCTGCGCCAGCCGGGCCTCGGGGCCCTGCCGCTGGCCCTGCGGTCTCCAGAGACCCTGAGAGCAGGCTGGGCCAGGCCGGGAGGAGGTGCAGGGGCCACAGCGTCCCCCAGAGGGGCAGCTGCCTGGCCCGGCCTAGCCTGCCCAGGGGGCTCCCTCGCAAGTAGATTTGTGGTCTTGGACTGTCCATCAGAGTAGAGGGTCTGCCTCGGTTGGCTCCCGGGCCCAGAAGGGGACAGGTCCCGAACCCAGCCCCAGATGGGCATTCATCAGACTCTGGGGGCGGCAGCTGTGAAAGCCAAGACCCTGCTGTCCTCCCTCCCTCGGACATGCAGGCTGGTTTCCTTTAAGGGAAGAGGAGCCGGGGGGCCCCCACCTTCCGGAAGGCCGCAGGGGCGGCGCCATGTGATACCGACCCTTCCTGTAGATCTCCACGTTGGCTTCTGCCTGGGTCAGGGCCTGGGGCAGCGTCCTCAGCCAGCAGGCCTCGTCCGCCAGCAGCAGGGTCAGGGCTGGGCTCTGGGGGCAGAACACGGGACGTCAGTCACACAGCGGGCCTGGCTGGGGGCTTCCGCGCACGTGGGGGCGTCCACGAGACAGACTCCACTGCCTGCCTTCGGGACACAGAAGCCCAGCAGGGAGCAGTGCCCTCCATGGTTGGGCGCTGTGTTCTTTTGGAAACAGGCCCAGAGAGGTCAAGCGGCATGGCCAAGGTCACACAGCCAGTGAGTGGCGGAGGCTGACTCCACACCCAGTCTGTGTCCTCTCCTTGCCCACCTGCTCGGCCTGGGGGCCACGGTCCTACATGCGTGGGCTGGACCAGGCACAGGCTCGTCCACACGGCCCGATGCCTCCCCAAATGAGCTCCGTGGGCTGGGGCCAACATGGCCCCTCCCTAGACACGGACTTCCGTGTCCCCCCAGGCCTGGGGTCCTCCCCTTCCCCCTGCAGGGCACGGCCGGGCTGCCCATGTACCGCCCTGGAGGAACACCAGCCCGGGCTCCGCAGCATGCCCGTCCCCTCCCCGTTGGCCACAGGGACCGGTGGCCTTGTGTTGAGTCCGCTCCTAGCTCCTCGGCCTCACAGTCACCCTGGAGAGCAGGCAGTGCCCTCTGCTCCATCGCACAGGTGGGGAAACTGAGGCACGGGGCGGGGAGAGACAGAGCTGGTACCAACACCGCCCTGGGCCGGGTCGGGCTGTCCCTCTGTGGCTCAGGCTGAGAGCCTGGAAGGGAAGAGCACTCAGGCCAGGCCCTTGCGAGGCCGCCTCACCCCCGCCCCCCAGGCCCTGGCCCCCAGCCCGGCAGCAGAGGAAGTGCACGTGACCCGTCCCGACGCAGCCTGGTGCCAGGAGAGGACTGGGCGGGGCAGGGCCGTCTGGGTCAGAAGTGGAGGGGACAGGCAGAATCCTGGCCCCGCCTCGCCCCTGACGGTGGGAGTGGCTGCCACCGCCCTGCCAGCCTCAGCCCCCTTCTAAGCCCCGGCGCCCACCCCGGGCTCTGCGCCGGCTGCCCTCGTGGTGTCCCAGACCGCGCACCTGGGTGGCGCGTCGAGAGGCATGCACACGTCCATGCTTGAGGATTTTTCTGTAAACCCACTCGTTATGCTATACAAATAAATCCTTGTAACGAGAAACGTTATACATGACAACCTTTGACTGAAAAACCAATGTCCCCTGCTGCCACCTGGAAATGCTGCTTGCACGGGACAGTTCTGTGCACCCTGTGGTGAGCAAGCGGTCAGCTGGCCGCTGCCAGGGTGCAGGGCGTCCCCAGTGGGGTTCTGGGCACCCCCTGACTAGATCTGAGCCCCTGAGCTCTCTTGGGCTTTGCCCGCATGTGTGGGGACCGTGTGGACTGCAGAGCTAGGCGGTGGGGTCCGGTCCAGGCCTGGCCTCCCTGCTGGGACCTGGGGCAGGGCCCAGCCCTGCACCGGCCACTCTGGACCCTTGCACACGGCAGCCTCGGGGCCAGCGAGGTAAGGCCTTTGGGCTGGGGACTCCTGGCAGCAACTCCTGGCAAGGTTGGGCAGCCTGGCCAGCAGAGCAGGTGGCTTCTGCATCACCTGCCCACAGCCACATGGCTCGGTCACAGAACAAGCGAGCAGAGACGAGCTAGCCGGTGGGCCGGGGACAGTCCCAGCACGAAGTCACTCCCAGTCACAGGTTTCTCATCTGCCCTCTTCCCATACGGCGCCGTTTTGAGGACGGAGAAGAGGCCTGAGCCCACGTGCTCTGGGCCCGTCCCCGTCCTGCCAGCTCCCATCTCCGTGACTGTCCTCCCAGGGCGGTGGGAGGTAGCGATCTGTGTGACACCCACCTGGCACGTCGCCCGCACATGACACACACCAGCTCTGCCACCCTGGCTCTGCTCTCCCTCTGGCCTGGCAGGCTGTCGGGCCTGGCCCAGGACAGCAAGCGCCAACGTCACTTTTGGGTGGCATCTCCACCAAAGCGCCTGCTTTGGGCAGGCTGGTGCCGGGCGGGCACCCCACTTTTCACAGACGCCATGGTGACTGTCAGTGGGGCCGGGGAAGGGTCCCCCGCTGGCTCGGACGGGGTGTCTGCCGCCGTCACGGCTGGGGGTGGGCAGGGGCCCGGCACAGAGGCGGTGGCCGGCGACTCCTGCATCCCCGCTGCGCCCGAGCTGGGCAGGCAGCTCTGGGCGCTGGGCCCCTCCCCTCTCGGCCTTCCCGAGCGTCTAATGAATATTAACGAGTGGAGGAGGTGAAAAAAATTAATCTGCCTGATCCTGCGATGGGTGCTGCGGTAACGATATGAAATCTAATTATTCGTCCCAATATTTCTAAACCCTCAAACTGAGACTGACAGCCTCCCGGTCGGTTTCACGCTTATCACCCGCAGAGGCAGCGTGTTCGCAGCATGATAAAAACACGCGCAACTTTGCTGACGCTGCACAAGCCCCGACTTTCCTGGGGAGCTTCCGCTGGGGGGAAGGCGCCATGTTCCCGGCCGGCCCGGCGACCCGCCAGCAGCACCCCGGCACTTCTGGGGCCCCTGTGTGGCGCCCTCCCTGGGCGTGGGGTGCCGGCCACCTGGGTCCCACGGGGGGCAGGGCCCCATCCAGCACCCACACCCAGCAGGGACGCAGGGCTGGGAGGCCGACGACGAGGGCCTTCCCGGCCACGTTCCCTTCACGCCCAGACACCCTGAGAGGGGCCTGTCACCCCCATGTCTGGGGGCTCCCTGCCAGTCTGCCCTTGGCCCCGTGGGACAAGGGGACCACCCACGGCGCCCTGGGGAGAGGCTCGAGCAGCCCCCAGCCTGGAGGTGGCCGTCTGACCAGCCAGCCCTTAGCCAGCTCTCGCCTGTGCCAGGTGGCTGGACCCGAGGTCAGCCCGTGGCCACCTGCCTGCCTGCCCCGGGGGCCGCTGCTGGCGCCCAGGCCCAAGGACGCCGGGGCAGGAAGCAGATGTCAGTTTCTGCTTCCCGGGCGGAGGGGCTGGCACAGCGTGGGCTGCCGGTTATTTTATTTTCTTTCTTTGTCTCGTTGTCTTTTGCCTTTTCCAAACAGTCCCGGCACAGAAGCCCCCTCCCCGGGTGCGAGGCGCCGGCCCAGACAGGCTCCTCGGCCCTCGCTTGGGCAGCAGGTGCCGGGCAGGTGCATCCCCTTCCTGTCCCACTCAGCCCTCCTGCCGGTGCCTGGCACGTCCCCACCTGTGCCCCCTGGTTTGGCGCCCGGCTGGTCAGGCGTGTCCTGGGTCTGCGAAGGGCCCCGAGCTCGCGCTGCTCACTGCCCCTCGGGTTGCCCTGTGCCCCCTCGCGGCTCCCTGGCGGCCCCGCTTCAGCCCCAGGGTAACGGGCGGCCACTGTCAGCTCTCCGGGTGCGTCTGAGAACGCTGCTTGTTCCCCTGACAAAGGGTCAGTGTCTCGACTCTGTGCTCACACAATAACCGTCGGCACCGCACCTGCACCGCATCCGCCGTGGCGGCTTATCGGAGGCTGTTCCCAACCCGCCGTGCGTCTCCTGAAGCTGCTGGGAGGGGAGGAGGGGACCCTCTGACAGCCCTTTGGGAGCTCAGCGGGCGGCCTGGCGCCCCAGGTCACTGCAGGGCAGAGGGACCAGGGCAGATTTGCAGGGTCAGGGCTGACGCTACAGCAGCTGAGGCGGCTCTGATGGGCGGCCTGTCCCTCCGGCTGCCCCTCCGTCCTCCAGCCCATCCTGAGCCCCCTGCCCACCTTCAGCAGGGCCACAGCTCGGCCTCGGTGCCTCTGCCTCCCCCAGACCCTGGGAAGAGCCATTTCACAGGTGGGGATATGGAGGCCCTCAGGGCTGGCTGCGCAGGCGGGACTTGAACCCAGGTCTGTGGGGTCTCCGCGGGCCCCGCTGCCCTGTCATCTGTTCACACACTGTGCACTGCGTCGTACGTTCCGCAGGCAGCCCGAGGGCCACCCGGGTGCCAGGTGCTGGGGACAAGAGGGCAGAGCCAGATCTCCCGGGGTGGACACCAGGGCAGGGAGGCCGGCAAGAGACAGCGGGTGGACCATGGGAGGGAAGTGATGGAGAAAGGGACGGGTGGAGACAGGTGTGAGGCTGGGGGGACAGGGACAGTAACGGGGACAGTGAGGGATGGGAGGGTGAGGTCCGGCAGTGGAACTGAGCTCTCTCTGCCCCGTGGGACACACCCTGCTGCTGTCCTGGCCCCCACAGGCAGGGATATGCAGCGCCCGGCCGGCGACCCGTCCTGCTCTGGCTCGGGAGGCCGGACCCGAGAAGCAGAGGCTTCTCCCAGCCCTGAGCTGGGTCTTTCTGGGGTGTCTGGAGGGGGTCCCAGGGCCCAGAGAGCCCCCAGAGCCTCCCAGAGCCTGGAGCACATTCCCAGCTCCTACCACTGCAGGCAGGGAAACTCAGGCACGAGAGGCAAGGTGCTTAGAGGCCCAGCGAAGCCAGCGGCAGGCCTGGACCGGCAGGTCTCTGTCTCCTGCCTCGCGAGTGCCCACCAGACTCAGGGGACCTCCAGCCGCCGTCCTCCCCCACCTGCTCCAGCCAGGGCCAGACGGGACTGTCTGCTTAGGGCCCACCCTGCGGAGGGCCAGGCTCCTGTGGCTGAACAGTGGCCCCCAGAGAAGCCCACTTGGAGACTCTGAATGGGACCCGTCTGCAGAAAGGGTCTTTGCAGAAGTGCTAAGATTTGGTTCTTGAGACGAGATCCTCCCAGGTTAGGGGGCCCTAAACCCAATGACTCAGGTCCTCAGAAAGGAAGAGGAGATAGAGGGGAGGCCCCGTGACAACAGAGACAGGCTGCAGTGACGTGTCCACAAGCCAAGGACAACCCGGGCCACCAAGAAGCCGGGAGCGGGGCCTGGAGCTGACCCCAGAGCAGGAGCAGCTCTGCCGACACCTGGTTGCTGGCGTCGGTCTCCAGGGCTGTACGAGGATCGATTTTGCGTAAGATGCCAGCTCGTGGCACTCAGGGGGCCTTAGCAGGGCGGAACTTCCCCCTGCCAGGGCAGGTTCACGGCGTGACTCCCATTTCCCAGGTGGGAATAGCGAGGCTGAGTGGCGGGTGCCAGGCTCAGCTTCCCTGATGGCAAGCTTAGCACCCTCGGGCCAGGGCTTTGGACCCCAAAGGGCCGGGCAGGAAGCTACAGGGACAAAGTGACAGAAAAGCAAGGCTGTCCCCGCTGTCCCCCCGAGCACCGGGTGGCCTGGCCAACACAGTGAGGCCAGGTCCATGGCACGGCCCCCGATGCCCCCACGTGGTGGGGAAGAGGTTGGGGACGTGCAGGCCAGGAGGGCAGGGTGCGGGGCAACACGTCCCCGTCTGTGTACAGCAGCTGCACAGCCAGGCCGGGTCCCTGAAGTCACTGGACAGTGGGCGCGTTGAGCACCTGGGGGCAGGCCTGCCTGGGGACCCTGTCCTGTTAGAATAACTGCTTGTGGCAAACAGACCTCAGTGGAGACGAAAGCGGGAGTGACCTGCTTAGCTCCCCCAGCCCGGCCTAGAGGTGCGGGCCAGGGCTCGCCCACCGTGAGGCTGGACCCTGTGCGGTAATGACCCCTGCATGGCCAGGAAGGGCGGCTTGGACCCTGTGATGCCTCCACGGCACCTCGCCCCATGCCAGGTGTGCGAGCCTCAGGCCATCGAAGCCTCCCCAGGGCCATTCTACACTCATGGCTACACTCATGACCTCATGGCTAGAGTGAGTGAGCAACAGGGGAACAACTGGACAGGAAGACAGGCGGAGCAGGCCCAGGCCAGGCGGGGGTGAGAATCGACTCGTGCTCATCAATCCATTCACCCATGATCCATCCACCTACCCATCTACTCACTCATCCATCCATCCATCCATGCATCTACCCATCCACCCATCCATTCACCTATCTTATCCATCCACTCACCCATCCACCTATCCATCCACCCATTTATCCATCCATCCACTCACCCATCCATCCATCTATCCATCCATCTGTCTACCCATCCACCCACCTATCCACTCACCCATCCACCTATCCACTCACCTATCTTATCCATCCACCCATCCATCCATCCATCCATCCATCTACCCATCCACTCTCCTATCCACTCACCTATCTTACCCATCCACCTGCCCATCCACCCACTCATCCATCCACCCACCTATCTATCCATCCATCCATCCATCTACCCATCCATCCACTCACCTATCCATCCATCCATCCTCTACTCATCCACTCACCTATATACCTATCCACTCACCTCTCTTATTCATGCACCCACCCATTCATCCATCTATCCACTCACGTATCCATCCACTCACGCATCCATCCATCTACCCATCCACTTATCCACTCACCTATCTTATCCATCTACTCACCCATCCATCCACCCACCCATCCATCCACCCATTTATCCATCCATCCATCTACCCATCCACTCACCTATCTTATCCATCCACTCACCTATCCATCCATCCATCCACCCACCCACTCACCCATACACCCCTCCACCATCATGAGCGTTTCTTCTGCATCTGACTTTAAATTTTCAAGCTGGCTGGGCCCATGAGGATTCTCTCCTTCGACCCCTGACTTGGCAGTGCTGGAAGGCATTGCTGGCTCAGAGAAGGGACGTGACCCAGGTCACACAGCATCGGTGCCAGAACTAACACTCTGACTCCCGGCCAGGGCTCTTTGCACTCAGTTTCCTTCCTGGGCACTCACCCCAGCGTCCCGTGCACAGGGATTGTGGGGAAGCTGCCCTGTCCCTCACTCACCCCTGTCTGTGAGCAACCCGCAGGCCTGAGACCGGTGGGGAAGGGTCACAGCATCTGATCCCCCCCCCCCCTTCTCCGTCTCCAAAGAGAGAAGACAAACCGCCCGGCAGCTGATAGGACAATCTGGGGCAGGGGCGACGTCTTCCTCGGGGAGGTGCGGGGAGGAGAACTGGGACCCATCAGCCCAGGATGATAAGGGCTGCTGAAACGTTAGCAAAAATATTTAGACAATAAATGAAGTATCAGAACGGTGTTCGTATCTTTAAGAAATCAATCATTTTGTACGGTGTGTCTGGACACTAGGCGCCACGGCGGAGATAGTGCCTCGCTGGGCAGATAAGGGTTAATCGAGCTTTAATTCTGCGGGAGATAAGCCCAGGAGGGAGCGCAGGCTCCTTCCTCTGGCTCCCGGGCAGGAGCCGCAGAGGGTTCTCTGGCTCTCACGCTGACATTATCTCGCGGTGCGCGGAGCAAGCTTGCGCGGGTCTCCCCTGGATGAGTGGCACCCGGGCCCAAGGAGCACAAAACCCCTGGCACGGAGGCCGCAGGCGGAGAGGGCAGGGGCGAGGGGTGCCAGGTGGGGACAGGCTGGGCTCCGGGGCTGCTGCCAGCCCCTTGACCCTGTCACTGAGGGGCCTGTGGGGGTCTCTGGGGGTGGGCAGACGTGGGTTCTGACTCTCCCTCTGCTATTTGATCCTGAGGACGTGGGCAAGTCACTAAGGCTCAGCCTTGTCGCCTGTAAAATGGGGATGGTGGCAGGGCGGGGAGAAGATGAGGGGCCAGACACGAGGACAGGCGTGTGGAGTGTTGCCTGGAATACGCACCCGTGTCTGGGACGGGGCTGACGTCCCCGGGGAGGGCGTGGAGGAGAGAAGCGCTGAACACACTGAGAGCCCCATCTCAGCTCCTGGCCACCCTTCTCTTTGCTCCTGAACGACATAAGGTTTTCTTGCCCCCTTGAGAGTTGAAAGCTGAGTGCCATGGAGCTCCCAGCCCACCCACTCATTTCTTCTTCCAACCATTAAATGCCGGCCAGCATCCCTACATCCCAGCATCCCAGAAGAGTCAACTTCTGCTTGCATGCCTCCAGTGACGGGGAGCTCACTTCCTACAGAGCCAGCTCTAAACACCACAGCTTCCTTCCCATGGTGGAGCTGAAACCTGGCTCCTTCCTTGAGCCCAAATCAACCACCCTTGAGCTTCCACTGTGATCCCTCCAGCTGCCTGCCTGGGGCCGCGGGACAACGTAGTCATTGTCCTGCAGGGCTGCACCACTGAGCCAGCCCTGAGGCAAACTCACTCCTGGACAGTCTCACATCACCTGTGCAGCCGCCCTGGCAGGCAGGTGTGCCGCCAGCTTCCCTGCCCACAGATCGGCGCATGGCGCTGCCACCCTCTGCTCTCAGGGAGCTTGCGGGGTCTGCAGGCCCAGGCTGAAGGAGCTTTAGGGCCCCCGTGTCTTGCCTGAGGCTGAGGAGGTGGAGGCGCAGAGTGGGCAGGGCCTGCCTTGGGGTGCACAGCGAGGAAATGGCACACAGGCAGGAGACCCCAGGATGGGGCCCTGTGCCAGGGGGACGGCCTGACCATGCAGGCAGCTGCCCCCAGTCCTGGGACCAGCGCCTGCCCCTCTCAGTGCGACCCTGAGCTGGGCTGCACATCGGAACCTGGCAGGCTTTTCCAACAGCTGGCCCCGGCACAGATTCTGATTTGACACGACCCTTGGCCCAGACTTTGTGGCACACGGCGGGTGGAGGGGGCCTGTAGGCAGGTCCCAGGGTCTGCAGCAGGGGCCCTGCCTACTTTACCGGCCCTGCGGGCTCTGCTGGGCTGCGCCCCAGCACCCGCGTTTCCCAGGCTGAGAGCCAGGGCTCCAGCTGTCAGCTCAGAGCTGGTCAGAGCTGCCAGGCCAGCACCTGGCCTCCAGGTGCAGGGCAAGCCTGGCCCGCACAGCCCTGCCCTGCCTCTGAGGACATGGGGCAGGCTTACTCGGGCCCACGCCTGGGTCCTCAGGACCAAGAAACCCAGCACCGCGTTGCACCGGCCAGCCAGTGCATACCCTGGATCAAGCCATACCTGAATGCCACATGAGGAAACAAGAAAGGGCCGAGCCATGGCTGCACCTGCACATCAGGATCATCTAAGTCTGGGCTTGAGGGGACCGACCTCGGGTGCCATGGGCCTCCCAGGGCTCAGAGGCGTCTCCCAGACATCTTCCCGCACAAGCCCCCTAACTCCTGCCACACCGTCGCTGCCCACACTGTGGGCCCACACTCATCTGCTAGTCCCTGTCCACTCGTGCCTTGTCTTAACCGAGACGTGTTTAAAAAGAAACCTTTGTCACCCCCGCCCCCACCCGTGCAAGAGGAAACCAGGATGGTCTGCCGTAGGTGGACGGCGGCCTCAGCAGCAAACCCGACACGGGGGCCTCGCTCTCGCAGGGAGGGAGCTGCCTGCGGAGGCTCCGCCCGGGGCAGCACTCTGTCACCAAGAGAGATTAGCCAGTGTGGTGGGGCCACGAGGACCGCACCACTGGGTCCCACTGAAAGAACCCCTCCTCCAGGAAGCCTTCCCCGGGGTCCCATAGGTCCTACCTCCTCCAGGAAGCCCTCCCCGGGGTCCCATAGGTCCCACCTCCTCCAGGACGCCCGGGGCCCAGGCAGCGAGCTCCTTCCGGGCCTCCGTGTCCCGTCTCAGGCCACGTCCCCCACAGTCCCACACAAAGGGGCCCGAGCTTCTGTGCTGGGGTCTAAGCCAGGCTGGGTGGGGTGTGAGGGGCCGGGTGCTGCCCTGCACCCCGTGTGCAGACGGGCCCAGGGTCGGGGATCCTTACCGGTTCTGCCTGCCGGGGGGACGAGGCTCTGGTCTGGACGTTCCCGGCGAAGGGGCCCCAGGACAGGCCGGCGGCGAGGCTGCGTCGGGCCCGCACGCACCTCTGCCCGTCCTGCAGCACCGGCTCCAGCGCGTCTGCAGAGAGACAGGCAGGCGTGAGGGGCGCCTGGCCGCGGGGCCCCCCGGCCCCTCCCGCAGGGGTCGCGCAGGGCAGGGGAGGGGGCGCCCCTGGGCTGCGGCTGCGGCTGGCGGGAAGCCCCCGCCAGTGGCCATGCCCTTGGGCTGTGGGGCTGGGCAGGTCTGCACGACCTCGTGTCGTGGGTTGACTGGTGGCCCCCAAAGACACATCCAACCCGTGCGTGTCCCCTCATTCGGAAAAGGGTCTTTGCAGACCAAGTTATGGCTCCTGAGGCGAGATTGTCCCCGAGCATCAGGGGGGCCAGAGCTCCAAGGACACGTCCTCCCGACAGGCACAGGACACAGAGAAAGCCACGGGAACAGGGAGCAGAGGCCCGAGCGATGCGGCCACGAGGCCGACGTGGGCTCTGGACTGGGAGGATAGACGCCTGCCGTCCTGGCCCCGTGTGAGCTCATCTGCCAGGACACTCTCGCCCGCCAAGTCCCTCCTTGAGCCCCAGCCTCCAGGGGACAGCAGGGACCACGGCGGCCCCTCCCTCGGAGGGGTCCCTCCCAGGCCACACACCCTCTGCTGGGAAGGCCGGGCCACCCTGTGCCTCTCCTGCCGCCAGGGCTGGGGGCCCACGGAGTTCTCACGTGGCCGGGCCTGGCCCTGGCTGGAGGAGCCCCGATTGGGCAGGCTGTGGCCTTAATGGGCCGATGATCAGATGATAACGACCGCCTAATGGCGGAGATAACATGCAAATGCACTGGAGGCCCCGCGTTTTAACTGGGTCTTTGTCTTCCCTGGGCAGATAAGGTGGCAGGGACCCAGGCAGGCTGACCCACGGCTGAGCTCAGCGGAGCCGCCCCTCTGTCAGCCCCGAGAGAGCCGGGGCAGGAGGTGGCAGCAGCAAGCAGGCTCCGTCCCTCATGGCCGCCCGCAAGGGGCCACGTCCTCTGCCAGCCCACCCAGGACGCCTGGGTCCCGGCCCAGGGCTCTGCCAGCTGCCACCCTGCTCCCCTGCAGGGCTTGGCACGGAGAGGGTAGCGGGGCCCAGTTCAGGGACAGAGACGTGGCCCAGCCAGCACCAAGTGCCCCTAAGAGGACACCCAGTCACCTGTTACTGTGACGTTTATCCCCCTGTACAGACAAAACCAAGGCCCCTCGAGGCCACGCAGCTGGCAGAGGGTGCCAAGACCTGACCCCGACGCCTGGCTCCAGAGGTGCCCCAATCACTGTGACGGTGGCAGGGCCCCTCCTGGCCCGGGTGCACCTGTGTTTCTGCCCCCACTGGGCCCTCAGGGCTGGGCGCGGGAGCGGGGAGAGACTGCCCCAAGGCAGGCTGGCTGGGCGCGCCGTCCATCTGTCAGTCCAGCGACGGGTCCTGACACCCACCACTGGCTACGCCTGGGAATCGCCCCTCCACGGACCCCCATTCGGGGCGCTGAGGCCAAGGGTGGCATCCAGAACCCACCGCGACAGGCAGAATCGCTCTGAGCCACACAGGGTGGGCCCTGCACTCGGGCCTCTTCTCCTGCAGGGGCCATGTGGCCGGGACAGGGCTCAAAGAGGACCCACCCGGATGCCCCTCAGGGCACAGCTGGCCCACGGGTGCCCACGACGCCCTTCAAGGGAAGTGGTCACACACGTTCTTCTCAGTACCCAGAACTTCCGTGACAGGAGCCCGCTGGAGCCTGCAGCGTCCACACCTGCCCCGCGGGTCACACCGTGGGGTGCCCAGGCCCCTCCGCCTGCAGCCCTGGGCTCTCGCTTGCCCCCGGCCCGTGGGGGAGGGAAGGAGGCGGGGCCGGCTCTGTGCCCACAGGCAAACGGCCCTGCTCCCTAATCGGGCCCCAGATAAGCGTGCGCCTGGCGTTGCCCACGGCCATCACGCGCCTCCAGAGAGGGCTGGCTCCGATACAGGCGGCCGTTCCCCGCACCGGGGCTGGGCGAGGCGGGGAGCCCAGGGGCCTCCAGGGAGCCCACGGGGCTGAGGGATGCAGGGCTGGGACCAGGGCAACGGTCACCGTGACAACCCACGGCCCTGGTCCAGGGTCGGGTCTGCGTTTCTGAGGTTGTGTGCGTGAAAGAGCGCCTCCTGTGGGGGCCGTGGGGCCGCGCAGGTGCCTGGATCGGGAAGAGGGGCACAGGGGTCACCCCGGCTCACCCAGTGCCCTTGCACAATGCGTGACCTGGGCAACTGTACATGGTGGCCTGGTGATACTCAGTACCCCTCTGCCCACTCCAGCTCCTGTTCCTGCCCCACCCCACACGGCCCAGACAGGGTCCAGCATGGTTAAAGCCCCGTGGCACCTTCCGGAGACCCTCTCCCAGCCAGAGTGACACTGCACCGGAGAAGGGGCGTACGGGAGGCCGCCCGCACCTGGGAGACTCGGTCAGGGCTGAGGATGGACGGAGGCAGCCGGACGACGCAGGTGGTGACGGTGGAGAGGGGCAGCTCCCAGCCACGCTGACGGGACCCTGGGCACCAGGGCGGCCGAGGAGCACCCAAGGTGGAACCAGACCCTGGACTCGTGGCTCAGTGCTCGCTCAGTCACTCTCGGGGCCACCTGGGGCTGCGAGAGGGAGGCACAGTCTCTGCCCTGCGGGCTCCTGGGAAACAGGCTGTGGCCAGACACCCCCACGGGCACAGGTGGCTTCTGTGGTGGGCCGTCCAGGGTGGGCCTCCAGGGGGAGGTGTCCTTCCCTGGCAGCCTCCTGGGACCAATCTCTCCGCCTTGTCCCTGCACTCTGGAGCAGCTGGGCAAGCCCAGCACAGAGAGGCCAGTGCCAGCCAGCGCCTGGCCTAGTCCCCCAGCTGGAGGACAGGGACGACGCCTTCTGTCCCCAAGAGCCATAGTCCTCATACGATCCAGGCCCCCATTACAGAGCTGTAGCCAGGCCCGGCACGGTCTGCGGGGATTCCTCAAGCCATTCCCCTCTCGCTGCACAGACGGAGCCTGAGGCTCAGAGAGGTTAAGCAACCGGCTCAAGGACACAGAGCGCGCAGGTGGGGTTTTGACCGGAGCCCTAACCAGGTTCCAGTCAGAACCTCAGCATCCTTTTCTGGGCTCTTCTGGGCAGGAGAGGGAGGGCAGGCCAGTCTGTCCCATGGCTGACTCTCCCTGCACTGGCCTCGGTTTCCCCTTCTGCAGGCTGGTCTCCTCTGAGGAGCGACCGGCCCCGCACAGCACTGGGACAACTAATCTATTCAGACAAACTACCCGCACACGGTGTTTCCGGAACAAACACGCGGCTCGGGGGTTCAGCTTCACCCCCAAACACCTGCAAGGAACCAAATGAAAACTTCAGCCGTTGCGTGTTCACATGATCCAAACGCCCGCGTGGGACAGCGGGCTCTGGAGTCACCAGCGCAGCCAGCCCTGCCCGCCCACTGGAGGCCGTGCGTGCGCTGTCTGCGCACCTCAGCTTACCCGTCTGTAGAAGGGGTGCTGGCACGCTGGGCCATGGCCATGAGGTTTGGGGGACGTGCCCGCTGGCGCAGCCACCACTGTTGTCTCTCTTGG
The DNA here is from genome assembly GCA_028533085.1 of Varecia variegata. Classification (NCBI taxonomy): domain Eukaryota; kingdom Metazoa; phylum Chordata; class Mammalia; order Primates; family Lemuridae; genus Varecia; species Varecia variegata. The sequence goes on along the minus strand of CM052442.1, from coordinate 134,026,282 downwards.
CTGCCCAGGTGGGCTGGGGAGCCGCACTAGGTGGGCGTCCCAAGGCCTGGGTCCCCACCAGGCTGACCTGGAACTGCTGGCCCCTCAGACGAGGCCTCTGCCCCCGACTCGGGGGGCCCCTCCACACGGACATGGCCCGCGTGGCACCATCCCACCTCCCTGACGCAGGTGGCAGCAAGCTTGCGAGGGAGGGTCCATCCTGGTGGCCCATCCTGGGGGCCACACCGCAGGGAGTGCCCACCTCTGAGCTTCTCTCTGACAGAGGGTCCAGGGCTCCAACCTGGGCCACCTGCCCCTGAGCCCACCCCGGCCTTGACTTCCCCACCTGAGCAGTGGCCCCGGGAGGCCGGCTCATAGCACTGACTCGAGGGGCAGGTACGGGGGCTCCTCCGGGTTCGCAGGGATGTCGGTGAGCCTGGGGGCTCCCTCCAGTGCCCCAGTGGCCTGCCTCGCCCTAGGGGGCCGGGCTCCGTCTGTGCCAATGGCCGGTGGCCGTCCAAGCACACGGCGCAGCACCCCCGCCCCGCCCCGCGGTGGGCTCTGTGGCCGGCGCCAGCTCCCGCTCATCTAATCGCCCATCGCCCTGCTCGGCCGCCCCGCGGCTCCCACAGGCCAGCTGCGCCCCGCTTGCTGGGAGCGGCCCTATCTCAGGGATCACGCTGTTTGCCTTTGATAAAAGTCGCAGAAAAGCAAAGAAAAAGGAGTGGGGGAGGGGGAAGCCCCAGGCTGGCAGGTTCTAGAAGCCTCTGTGGGCGTGGGCAGGGAGCGCACGGGCTGTGGGCCCTGGGAACATCTGCTCCCAACACGTCCCGCACAGACACAGGAGCCCGGGCCAGGCAGGGCGTGCGGCTCCCCAGCGTCAGCAGGCGGGTGGGCCGGCCCGGTCCTCCTGGGCCAGACGGGGCCCCCACAGGCTCTCCCGGACACCGCCGTGTGCAGACACCTTTGCTCAGCCCCGGCTTGGGCACATCCCACGGACCCCCTGCACAGAGGGTGCAGTGACTGGCCCAAGGTCACCGGCTCCAAACTCCAGCCCTTCTCCTGCCCCCTGTGTGACTCTCCTGCCTGGGGAGGCCTGTGATCTAGGTGGCAGCTGAGGCCCTAGGACAGAGACGATGGGAAGGGAAAGGGAGAGGGGGGCCACCACCATCCATGGGGGGCCTGTCCTCACTGTCTCAGTAACTGACCCTGGCCCCGCCCTTCTGGGACTGAGCAGCCCTGGGGTGCTGGGGAGGTGACTCCTACTAACCCAACTGCTAGGGGATGATGTACAAACCTCTGCCAGCCCCACGGGCTCTAGAACGTGAGTCTATCTCCTGCCCTGCCACCTCCTGGCTGAACAGGTCCCTTCCCCTCAAGCCTTCAATTTCCTCTTGTGTAAAATGGGGGCTCACAGCACCTGCCTCAATTGGGGCCAGGTGAGATGAGACAACAGACAAGGTGCTGAGGTACGTGTAGGACAGGGCCGGCATACAGTCGGTGCCCAATGTGTGCTCTAAATAAGCACAGCCTGTGGAAGGGCCAGGGTGCTGGTCTGCATGACCTTGGCCGGGCTCTCACCTGCCCCAGCCTCGGCTCCACGTCCACAGAACAGGACAGCGCCAGCCCCGCCTCCCTGTGGTGACAGGGCTCCCCGACTGCTCGGGGACGGTGCCACGGGGGCAGGATGAGGCTGTGCCAGCAAAGGGATGGTGGGAAGCCACGCCGCCACATGGGCACCCCTGGCCCAGCTGCACTGGGGGGTTTGGGAGCTGCCCGCAGGAGGCAGAACCCAGGTTCCGTGGACACACCACAGGGCCACGGCGACACCGAAGGCCACTGCCCGGACTGCGGCTCTGAGGGTAGAGTCGGGAACCCGGCGAGCGGGGTGGGCCAGGCCAACCTGAGGCCGTGCAAACACGGGACGGCCTCTTGTGCAGCCGGGAAGGGTTTGTCCCAGGTGGACGCCAGGGCCCCCCCCCGAGATCCGGCGGGGGGCAAAGCTGGGCCTGGTGAGAGACGGGAGCAGGTGCTCACGGCCCAGGGTCCCCTCCACTTCTCAGAGCATCCCTGACCCACCGGGCCCCCTGCCGGCCCCTTTTCTAGCTCCCTGTTTATGGGGGCAACCTAGGTCCAGAGGAGGGGGTGGCTGCCCACGGTCCTTGCATGGGACCTAGGAGAGGCTGAGGAAGGTGGTCCCCGTCCTGGGGGGGACTGTCCCCCCACCCTGGGGGGCTATGGGACTACAGCTGGGCCTCGGGGCTCGTCTCCCCATCTGCAAAAGAGCCCCGCGATGCCGCCCTTGGGCTCCCGAATGCCTGGGTGAGCTGCTGAGGTCAAGGCCACTGTGGGCAGCCAGGGGCCCTGCAGGCCTTTCCCGCTGCCATGGAGGGGCTCGGGGCCACCCCCTCTCCCCTAGGCCCCCATGCCTGCCGGAGCTGGGAGGCATCTCCCCTTTGGGCTGGTTTCCCCAGGCCCAGGGAAGCAGCGAGACCCCCCACCCAGGCTACTGGCAGAGGCCTGGTGCGTCCTTCAAGCCGCACCGACCAGCCATTCTGCCAGGACACGCCCCTGGGGACCAGGAGACCCAGAGCTCCCCCTTCACCCCAAGTCAGAGGTTACCAAAGGGCTTCAAGCCCCAGAACCGCCTGCCCTTCCTGCCAAGTTTCCCCTGGACCCGGCACCACCGGGGCTGCTGCGGGGGGCCGGGCTGGAGGGGCTCCCTCCCCTGGGCTGGGACGCACCTGTCCAGAGCCCCCAGGGCCCTGCCAGCCTGCTGCACCTGCCACACTCTCCTCCCACCAGACGCAGGCCGCGTTCCCAAAGGCCCGCCCACGGGGCGTGGCACCGTGTCCCTGCCAGGCTCTGCCGGGTGCTGGGGCAGAGCTGGCGGGCGGCAATATCCCTGCGAGCTGAGCGCAGGGGACCTGCTCCGCGTGGCCGCACAGGGGCCAGCAGTGCCAGGCACGGGCCCTCCCCGTCACCTCCCGCCTCCTGTGCCCAGAGCGCTCACCACCTCCTAGGGACCCCTGGAGTGGACGTCTCGATTTTACTAACTCTGTCTCCTGGCTGGACTGTTGGCCCGGTGGGGCCGGGCCACCGACAGCCGTGTCCCCTAGGTCCCCAATGTCGTGGGTGTGAGTGCTGTGTTTGGAGGTGGAATGGCCTGGGAGAAAGGTCAGTTGTTCCCGCCGGGCACAGGACGGGCACCCGTGGCCCACGCCGCCTCCCTGCGTCTGTTCTCACCTCCCCGAACCTGTGACCCCGGGGAGGGCACAGCCACTCCGGCTCCGCCCCCTCACCACCGGGCGGCTCCCAGGCTGCCGTCCAGAGAGGCCACCAGGGGCAGTGGGCATGGAGGGGACCATGACCCGCCTGGGCCTGGAGCCTGCGGTGGAGCCGCTGCCCACGGCCGCGGGGGAGGGAGCGCAGGGACGGCAGCCCCGCCCGCCAGCTGGTGCCTGCGAACTTCTCTCCCTATCGCGCGGAGCATCGCCGGGGATTATTGATTTTTTGACACAGAACAACAGCCCATCTTTATCAGGCTGAACCCTGGCCCCGGCTAATGGCAGAGCTGGGGCCGCCTGGGAACAGCAGGCCATGGAGGGTGGGCCGGCCCCCTGCCCGGGCCCTGCGGACCCCTCAGCACCTGCGGGCCCAGCGGCCTGTCCCGGGGAGGGGCGCGGACAGGGCTGGGCTGGGTGGGCAGTGGGGCCGCCCTCTCTGAGCCGGGTCCAGGAGGAGGTCACAGCGGGGACATGTGTCAGGACACCACCCCTGCCCCGCTGGGGCGGTGATTGGGGCTGGACCAGCAGGAGCCCCGGGGTTCACGTGGCACCTGCACCCTCCACTGGCCCCGGCTCTGTGTGCTGGGCCCAGGAAGGGCCCCTCCCTCCCCAACGAGGACCGCGTCTCCTCCCGGCCACGGAGCCTGACACCCTCCAGTCACCCTGGAGCTCAGGGACCCACGGCCTCTCCAGGCCTCTCGGCAGCTACGCACCCCAAGTCTCCCACCTGTGAAGTGGGGACAGGGAGTCCTTAGCCCCTGGGCCCTGGGACGCTGGTCTGGGGGGCCCTGCAGCTGAGCACTGGGTGGGGGTCCCGGCCGAGCCGCCGGGCGGGCTGGGGCAGGATGTGAGATAAACTATCTGCGCAGCAGGTGTTTTCTTCAGCTTATCTGGCTCCGATCAGCCCGGGTGCCTGGCCCCGGCCCTCTGGATGCCCCCAAGGACCCTCCTTCCTGTCCGGCCTCCGCTGACCACCTCTCGGCCGGCCTGGCCAGCCCACCCTGCTGCCGGTGCCGGCGGGTGTGGCCGGGGCCGGGCCCTGCCTGCCCTGCTCACGTGCCCTGGGGGCCCCATCCCTGCCCTGGAGAGGGGGCAGGAGGGCGGCGAGAACACAAGAGGGTCTGGCCAGAGGCCCTGGGGCAGCCACCCACTGTGGGCAGGGCCCGTCCTGCTTTGCCCAGCACAGGCCTGGTCCCACTGGGGGCGGCAGTGGGCACTGACGCAGGTGCCAGTGAGGACATTGTGGCCCACACGGGGACACCGCCACCACCTAGGACACTGCAAGCCCCTGAGGGCTGCAAAAGCCCTTCCAGGAAAAGCAGCTCCCTGGGCACTCCCGACCCTCACACAGTCTCGCCCCCTCTGCCCACAACAGGGGCTTCCTCAAGTGGGAGGCTGAGGCCGCCCACGTCCCTGTCAATTGCTAACACCACATGTGGTTCTGTGTGGGGCCAGCAGATATCCGCTTTCATGGTTATCGATCGACTCGGTTACCGATGAGAAGACCGAGGGCCAGAGAGGACCCGGACACACAGTAAGGTGTGTGGCTGTGAGTTCAGAGGGGACAGGGACAGGCAGAAGCAAGACTGGGCCAGGCTGCCCCGTCCCAGACAGGGCCCCTTCCCTCTGCACCTCTGCTCAGGAACGCTTGGGGCTCCCCACTGGCCCCCAAATCAAACGCTATGTCCAGCCATCCAGAGGCTGGGCCACACCGGGGGCCCCCTGCCAGGAGCAGGGCTCTGTCCACCGCCCCGCCGGCCCCGCCGAGTGACCCTCCTGCCTCTCGTCTGCCACAGAGACGGCAGCACCCTGGGAGGCCGCAAGGGCCTGGCCTCCGGGGAGGGGCTGCAGGTGGCGGCCCTGGGGAGGTGGTGGCAGAGTGGCTGCTCTGTCCTGAGCCCCAGGGCTGCTGTCTGGCCCACCCGTGTGCGCAGGGAGACACATCTGTGGGCACCCGGGATGCTTTTGCTTCTTTTAGAATCATTTTCTTTCTCTTTTTGTAGACATTTTGCAGAACAGCAAAAAGAAAGA
>CM052442.1:134006871-134020485 GCA_028533085.1 Varecia variegata | reverse complement strand
AGGATCCAGCATGGGGCGCCTGCCTCCCGCCAGCCAGCCAGCCCGGGCACGCAGCGCTGCCCGACCGCGCCCCGCCCACCTCGCCTTACCTGGCCCGCTCCAGGGGCTGCCTGACTCCTCCTCCTCTTCCTCCTGGGGCCTGGGCTCCGTCCCCTCAGTCTCCTCGGGGCCTCCTGGGGACGTGGGGGGCGGTGGCGGTGGGGGTGACTTAACGTCTGCAGAGAGGAAATCGCCATCACATCCCTGCCGGGACCCTGGGCCCCAAACCGACCACCTGTGGCAGGGAGGGCTACCAAGGTCGGGGTGGGCGAGCGCAGTCCCAAAAAAGTCACGTCCCCGTCCTGGCCCGTCCTGGCTTGCTCTAACTGGGGGGGAGGGGGGAGACATTCCAGTTTTCCTCTTGGCTTTTAAAACCCCTCATCCGCGTCATTAATCGTAGCAATAATTGTCACTCTGGCTGTATTAATAATTAGAGCACAGGATGGCCCAGGGCACGCCCAGGCCAGCGGGCACATGTGTGGCCTCCGGCTCCCTGTCCCCTCGGCCGGCAGCTGGGGCCCCCCCAGGCCCCGCACCCAATTCCAGCCCAAAGGGCATATTTGCCTTCCCGGCCGGGCCTGATAACCACCCCGGCCCCCAATCGATGAGCTCCCATAAAGCCCCCCCTTGGTGACGTCACGCGCCCAGCAGATTATTAATGCCCGCGATAAGGGCCGTGATTAACATCAAATAAATCAATCACGCAGTATAAAAGTCCCATTATTTTTGGCTATAAATCAAAGTGGCTGGCATTTGAGCTCCAGCCACCGCGAGGGAGCCGTGCCGGACCCGCCTGAGCGGCAGATACTCTCCCGCGCCGCCTTATCGCGCCCATCGCGGCGTTATCGCCGAGGCCTGTGCCAGGTGCAGCCCTGGCTGATTTTTCCAGCTCCCTCGCGGCCCCACCCCCGCCCCCGTGCAGCCCGGGCCCCCGATCAGATAGGGAGCCCGGCTCCCCGGAACTCCAGCCCAGGCCAAAGTCCGCCAGCAACGCGCCACCTGCCCTCCGGCGCGGCCCCTTCATCAGGCGCCCGCGGCGGCCGGCCTGGCAGCACCTCACGGTGACGATGGTGGCAGGGCCAGGGGAGCAGCCACCTGGGGGCACCACACACCTCACACGTGCCCTCTCCCCACAGCTGCCGGGGTCGGGGGCTTGCACCCTGTCTGCAGACGCAGACACGGGGGCTCAGAGAGGGCTAAGACAGGCCGTGAGTCCTGGCAACATGCGACCGTGAGGATGACAGCAAAGATGACAATGAACAGCAGCACGTCCGGGGGAGTGTCCCTGGGGCAGCTGAGGGTGATGGCTGCCTGGCTTCAAGTCCCCCAGGCCTGGGACCCAAGGGCCTCACTGCTGTGGAGGGGCAGGGGCCGGCTGGCTGGGTGTGCGTGGTCTGGGGAGGAGGACTGTGGGCTCTGGGCCGTGGCTGTCAGAGCAGGGACCCTGACACTCAGACTGGAAAATGCCGGGGTGGGGAGTCCAGCGAGAAGCCTCTCCACCAGGGAACAAGGTCTGTCTGGGGTCTCTACCACCCTCCAGCCCCTCTTTGGCACGCCACAGCTCCCAGCAGAGCTCTCTGTGCCTGTTTCCCATCCTGCCCCAGGGCCTTTGCACCTGCTGGTGCCACCACCTGGTACACCCGTCCCTGGGGCGCACACGGGCAGCTCCATATGTCTGTGGGGTCTCTGCTCAATGTCACCTCCCCCCAGGGCTCTTCCCTGGCCACCCCCACCTCACCTTCACTCTGGACACGTCACCCACTCCCCACCCTCCCAGATGGCCCAGCTGTGGTGATGTCCCCCCGTCGGACTTGGGGGGGTGGCTCAGACTCTGCGTGCAGAGGTTCACGGCAAAGCGGCTGCGAGTGGAGGTGGGGGGGTCGGCTCACTGCCAGGCGGAGCCCCAGCAACCGGCCGCTGCCCTTTCAGACCCCGGGAAACGGGTGAGGGTGCCGACCTCCTCTGAGGCCCCTCCTCCCGGGGTGTCTGGGGCCCCCCTGGCCCCCCGCGGGTACCTGGGCCGGGCAGGCCTGCTGGAGTCAGGTCAATTCGCTTCCAGAGGGTGGGGGCCTTGGGAAATGGCCTGTCCCCAGAAACTGCCCCCAGGAGGGCCCGAGGGGAGTGTGGGGTGTTGGAGTCAGGTGAAGAGCAGGCAGGTGGGGAGTCAAGCTGTCCCTACTCAGGGGCTTATAGGCTGTGCAACCCTGGGCAAGTCACTCGACCTCTCTGGGCCTCACGGCCTTGTCTGCAAATGGGTGCACAGCTTAACTGTGTGCGGAGGCAAGCGAGACGCTTGGCAGGGCCCACAGCCCCCAAGGAGGGAGGCCTCAGACACCCATTTCATAGAGGGACACTGAAGCTAGGGGGCGTGGCTCTCCCGAGGTTACTCAGGGGTCCCCATGAGTCCCCGACTGACCCTGGGGCCCTCCATCCAGGCCTCAGTCTCCCCATCTGTAGCACAAGGGGCTGGACTTCCCAGACCACGTGCTAAGGTGCGTGTCTGCCGCCCCCCAGGCCGTCTTAGGGACAGGCCTCGGCTGGAGGACAGCTGGGCCTCTCCTGGCCGCGCCGGGCATGGTCGGCCACCGACACGCAGGGGTGGGACATGGGGGGGGGGCGGCTCTGCCAACTCACCTGCGCTGCCAGGGCTCCGGGGCTCAGGCGCCGCGGCGTCCCGCTCCGCAAGGCTGGCGTCCGCGGCCTGGACCTCCTCTCCAGACTCCATGTCTCCGAGGGAACCTGCGGATACAGCACGTGGGGGTCCGTGAGGCGCGTTGGGGCGAGACCCCCCACCCCGACCCCCTGAGCCCTCCCCACACAGGCACGGCCCTGGGTGCCCAGGCAGGGCGGGGGTCGGCCACCCCACTGAGGTCAGGGGCCGTGAGGGGGCGGCCTCCAGGTGACCCCTACCCCTGCAACCATTGCAAAGCCTCAGGTGCCCTCAGGTGCCCTCTGACCTTTGCTAGCCGCAGGGACTCCGCGACTGCCAGGATGAGGTCCCGGCCCCTCCTTGCGTCTCTGTCCCACTGGCTCCCCCAGCACCGAGGGACCAGCCCCGACCCCCGAAGGCCTGTGGGGCTGGAGGAGCCGCAGCCCTGCCCGGACCCCTGGGCCCTAGCGCCCGCCCGGCCACAGCGTGGGGGTGGATACAATCTCTGCCCCACGGCCCGGTGCCTGCCTCCTCCTGGGGCCCCCAGGCCCTGAGGGCTCCCCCCCGACTGTCCCCACGGTCTGGGAACTCCCTGGCGGGGGGCACCAGTGTGCAGACAGGAGGTCGAGTGAGTAGTGACTGGCGGGGCAGAGGCAACCGCGGCAAGCTGGGGGCCGGCGCGCCACAGGGCCGGGGACCCCTCAGCCCCGTTCCCCTCAGAGGCTTGGGCACCAGGGTCTGGACAGGTGACAAGGCCATTGGGACAAGTCCTCACGGCCCACGGAGGTCCGCCACTCCTGACCCCACAGGTGATGGTGTCACCTCGGTGAACTGCGAGGACGCTGGCACCCAGGAGTCCCCCTGGCCCTGCCTGACTGCTCCTCAGGGCCCCGGTCCTGGGGCTCAGAGACAGCAGCTGGGCATGGGGCCACCCCCTGCCCTGGTGACCTCCCAAGTTCATCCTCTGCAGCACCTGACCTGCCCCCGCCCACGGCATGAGGCATGGGGGGTACCCAGGCCACGGCCCCCACAGCAGCCAAGTCTGCAGAACCTGTCACAGCTGTGCGCTCACACCCTGGCGGGGACAGACGGTGGTGGGTGGGAACAGCGGCTCTGGGGAGAGGCCTGAGCCAGGGCGGAATGGCCACCCGCGAGGGTTAGCTCTCCGTCCCTGGGGGCAAGCGAACGAGCAGATGCGGAACTGCCCAGGGTTTGTGCCTCAGTGGCTCGGGGGCGCTGACCTTCCTCTCCACCCTCCGGGAACGTGATAAAACCCGGTGCCGCCCCAGCGACACACAGAGGGCCAGACCCTTCTCACCAAGTCCCCAGTGTCCTCCTGGCCCTGGCCGTCCCCCCTGCGGGTTTTCCAGGGAAAGGCAGGAGATGGAGGAAGAAGGGCCTGCAGGTGCCTGGGACACCTGTCCACCCGTCACCGAGGCTGGCGTCCCACACCGGCCGCAGCAATGGGCTCACATCAGCGCAGACCCCAGGGGCTGTGGGTGGCAACTGGTGCTGGTGCTGGGACGGGGTCCCAGGTGACTCCCAGACTCTGGGAGTCGCGGAGGGGAAAGCCGATGTTCTATCTGGATTTTGGGGTCCCTCTCTGATCGCTACGGCCACCAGGGCCAGACGCCATTCTAGGACCCCGAGATGCACCAAACTGCCAGACCGCGTGGGACCGTGGGGGCGCCCAGGACTAGATAGGGCCTCAGACCAAAAACACCGTAAAAGTGCAATGAGGGAGGGAGGTGAAAAGACAGAACGAGGGGAGATGCTGGCAGCAGGTCTCCAAGGTGACAACGCTGCCGGTACTGGACCAGCGGCTGAGCAGAGAGCTGGGCAGACGGGGCAGCGCGCCAAGGCTGGGGGGAGGGTGGAGAGGGGCGGAGAGGAAGGCTGGGGCGGGACTGAGGCCGAGGGGAGGGCAGAGGCCCGACCATGCCGACCTCAGAGGCTACAGGGAGGAGTGGACCCTAATCCTGGGGCACTGGGGAGCCATGGAGGGTCCCAGGCAGGGGATGGCAGGATTGCTTTCCCAGCTGCAGCCCTCTGGAGTGTAGCTCGGGACCACGAGTCCCAGCATCCCCAGAGCACGGCAGAGCTGTAATTACAGCAGGGGCTGGGCTCAGACCACACAGGAGCAGGCCCCGGGCTAAGGCCTGCAGTCCCTCATCAGAGCGCCCACACGGCAGCCGGGCACGGCACACCCCAGACCGGTCCGACTCGTGCCCCTGGGACAGGAGCCCCGACCTGCGTGACCTCGGCACGCACCGGGAAAGCGGCCACTGCAGCGGAGTCAGCCTCCGCCCCCCGCGGGGCCAGCCTGGGCTGACACCGCCCTTCCCCAAGGTCAGGGGCCCTCGGCCGCCCCGGTCTCGGTGGCCATGTGCAACCGCCCACCTGCCTGCCTCTTTCTAGAAGTCTCTTCCACGGCTCGTCAGGAGCTGACAGGGGCGGCCCCAGAGCGGCGGTCCCTCCTGCGGGGCAGCTGCGGGGCCTCGGCCACCTGCTCCGGCAAGTGGGTCTGAGGCTACCTGTCTGCAGGGACGTCGGGGACCAGACCACGGGGGCACACGGCAGACCACCCCGGCCCACCCCGGCCCACCCCGGGAAGGCAGCCCTGACTCCTGGTGCCCCTCCCAGGGGGGCCGCAGACACCCAGGGAGGCCCGGAGCGTGTGACGGCGTGACGGGTTCTCCCATTTGCGGAGAACAAAGGCTGGTGCTCTGCACAAAGCCGTGACAATGAGCGTGCAGAGGCTGCAGGCGGGTCTCAGCTCCAGCGCGATCACCGCGGCCTGGACGACACTGCAGACACTGCCAGCCGCAAATCGCTCAGCCACGCTGGGACGCGGCCAGCAATCCTGCCCCCGGCCGCCTCGGCCCTGGAGCGTGCAGCCCCATCCCTGCTGGGCCCTGTCCGTGCGCACTCGGGGTCCAGGGCTGGCCGGAGACCCTGCTGGCTGAGGGTGTCCTCGAGCCACAGCTGCATCCTGCTGCCTCCCCAGACGCCCTTTGGGGACCCCCTCTCTGCCCAGAGACCCCAACAGCTGGCCCAGGCTGACCCTCGGCCAGGCAGATTGATGGATGCATATTGTGTCCTGGCTGTGTGACCTTGAGCAAGTCACTCTACCTCTCTGTGCTCGGTTTCCTCGTCTACAAACGGGACTCACAGTGGCTCCCAATATACAGGACAAAATGCTCTGTCAAACTGCGTCACCAGGGCTCAGCACACAGTAAGTGCTCAGCAAACAACAGTCACTACCACCCACGGTCACCACCAACGGCCCACAGGCCTGGGAGGGGGCAGGCGTGAGCTGTTAGACCATGCAGGGCCCTGGGCTCCCCGTTCCACAGACGCCCCCTGACCCCTGCGGAGCCCAGGGAGGACCTGCCTTCATTTCCGATGGGAGCGAAGGTGCCAAGGTCGGTGTTGGCTCAGATCTCCGTGAGGGGGGGTGTGCAGGGAGGGGCAGGGGGACCGCAGGGGGCATGTGCCGGGATGGGCAGAGGGGGGGCAGGACCCTGAGGGCGGCCCTGGTACAAGTCCCACCCACCAACTCACACCCCAACCCCCGAGGCAAGCCCGAGCCAGTCACACCCTCCTTATGGATGAGTAAACTGAGGCCGAGCGAGCGAGGAGGGCTGACCGCGCGTGGCCCTCCGCGAGGAAGCAGGGGTGGGGGTGCCGAGACGGGACCACACTCCGCCCTTCCCGGTGCCCGCCAGCCCCCGCCCTCCCCACCCAGGACCACCTGCCTGGGGCGTCCGCGGGCCGCGCGCGGTCACCAGCGCCAGGGCAGCGCTGGGCTCGGCCCCTCGGTGCCCGGAGTCCCCGGGTTATCGCGGCGAGCAGACGCCCGCGCGCCCATCCGTCTCCTGCTCATTAAGCCGGACGCCGGAATGGAAATGAAAGCATAATGGCATTTGATTGGGGGTGAGATACTTTGCATATTGGCCCGGAGCTGATAGCGGGACTTCATCAACTCCTTTCTCCACACTTTAAACTGCATTACGGAGACAGGCCCTGTGCAGCGGGTGATCCCAGCTCCCTTCTGAGGCCCCCGACAATTAACGCAGCCCCTCCGCTGTGATGCCGAGGCGCTGGGGGGGGCCGCGGCACGACACCCCTGTGGAAAGCTGGCGCGGCCATCGAGGAGGGGACGGGGACAAAAGCCCCCAGACTGCAGCCCCCGCCGGGCGGGACCCAGATGGGGCCACGGACAGGGAGTCGCCAGACGGGGTGTCTGAGGCTCCTGGCGAGGACCCTGTGGCCCCCCAGGCGCTGTGGCCTTGGGCGAGCTCCCCCCCCACAAGGGCAATGTGTGCCCACCTGGGACAGGGTCTCCTCCGTGAGGCCTCGCTGGGTGGGCCCTTTTATTCTGAGTCTGCAGAGGAGAGGGGGTGCAGGCAGCTTCGGGGCAGGGTGGACAGGGGCACAGGCCTCCCTGCCAGCATCCCGGCTCCTCGGGGGGGTGCAGAGCCAGGAGAGGGGCACCTGGCGCACCCTGGCGTCAGGGGCAGACGTGGGCTCCGGCCCGGCCTCATTCTGTCACCGCTCTTCCACCCACGCACCATGCATTCACACACCCACTCCACCCGCTCAGCACTCCTTCCTGAGCCCCCACTGTGCCAGCCCTGCACCCGGTGCTGGAGATCTGGGGGGGGGGGAACCAACGCCCACCCCCGAGAGAAAAGGGAGAGACACCAGCTTGGCTGTGGCCAGGACAGAGAGGCAGAGGTGCCATCAGGGGAGGCTTCCTGGAGGAAGCGGCAAGGGAGTGGAGGTCTGCTGGGGAGAGGAGGTCACCAGCACGGGGTCAGGGAAAAGCAGTCCAACAGAGGGACAGCGGGGCACTGAGGCTGGGGGACACTCCTTCCTGAGCCGTGTCCTCATGAACAATGGGGGGTGTCAATATCTCTAGTCAAGGGCCGGGGCGGTGGGTGCCGAGTGCCGAGTCAAGGCCATGGGCGCACCTGCTGCCACGGTTTCCACCCTTCAGGGGGGTACCTCATCTTCCCCTGGGGGTGGGAGTGGTGAGGGACGGGGCAGGGGGACAACCGAGGCGAGGGGCAGGGCCTGGGCAGGGTCATGGGGGCAGAAGGGGAGACCCCCGGCTCTCCTCGCTGGCCCCGGGCCGTGGTGGGGGACGTGGCACTGCCGGGGGGCCTGGCCTCTGGGCACACGGCAGCCAGATAAGGCCGATAACAGACAGAAAATAGCAACAGATTCAGACTTTCCCACCGCCAGGCAGTGGGGCAGCTCGGGCCATGGCGGGACAGAGGAGACGGGGACAGCCCTGCCCTGCCCCAGGCCTGGGTCTGGGCCACGGCGAGCTGTCCCTGAGGGCCTCGGTCCCCCAGGCGGACCCAAGAGGCAGGACTGAAGCCGACCCCTTGGCTGGGGGCAGCGTGACCCCGGCGAGTCCCTCCCTCCATCTAGCTACTTTCCGTGACCAGAGACGGGGGGGCCCCAGGGCAGCAGCAGTGGCCGCACCCCCAGCTCTCAGCCTGGACCCCCTGCCCAGCCCTCCGCACGGGCTTGAACGCGCAACTCTGACAAGCGCCAGGGCCGCGGCGCAGGACCAGGGTGGGGGTGGGAGAGCCTGCTGGGTGCCCAGCCGGCCCTGCGTGACGGCACCTTCCAGTGGGTTGCCAGGGCCATCACCCGCCAGGTGGGCTCTCTGGGTGCAAGTGCCCTGGAGCTGCCCCTCCTCAGCGCAGGCCGCAAGGCTCCCACCAGACGGCGTCCGTCGCCCCAGGTGACCGCCAGCCCCGCGGGAGGCCACTGCAGAGGAGGGAGCAGCAGCCCCCAGGGCAGTCACTCGGGGGTACAGTTCTGGGTGGTCCCCATCACAACCGTACTTTTTGTCCTCAAAAAGCCCCAGACTTGGCGTCACCCCATTTTATCGATGGGGAAACCGAGGCACAGAGCAGTAACGACACTTGGCCAAGGCCTCCTCCTTGCAGCAGTGCACAGGTGGCCTGCCCTCACCTGGCACTGTCCTCGGGGTCCCCTCCCACCTGCTGTCCGTATCAGGGTGGCAAGGAGTGCAGGCCCCGCTCAGGGTCCTCGGGAGGGACTCGGACACAGGTCTGTGTGGCTCCCAGCTCGGGGCCTTGTCTCTTCCCCCTGGGTCTCAGTTTCCCTTCCTGGCCCCTTGCCTTCCTCCTGCCTGCCTTCCCCTCCGACTGTTCCGCGGCCAGGGCCTGGGCTCTGCCAGCTACTGGCCGCGCGGCTGGGGCCAGGTGCCCTTTCCGCCAGGTGGGGGTGCCCACCGGCCTCCCTGCCGTGGCGCAGGTCTGGCAGGGCTGCGAGGTGACCTTCCCCTGGCGCCGTGGCGACCTCTGACCAGATCCCTACAGACACGTGTGCACAGCCCTCCACAGTTTATGAGGCTCTGCCAGGACCCTCATCGGCACATGTCTGTAGGGAAACTGGCTCCATTGGACAGATGAGGAAACTGAGGCAGAGAGCAGCCCGAGCAGCCCCTGCCTGGCCCCATCACGGGCTTAGGCCATCTGCTGGCTCGGCTTCTTGGGGCCAGGCGGACTCGCAGCCATGCCGGGTTCTGAGGCGCAGGGACCTGCCCAGCCTCGGTCTTCGCATCTGGTGAATGGGTGTGGACCCACCAACCTGCGGGAGGCAAAGCAGCACCAGGCATCCCGGCAGCCCGGGGGTTAACAGTGAGTGGACGGGTTCGCAGGGGTGGACAGGACTTCTGACACCACAGAGGGGGGCACGGGCAGGGCAGGGAAGACCAGGCGGGCGTGGGGTGCTGGCCTCAGGCAGGGTGGCCACGAGGGCTTCTCGGAGGAGGTGACATTTGAGCTGCAAAGAGCCCAGGGAAGAAGAATATCCCGGGCCAAGGGCACCTCCAGGCAAAGTCCATGGCATATTCCAGAAACTCGAGAAGATGGGGTGTGGGCAGAGGGTCCAGAGCATGGGGCCCAAGGGGGGAGCTGGGGTTTTATTCCGGTCACCGTAGGAAGCCAATGTCAGACACCAAGTGACTGCCAAAATCTGCCCACTGTGCTGCCGTGTCTGCCACCGCCTCCAGGCAGCCCCCCAGCTCTGGGCCATCTCCTCGGGCTCCCTCAGGACCCTCCCCCTGCCCCGAGTCTGCCCCTTCTCTCGGGCCAGGGCCAGCGGGCTGGTCCCACACCCTGTCCCCAGAGGCAGGGCCGCAGAGCAGGCAGGAGGCGGGGAGGAGGGAAGAGCGCCGGGGCCTGAGAAAGCGCAGCCCGGCTGATAGGGGAGAGATCGGTTTCAGCCGGAGCCGCGCCTGCCAAGTCCACATCCTATCGCGGGCCTGCGCCTACTCCACATTCATCACCGCTGAACTCGGCAACTTTATCAACGCTAAAGGTTGGCGCCATCTCTGGGCCTGGCCACTCCCGGGCCTCCGATGGGGCTGATAGCGGCTGATAGATTACATGAGATTGTTTCACTCCGGAGAGCTGATTACGAACACTCCTGGGGGAGGGGTGCGGACCACGTGGCCCGTGGCGGGGTGGAGTGGCCCAGACCACGGCATGGGGTGAGGGCAGGGCCAAGGCCACAGCGCGGAGCCGGGGAGGAGGAGGAGGAAGCTGCCAGGAGTGGGCTCCCCGCAGCCTGATTGTCCCGCCATATGGGCGGGTGGGGCCGACGGGGCTGCCGCCTGCGGCCAGGTGGGTGGAGGCAGGTGGCTTCCCAGAGGGGACTGGCTCTGGCGCCACAGGCCCTGCCACCTTCTAGGCAGGGCTGGGACCGAGACCTGAGGGGGCAGCCTGGCCCTCAGCAGCCCACGCGCTTGCTCGGGGCCCGGCGCTTCCGGGACTTCATTCACACGACCGCACAGCCCGAGGGGGTGGTCACCACCTCCTCTTCCCGGGAGGCCGACCCAGGGATGCCCCGTGCCTAGGGCAGGATTCGCACCTGCGCCTGGGGCCCAGCGTCCAGACTCCTGGCCAGAACCCACGCATGCCGTTCAGGGGGAAAGGACGATGTCGTGGCCCTGGCTCGGCCTTCCTCCCTGCTCTGCGTGGCAGGGTCCCAGGCCGCAGGGCGACTCCATCCCACTGCACGGACGAAGAAACCGAGGCCAAGGGGGCGGGGGGCTTCCTGGTCCCAGGGGAATCGTGGCTCTGTGGGGCCTGAGCCCGGACCTCCTGCCCCAGGGTGTCCTGGTCCCCGCGGGGCCCAGAGCGCAGTGTCCAGGAAGCTCAGGGGACGCAGGGGCTCAAATCCTGCCAGGCATCGCCCCAGCCCCCAGCCTGTTCCCTCAGCTGAACGCTGGGAGTTCAACCTCGGCCTCCAACTCGGAGGGACAGAGCGCAGAGCGGCGGGCGCCAGGCTGGGGACGGCTGTGGAGTCCCTGCTGGGGACAGCGGTGATGGGGGCCCAGAGGGGGTGGCCTGTCCTGAGAATGTCCCCAACAGGCCTCCACTGCCAATCGAGGCTCAGCCCTACTGGGGAGGCCGCGTCCCGGGGTGCCCGGCTCCCCTCCCTGCAGCCCAGCGGCCCCCACCCCACACGGGCCTGGACAACCCCTCGGGAGCAACCCGCGAGGACGGGGGCCGCCTAGCCTGAGCGCCAGACCCCGCGAGTGCCGTCCACACTGTCCCCAAGGGCCCCCCCATTTTATGGAAGAGGACGCTGAGCCTCAGGGGTTAAGTGGCAGGTCGAAGGGGACCCCGTGAGCAGTGGACAGAGATTGGCACCCGGGCTGTGCAGCCACAGAACTGGTGGCCGTGACCCTTCTAGCGTGCACCAGAGCCACACTGACGGTCATCTCAGGGCCTGGACGTGACAGCCTTGAGCCAGACCTCTGGCCGCTGGCCGTGGGAAGGTGGAGATCACACGGGGCCCGAGGACGCAGGCCGGGCCAGGCGGGTCAGCAGGTGGGGTCAGGCAGCCCTGCTCTCGTCTGACTCCCGGTGCCCACTGTGGCTGTGCAGAGTAAGTGGCGAGGACAAGTCTGGTCCACGGCTCACAGAGGAGCCGTGAGCTCCTCGAGTCCCCTGGGGACCCACACCCTGGGCCCAGCCCCTCCCTACGTCAGACGGCGGCCTCTGGGCACAGCCGCCACGTGGCTGGCAAGGGCGTGTGAGGAAGGGGACGCCTGCCCTGAGGTTGGACAGTGCAGGCGAGTGGCTGGCGTTTGAACTGGGCCCTGTGTCGGTGGCATGCTGTGGCTCATGTCCCCAGGACAACCCCATTCTCTGCTCAGAGCGTCTGTCCCACCCCCTGTCCCTTCTGCGAGGACACTCCTCCCCGTGCTACCCTTGCCTGGCACCCTCACCTGCCTCTGCCTCTGTCACCACCTGCCCTCCAGCCACCTGTCCCCAGCAGGGGCCCCCATGGTTCTGCATCAGACACTTGGGACTCCCCAGGATGGGGCTTCATTTCTTCGGGGGTTCATTCTCTTTCCCACCAGGCTAGGGCTCCACGAGGTGCCCTGGGGTCGCCAGGCCAGGCCTGGCACGCGGCAGGTGCCCTGTCTGTTTGGAGAACCAAGTACACGCAGCCTGGCCAGCACCCTGCCCAGGCAGGGGCGCACAGAGCCGGCAGGGGGCCGGGAGGGACGAGTCCCAGCCCCGCGCGGTGACGGGAGCCCCTGCTCCCCACTGGCGGTGGCCCAGCGCCCCGCACTCCACGGCTCTGCCCGGACGGACGGCGCTTTTTTGGGGGGCTCCAACTCCTTCCAGTTTCTTTTTCTCCCGTTCGTCTGCCTCTTGGGACGGGGCAGGCACACTGAGCGGATCTACAAGTCAATCAGGGGAGTATTTACGGAGCACCTACTGTATGCCCTGCACAGTCCTGGGAGAGCCAGAGCTGCCCCCGTGCGACGGGGCCGGTGTGAGGAGACCCTCCCAGGGAGGTTGCTGGGCTGGCTCTGTCCCGGACCCTCACGCCACCGGGAGGCATCGTCACCCACTTTACAAGGCAGGGGACCAAGAGCCCAGAGACGTGAGGGGACTTGGCCAGGGTGACGCCTGATTCTTGTCCGATGGCCCCTCCCCATTTCCTCCCCTTAGATCTCAGCCCAGACCTTCCCTCCTCCCCTCCGCGATTTTCCACTTGCGCACTTTGAAAGACGCCCACGCGTGTGGCTGATTTTCAGGTTGGGAGTCCCATGGTGCTGTGGGAGCCGGGTGTGGGGGGCTCCGGGCAGGACTGGGGCGGGAGGGGCCCACCCAGCCCCACGCGGCCGGCGAGACACACCGTGGGGTGCAAAGTGGGTTTAGAACACGATGCAAACCCCCCAAGTCTCCTGGCATGGGAACTCCTGACAACGGAACATCTGGGAGACCCCAGGCTTCTGGAATATGCCACAGCCACAGAGAGGGGAGCCCCCAGAGGATGCGCTACCTCAACCCTCATTGTGCAGATGGGGAAACTGAGGCCCAGGGAGGGGAAGGGGCTTGCCATTGGGCACAGAAACCGTCCCAGCAGGCAGACAGACTAGATCTCCTCCCCGTTTTACAGATGAGGAAACTGAGGCTTGGCAAATGGGTTCGGACGGTCGTCCATTAAGATGGCGCCCCATCGCCTGCCCGGCCCGGCGCCACGGAGGCCCGGGCGGCCAGCTGTCCCTGGGTTGGCCCTGCCCCACTTCTGAACTCGGGCCCCCCAATTCAGGCAGTGGGGGTCTGGGCTCTGAGGGTCAGCAGGTCACCCAAAGGTCAGCCTGTCCATCCCGTGGCCAGGCCAGTGAGTGGCCCTGGCGAGAAGGCCTGTGGAGCCTGGGGGTCTCCAGCACTGGCAAGGTGGGGGGACCCCACTCCCACTGCAAGGGCAGCCCCGGGGCAGGCTCCGCCCTCTTTGTGGAGGCCCGCCCATGCACAGTAGCTCAGCCAATTGCTGGGCCTCATTTCTGCTCATTTGCATGCCTCATTTCCATTGGCTGCAATCAGGCAGGTTGTGGCAGTGGTTCCCTG
>CM052442.1:133965911-134006771 GCA_028533085.1 Varecia variegata | reverse complement strand
GGGGGCTGCCCTCTGTGAGGTCCAGGCTGGGGCTGAGCTCTGGGGGTGCAGGACTGTGGGTGACCCAGGCCCAGGTCTGGGAAGGGAAAAGCGCTACAGGACTCTGTAGTGCAGGCTCTTCCCTGTCTGCCAAGGCTCCGTTACCTGCATTCACGGATGACTCAGGGAGACCCCAGCCCAAGGTCACAGGGCTGGGACGCAGGCACAGCTTGGACCTCACCCCAAGTCCGGGCCCCTCCACCCCTGGCTGGCTCTCCCCTCCTAGGCAGGGCCTGTTGGGGGCAACTTCTTATCTTCAGCTGCCTTGCCTCAGGGACGGCTATTTTGGGGCTTCCTTTGCAAAATGACGATGATGGTGAGATTCGCAAGAACCCAGCCCAACTGCCCAACTTTCCTTCAGAGCCGGTGGTGCCACCTCCTCGTGGCGGTGGCGAGGTGCGGAGTGGGCTCTGGGGGAGCGTGAGCGCGTTTGTTCCTGGCATTGGGGTGGGCTGAGATAAAGAAACAACTGCTCGGAGCGAGCAGCAGATAGATAACGCGATAGCGGTGCCTCCACCACAAGGTGCCTATCGCCCCTTTTATCGCAGTTCCTTTTTCTTTCTTCTTTGTTGTGGGGGGAGGATGGAACACACCCCAGCCCACCTCCCAGGCCGTGGGGCTCAGGGCAGTGGGCTCAGCGCCCTCCTGCCGCGTCCAGCTCACCCAGGGCCAGCCCAGAGCTCCCGGCGGGGAGAGGGGCAGGACCCGAGGGGCACAGGGAATGGCGGGGCCCTGATGCCACAGGGCCCCAATGCTGCCACAGGGCAGCAGCAGCACTCGCCCGCGGGGCACTGCCACACAGCACCTCAGCCACTCCCCAAAGGGACCGCGTGGAGGGCCCAGAAGAGGAAAGCTCCTGCCCAAGGTCACACAGAAGGGGAGGGTGAGGCCCCTCTGGGCAGGGGTGCTGGGCACAGCTGGGGGGCCAGGGCGGGGGTGGGGCCGGCAGGGTGGGGAGACTCTGGGGAGCTGGCCGGAGTCAGCCAATAGCTCTTGGCCCTTAGCGTCCTCAGCCCCATTTTACAGACATGGAAACTGAGGCTCGGAACACAAACATGGCCGAGAACCAGAGCAAGGGGGGCGTCCGTGGCAGGCTCTGCGTCCTTGCTGGTGTCCTGCGGCCCTGGGTTTGGTGACTCCTGGACACGAGGACAAACATGTCACCTGGAGCCACCTGGCCACTGTGGACAGGGCAGGGCCCTGGGCCTCTGCAAACTGCAGCCGTTTGCCAAAAACTGTCCAAGAGCTGCAGCGTCCGCAAGGGCGGGCGGCCCCAGCCCCAGGGACCCTTGGCCCATGCGGGACCCCAGGGAGCACCTACCACTGCTTCCGGGTTCGCTGAGACCTGGATTTTTACCCAGTTCTCCCCCATCCAGCTCCTCCAAGGCTGAGGGGGCTGGAACCGTGATGGCGCCCGCTGTCCAGGCAGGGAAACTGAGGCCGAGGGGTGTCACGTACAGGGGGCAGGATCTGAACTCCAGTCACTCCATCCTACGTTCACTCCTCCCACATATGCTGGAAATAGCTGGCTTCCTTTAGAACACTGAAACCAAACCAAACCCCAAATACCGCAAGAAACCACCTTTCTCACCAAGGAGCCTATTTTCTGGGGACAGATGAAATGACCCCCCCAAAATAAGCAAGCACAGAGGCAGGCCAGTCTCAGCCCACGCCCTGCAGCTCCCGGGACAGGGCTGTGCGGCCCCCAGCAGTTACTTGCCCTCTCTGTGCCTGGTGCGAGAGGTGGGGTGCCCATGGCTGTAGATACCCCAGAACCTCCAGCCATGATGGAGACCTAGACCTCCACCAGGCCTCTAAGTTAGAGTCCCTTCTGCTCCCTCCGCGCTGTGTGACCTTGGGTGAGTTACTCAACCACTCTGAACCTTGAGTTCTCCAAGGCTGCTGAGAAGACCCATTGCCACAGTGCAGCCAAGCCCAGCCCTCGCATGCAGCAAGCGCTCGATAACTGCCTAACAATGGCCACCACTCAGACCATAGTAACTGGGGGGTCCCAGAACCACTCCCTCGGGCCTCCTGCCTTTGGGATCCCACAGAGTCTCATTTCCCAAGAGTTGCTAAAAAAATAAATTCAGAAAGAGGGAAACCCGGCCAGCGGCCTGGCACCCGCCGGGAGCCCCAGGCAGCCCCTCTGGGGTGCTCGGCCTGCGCAGGAGACGTGGAGGCTGCCAGGGCCTCGACCTCCCCTCCTGCACAGCGGGCCCTGCCTGCCCCCCCGCGGCTGCCTCACCTGTCCCTCAGTGGGAGGATTAGCCACACGCCAGGCCCTAATCGCAGCTAATCGCACCATCAGCGCCGGATCTCGGATCAGCTGAAGGAGGCGGCTTTATCCAGACAGACGCAGCGAATGGCACCTGAGTCCCATCTGGGTGCTGGCTGTCACATGCGGCCGCGAAGGCAGGATGGCTGGGGACGAGGTGGGAGACAGGCGCCAGCCCACGGGGGCGAGCCCTGCCCTTCCCAGCGGGCGAATGGGGCTCTGCTCTAGGCCCAGCAGCCAGCAGGGACCCAGACAGGGGACACTCCCGCCCGGCACTGCATCCTCCCAACAACCTGCGGGGAGGGCGCTGTGCTGGCACCTACGTGACAGGTGTGGAAACTGAGGCACAGACATACCCCCCCCCCCAAGGATTTGAGCCCGGGCAGCCGGGTCCAGACACCTGGCTCTTCCACCCCTGCCCCCGCTGCTGGGAGGCGCAGGGAGGGGCACAGCCCCCGACAGAGGGCCCAGCCGCTCTCCCGAGCCCCGGGCCTGGCAACCCCCTGCCGCGAGCTGACTCTGGGCCCCGGACAGAGGCTGCGGCGGCGCAGGCCGGACACTCTGTGCTCAGCCCAGCCCGGGGGCCGGGACAGGCTGGGAGCCACGGCCAAGGGTGCCCCTCCTGGCCCCCGTCCTCCCCACCCTCCTCCCTACCTTCTTTTTCAAAAACATAATTTATCTGTGTATTATCAAGAAATCCAGACACTTTAATCAGTGAGCTATGAAGTCAGAATTTCCATTCTTATCTGGGGAGGAGTGGAAATGGAGGAGATAGGAGGGACTGGTGCGGAATGCTAATGGGCGGGACGGCTGTGGCCGCTGCTATCTCCCCATTATCACGGCCGTATCTCGCCCACCATCTCTCGCAGTAATGGGGCCAGTTCAACTTTCCCAGTTATCACAGGAGCTGAAACCTGTGCCCGCCAGAGGCCCGGACGGGAGACAGTGCGGCCAGGAGACAGAGCGGGGCGGCCAGGCCTCAGCCGCAGATGGGGGGTGGTGGCCAGCCAGCCGGGGCCCCGGAGGGCCTGGGTGCCCACTGACAACGAAGGCTGCCACAAGGGGTGTGGGCGGGAGGTCCCTCTGCTCTCTGGGAAAATGTTTGGTTTTGATGGAGCTGGGCATGGGCCTATTTGCCCAGGAGGGGAAACTGAGGCAGCCCACCTCAGGGTTCCAGGGGGCTGGGTTGGTCCCAGGCCTTCCTGAGCTGCGCAGGCCCATGACGCGGAAAGAGGGTAGGGGGTGTGGGGGACGGCAGGCAGGGCAGGGTCTAAGCACCCTCTCCTTTTGCCTTGGGCCCTGCAGGGTCCCCTGTGCCCACCGGGACAGGCCTGGGAGCAGGAACTACATGTGGTAAAAGCAGCTGGGTGGGGACGTCCTAGTGGCTCTGCCACTGCAGGTCCTGACCTGAGGCACAGCTCACCCGCCGCAGCCCCACCCCTTAACTGTTGGGGGGCTGCTCACCTGTCCACAGGGCCCCGCGTGGGAGGGAGCAGCCAGGGCCTGTCCACTGGGAGGAAGGCACCCCAAATCCACTTGTTCCAGCCCCCTGGGGATTCAAAGGGGTGAAGTGCAGAACAAGGGTCTCACTCAAGGACCCCCAGCTGGCCCGAGCCCCATCCCGGGGCTCCGGGAGCTCCGGGACCTGTCCCCGGGCTTGCCCGGCCCTAACTGTGCCAGGTCCGGCCACAGCTCTGGGGTCGACCTGCAGCGCTGAGGCCTGGAGAGCAGAGGGGCTGCCGGAGCCCACACAGCCCGCGAGGGCCGCGGACCCCAGAGTGCACACTGCCTGGAGCTCAGCCAGGCCTCAGTTTGCTAGGCCTGAAAGTGGGGAGCAGGGAAGGGTGTCCCGTAGAAACCGCCACCGTCGCCACCCTGCTCTCCCCACAGAAAGTCTGCGGGCGGCTCCTTCCCCAGCATGGGGAGCTCAAGTTCCAGGGCTGGGTCTGACCTCTAAACTCTAAGCCTCAGTTTCCCCCTCTGTGCCCTGGGCTTCCCTCAAAGGCTGCAGAGAGCAGGATGTGGTAAGGTCATGGCTATAAAGCCTGGGCACGGTGCCAGGCACAAGGCAGGGGCCTAGTAAGTGCTCAGTGAACACTTGCTGTGACCCAGGGACCGGCAGGTCTGCAGTGGAGTGTGCAGGGGGCTCGGGCCCTGGGGCTGCACGGGGGGAGGCTGCTTGAGACCTGTGGCTGGCCACGGTTCTGAGCCTCGGCCTCCCCTCCCGGCACAGGGGTCTAAGCGCCTGATGCCAGAGGAGGCCACCCAACCCCACGCTGGCGGTTGAGAACCCAGGGCTGTCCCTGGGGCAGGACCCTCCGGCAGTCCCTCTCAGGCCCTGCCGCAGGAAGGAGCCAGCTACACCTGGTCCTGGGCCCTCCCCTCGGGCTCCCCCAGTCGGGCTCACGGAGCCGGGGCTTGAAGGAGAAGAGGGAAAGCGACGCGGGAGGCCGCAGCGGGTGCCAGTGCCGGGGCAGCTCGGGACCTTGGGGTCTTGAGGTCAGGTGCCAGGAGGAACGGACACGGAGTGGGGGCCGCCGCAGACACCTGGGGAGCCTAGTGGTCTGCGCAGGGGGGCGGGGGTCCCACTGCCCGCAACACGGAGCACACGTGGGCTGGGCCCAGTCGCAGGTCGGGTCCCACCAATCCTCACGACCCTGGGGGTGACCGTCACCGTCCATCTCACGGTGGGGAACCAGGGCTCAGGGAGGTGCAGTGACGTGCGTGAGGACCAGGCCCGGGCCCCGGTGCCCACTCTGCAGACACGGAGTCCGCGGTGCAGAGAAGTGGGGCAGCCGCCTACAGCACAGGGGTCTGAGATCCTCAATTCAGGGTCCCGGCCTGTCCACGACGGTGCCTGCCCACAGGGAAGCTCCCGGAGACAGCCCCGTTCAGAAACCCCACCGTGGCTGTCCCCTCCTTCTCAGAAAACAGCACATCCGCCAGATCTGGAGGTCCCGGGACGCAGGTCAGCCTGGGCGCTGGGGCTTCTGCCAGCCCCCCCGCCCCAGCCCCTATTCCCTAGAAACACATCACGAGTGCGACCCTGGTGTGGCCACCTGCCTTCTCGGAGCCTCTGCTTTCTTGTGTGCAAAATGGGCTGGGAGCCCCACCCTAAGCAGGCGGCTGGAGAGTCACAGGAGGGACACCTACGTTTAGCAGACAGGAGCGCACAGCTTGCTGGGCCGACGCTGGCTGGCGGGTCCCTGTCCCCATCCAGCCCTGGGGCGGGGGACAGAGGGCTTACGGAAGCTCCCAGCGCCCATTTTACAGGTGGGGAGGTGGAGGCTCTGAGCAGCCGTAGGCAGGGGCCCAGGGGAGGCGGGGGGCGGGGGGCTGCTTATCTGTCTAACTGGGCTCTGGCCAAGGTCAGTGCCGCATTCCGGCCCCAGCAGGGCCGCTGCCTTCTCCCAAACAAGGGGCCCCGAGGAGGGAGAGGGAGGAGGGGAGGAGCCCGGCTGGAGGCCCCCTGGGGCAGGGCGTGGGGCTGGTGGCCGGGCCCTCGGTGGGCACTGCCCAGAGAACCCTTTGGCCAACCCTGGGGCCCACAGACCCGGCTCCCGTGTCACATGGCCTTGAGCATGTCACCACCTCCCAGGGCCTCAGTTTTCTCACCTGTAAAATGGGTCAACCAACACTGACAATGACCTCGATGGCAGGCAGGATCCCGGGGCAGGAAAAGGGCAGAGGGGACCTGGGTGTGGGGCCGGCCGGCCAGGGAGCGCCGTGGTTGGTCAGGGAGAGTCCCGCCACCCTCGAGCACTAACACGGGAGGAGAGGGGAGGCAGGAGACTCTGAAACGTCCGCCCTCGGGGCTTCTGGCAAAATGCCAACAAGGCAACCAGCAGGTCCGTGGCTGCCACCAGCGACCCCAGGGTGACACCTCACAGTGTGTCCAGGACCTGACGCACCCCACGGAGGACCAAGAGGGGGTGTTCTGAGTCAGCCCCCACCTCAGAGGCAGACACAGAAGCCCGAGAGGAGCCACCTGCCCACGGGGTCACGGAGGCCACGCTCCCACCCGGCAGTCCCCTGCGGCAGGGACGAAGGCTGGTCTGCAGCCAGGAGCTCTCGGAGGGTGCAGCCCAGGCCCAGGGGGGTGGGGGAGCACAGCCCCTGCAGCAGGGGACGGGGGACGGGAATCCGGGGGCCTCACCAGGCCTCTGCCCGGCCACCCTCAGCCTGCCCTGTGGCCCCGTGGGCAGCTGGGACACCAGGGCCCAACCCAGGTCCCACCTGACCCGGGACTCCGGGCCTGCTCCAGAGGGCTGCAGTAAGCGCCTGCTGCATACCGGCCCTGCCTGAGGGGAGGGGCTGTGTCATTCCTGCTCCACAGATGAGGAAACCAAGGCCAGGAATGTCCTCAGCTGGGGGCCAAACCCGCCACCCTCACTCTGGGGCTAAGTCAGGCCTAGTGCTGAAGAAGCCCAGGCCTCTCTCAGCCAGACGGTGCCCCCACTTCCTGCTGGCCAGGGGCAGGACTCAAGTCCCAGACTCTTGGAACCTTCTCATCCTCATTTGAAAAATGAGGCATCGGACTGGGGTGTGCCCACTGAACCGATGGGCAAGCTGAGGCCGACAGGGGCACCGCACCGAGACCGCTGGCCCAGGGGTAGACGGCAGCTCCTGTGAGGACCACCCAGGCTGCCTTCCTGCGGAGACCCCACTCCTGACCCGCTTTCCAGGCCGAGATGAGCCCCCGGCCCTCCTGGCCCTGCCAGCTGTGGCTGGGGACCCTCGCTGAGCCTCCTGTTTCTCGCCAGGCCTGCAGCCCCTACGCTGTGGAAGGGGCACAGGGACCCTCACTGGGCTGCTGGGCCCCGGAGCCCCCAACTCTGGCTGGCTTGGTCCAGACCCTTCCAGAGCTCGGGTGGGGAGGTGGGGAGGTGGAGGGAGAGCACGGGTACCATCGACAGCTCCCCAGGACAGCCAGCCCATCCCCTCCGACCAAGACGAAACCCCAGCCCAGAGAGAGCAAGCAACATGCCCAGGCGGCACAGCAGTGTCTGCCTGGCAACGGTAGTCGGAATGGCAGGCAGGGAGGGCTGGCCAGGCAGAGGGGTAGCGTCGGGGGCCGCCCACGACCAGGGCTGGCAGACCGAGCTCTGGAGACCGCAGGGTCAGGAGGCCCGCTGGGCCGCCCTGGGAGGCAGCACAGGCAGAGGGATTTCTGTCTCAGACAAGCTGGACTCCCGGGTCTGGCAGAGCAGCTGACCGTGAAGAGGTGGAGGAGGAGGAGGAAGGCGCTGGTGGAAGCTATCTCAGGTAACAGGTGTTTCCCTTTGGTTCTCACAGAAGTGCTGGGGGGCAGGGACTACCACCATCCCCATTTTGCAGGTGGGGAAACCGAGGCTCACATGGGCAGGCCATGCCCCTAGTGCCATGGCCAGCGAGTGGCAGGGCTGGGATCTGAGCAAGCCACCTCCATTTCACGCCGAGTGTCCCTTTGGTCATTCATCAGAGAGTTCCAGCGAGCCCACCATGGGGACAGGGCAGACTCAGCCTGCTCTCAGGGGGCCCGCGGACTGCGCGGGGCCAGTGACGGCACAGACTGAGGACGGTGGCCAGTGGGGCTCTGAGCACCAGAGCGTCCGTGCAGAGGCACCGTGGCCGGCCCGGAGTGCAGCATTCGTGGGACCAACGAAGCCAGAGAAGCCTCAGCCTGGACCCAGGCCCTGACGCAGCGCTAGGCCCTGGGTGCCGCTGGCTGTCCTCGTCCTCAGGGCCACACACTCTGTTTGCAACTTGAAGGTAGCCAAGCCCTCACCCAACAATACAGCTGAGGACCCCGAGGAGCTGGGCGGGTGGGACGTGCCAAGGTCACACAGGCAGAGTGCTGGCCACGCCTGCCCGAAAGGGAGCAGCAGAGGAGGTCAGGAGAGTGGACCTGTGGCTGTGGCCTCAGTTTCCCCCTCTGTGAAATGGGGACAGGAGCTGCTGGGCGCCTCCAGGAAGATCCAGGGGTACAGTGGCCGGGTGGGCTGGAGCCTGGCCGGGCACCCAAGTGTGTCAGGCCGGCCGGGGTCGGTGGGGTTGGCGATACCCATCGGCAAGGCAGCAGCTGCCTCCAGGAGGAGGCCTGTCGATGGCAGATAGGCCCGCGGGAGCATTATTCACGAGCCCGTCAGGCCGGGGACGTCTGGTTGGCATAGAAACAGGAGATAAGGGCACAATTAACGGCATCGCATTCCCTCCTCCTTTCTTCCCCAACTGACCCATTTAAATCCCTGGCGTGCTCGGTGCCACGCTGGGTTCCCGGTGACCTCCGGGGAGGGGCCGGCAGCGGTCCCAGGCCCCAGGCAGGGCTGGGCGAAGCCTCCCAGGGGCTGCCCCTGATTGGAAACCTCGCAGGAAGGAGGCCAGTGTGGGCGGCAAGGGCAGGGCTAGGGCAAGACCCCGGGGCCGCTGTTCCCAGAGGCCCATTTCAGAGATGTGGAGACTGAGGCCCAGGGGCAGCCAGAGGATGGTGAGAAGCAGCGTGATGTTCACGGACACAGGTTAAGAGCCTGGCTGGGATCCGGCACTTTCTTGGGAGAGAAACTTAACTTCTCTGTGGTTCAGTTTCCCCAGATCCAAAAGAGAGATAAAAACAGGACTCGCTGTAGTTAATATGCGGCCTGGCACGCGGTGGGCTCCGAGTATGAGCTATTAGTAACATCACCGCCACCAGACGAGCGAGGAGCGGCCTGTCTTCCCTGAGGCCCAGGAGTGCGGAAAACACCAACGGCGTGGAGCCAGGGTGGAGCCCACGGCAGCCTCGGGGATGAGAGTGTGGGCTGGTGTCCCCAGACCCCTGTTGGAGTCAGGTTCAGGGGCAGGGGCTGGGGAGTCCCTCCCAGTCTCTAATTCACTCTGCTAAACAGTGCTCAGCCCCCGAACCCGGGACCCTGAGGCTGACCACGCCCTCACAGCACAGCTCCAGCTCCAGCTTGCTGTAGGCGCTGTTCATTCAGGGTGAACAGGGCCAGGGACGACTGGGCCAAGGCCAGCTGAGGACAGCGCTTACTCTCCCGCTGACCCTTGAATGGCAGACGACTGCCACGCCCATTTTTCAGAGGGGGAACAGACCGTGAAAATAACTTGCCCAGAGTGGCCGGGCTGCCCAAGCCCTTTCCTGCCCTGCCTGCCATCACACTGGGGTAGGGGGCATCTCGAGGTGGTCCCGGGAGCCTTGACCCCTGGGGCCCTCCCACACTGGGAAGGGAGTGTGGATGGCTCCCTGCAGACGGTCCCTCTTGTGCCCATAAAATACCACAGAGACCAGCCCCTTGCCCTCCCAGCCTGACCCGGCTCTCTCTGGAACTGGCACCCTAGCCCTGCAGGTGGGCGGGCGTGTGACTTTGAAGCTCGGAGTGAATTAGTCATCCTGTGGCTACCAATAATTTGTTTAATCAAACTCTGAGAATGTGTGAAAAACGCCCTCCTCAGAGAGGTAGCAGCTGGGATGGGAGGGGCCCCGGGAGAGCCCCCAGGCTCCTTCCAGAAGCTCCTCACCCACCAGCCTAGGTTTCCCTGGCTTTTGGGACCCATGGGCTCTGCACCCCCCAATGCTTCCAGCCAGACTTGGGGGCTCCCAACAGCCCTGGGGGCTTATTCCTGTCCCTGTCTCTCAGGGAGGGAGCCTGGGGCTCTGTCCCAGCCTCTCCCACCCTCCTGACCTCATCCCCCCAGAGCATCACGCCCCCAAAAGCAGCTGGCAACCATCACCCCAGTTTTCAGAGCTGGAACCTGAGGCCTGACAGTGCTGGAGGTCACCCCCTTCTGGGAGGTGTCCCTGACCCAATGCATCCCTCTGGATCCAATGCACCCCTCTGGACCCAATGCACCCCTCTGGTCCCCAACACCTCAGTCCCTGATCCACTCACCCCCCCACTCACGTTGGCCGGGAGGCTGAGGCTAGGCCCAGTACTGGCATACAGCAAGTGCTCAATAAACCCAGTAGAGGCAGCTGTACACAGACTTTCCCTCCTGATTTGGGGTACCTGCTCAACAAGACATCAGCACGGTGGGTTCCCCCGAAACAGCCCTGCGGTGGAAACCACCTTGATACACCTGATACGTGCCAGGAACCAACAACCCGGCCATGATTCACGGGGGAAACACACCCTCTCCCCCTGGGAGGTGACAGACCCACCTCCGGCTGTCCTGCGCCACCAACAAGGAACTGGGCGCTGTCCTCCGTCCCCCCACCCGCCCCAGCGCAAAGTCAGTTTTCTTTCATTTTGACGGACTGTCCCGCCGGCCACCGGGCGAGGATCAACTTCTTGGGAACGAAGTGTGTTTGGGGAGAAAACTCCAGACGGCGGAGCGCGGGACGCCCTCTCCCCGCCCCCGCGCTTCAAGGCCCCGCTGCCGCCACGCCCCCGCGCGCCGTCGCCTCGGGCCGGCGGGCCTGGTGGCCGCAGATAAGGCCCCTTATCGCCCCCGGCGATCGCCATCGGCCGACCCGCCTGGCGCTTATCGCAGCGCACATCGACCGGGAGGGAGGGAAGCGGCGGCGAGGGGCGCAGGGGTCCTGCGCTCGCCTGGCCCCGCGTTCCGGCCTATCGGCGCGGCCATCTGGCCGGCCAAGGCCGCGCTCCGCCGCGCCCTCCCGCCCCCGCGTTTGAAGTTAATAAATGGAAGCGCCTATCGCAGCCACCATCGGTCGCGCCTTATCAGCGCGGCACATCTATCTCGGCGCGGAACAAAAGGCGCACGGAGGCGCGGGCAGCTGCGCCCCGTCTTTGATGGGGGCGGGGGGCCCAAAGCGCTCCGCCCCTCCCCCTGCACCCGCGGCCCGGCCGCAGGTGAGGCCCCAGCAGCCGGCGCCGCCGCGAGGGCCACCAGCACCGCCGCTGGCAGAGGGCGGCCGGGCGCCGCCGCTTGGTGACAATCGGCCCTCGCGTCTTAACGTGCGAAGATCTGCCAGGGGAGGAGGTGCCCAGGGCCGCGAGCTGCGGGGAGGGTCCCCGCCCCGCCTCCTGGTCCGGCCTCCCCTGCCTGGGTACTGCGCGCGCTCAGCGCGGGCCAGAGGGCCCGGGTCCTGGTCCCCAAGTGCGCGCTCGCGGACCAGCTGGGTTGGGCTCTCGCTCCGCTCTCGCGCCCTTATCAGCGCTGGCGATCGGTTCCCAACCTGCGATCTCCCGCGCGGCTATCAGCATTTCTCATCACCCGAAACACACACACACATACACACACACACACACACACAGAACCGCGCAGGGGAGGAGGGGAAAGAAACCAGAGAGCCAGCGCAGATCGGGACCTGTGGGTGGTTTTTAATACTTGAGTTGACATGATAGAAGGCGACTTTCGGAAAACAGGTCCCGCTTGCACTGGGGGAGTCGGGTTACGGGAACCGGATTCATGCCTGCGCTCCCCCTTACTGGGGACCTCCCACAGGCGGCCCACATGGGGTCCTGGTGGTAGTGGTCATGTGGACAGAGGTGTGCCCAGGAGCCTGGGGCTGGGCAGCATACCCCACTCGTCACCTTCTGGAGAGCACAGACGACCTGCGGGTCTGCCTGGGGTGGTGGCCTGGGAGGAAGCCTGAGCCTGGCCCTGGCCTTGGAGGCGCGAAGTTAATGGCTGCGGTGGAGAGGGGTGCTTCCTGTGCGCTCACTCCCGAGTGGCCCCAAGAGCGAGGGGCGCTCTTGTGGGGGCATGGCACTGTGGACGTGCAGTGGTCCCCTAACCCCCCCACCCAACTGCCCATGGACCCACTGTCGAGAAACTTGGTCGTGGGCAGGGGCAGACCCCGGCCTGGGCCAAGAGCCTGGAGCCCCCTCCCTGACTCCAAGCAGCCCTTTTGGATGCCAGGGCGTGCCGTGGGAATCTGGGGGCATCGTTTGCTGTCCATGGCGCCCTGGCCAGGACACTTGGAAGGTCCAGGAGGTGTCACGGGCATGCCTGGGTGGCTGGAGCCAAGCACAGGGCTGCAGCAGCTGCACGCCAGCCCCCCACCTCCACCAAGGCTCTGCAGCCGGCAGGGTGGCAGTGGGCGTGGGTTGGTCCCCGCCACCGGGCCCAGCGTTTCCACGCGGTCCCAGGTGTCCCCTCTCCCTCCCGGGTCTCTCTCTCCGTCTAGATACAAAGCCTGGGAGACTCAAGCGCCAGATAAGATCACAATTTCAGCCCGTCCCGACAGAGCGATCGTATCAGGATGGGACTTGCAGAATGGAATATTTTAAACTTTATCTGAGCCCAGATCGGGCCGCCTATCGCTGCACCATCTCGGAGATGCGGGGGAGGGGCAGGCCGCGAGGTGGCCACGCACCGCCCGGCCGCGCCCCCGACCACTCTGCTCCGGCCCCGGGGCAGCCAGAGCCTGGGCCGGACCCGAGCCCGGCCGAGACGCGGGGCCGCCAGCGGAGATTAGATTACCGGGCTCGGCACTACGCGGGGGGCGCGGCGCGGGGTGAAGGTCGCGGCGCTGGGCGGCGGGCGGGGCGCGGGGGCGGCGCTGGGCGGCGGGGCCCGGGGGGCGGCGGGGCGCGGGGGGCGGCGCTGGGTAGCGGGGCGGGGGGCGGCGGGGACCGCGGGCCGCAAAGTTTGACTCACGCTTGATCTGGCGGGGGTTGCTCTGTTTCCTCCTGGACATGTCTCCGGCGCCGCGCGCCCTCCGGGTGGCCGCCTCTAGCCCCTGGCGGGCGGCGGCGGGCGGCGGGGGCGCGGCGGGGCCGCGGGGCGGCTCATGCCCCCGGCCCCCGGGCTCCGCGGCCGCCCCGGCCCGCGTCCCAGCCCGCTGCGTCCGGCGCGGGAGCCGCTGGCGCCAACGCGGAGGCCGGAGGCCCCGGGCCTGCGCTGCGGGCGCGCGGACTCCCGCGGGCGGCGGGCGGGCTGGTGCCGGCTCCTGCGCTCCCGCGCGCGCCGCCGCCGCTCGGCTTTTCTCAATGGGACCTGCGCGCGGCGAGCGGCGACCCGGCGGCCACGGCGAACGGGCTGCGGGGGGGCGGGCGGGCGGCGCGGGGCGGGGCCTGCGCGGGGCGGGGCGGGGCCTGTGCGTCGCCGGCCGCCGAGCCTCTCGCCCCGCCCCGGTCCCACCCCCGACAGGCCTGGGCCGGTCCCGCCCCCGGCCCCGCCCCGCCCGCCTGGGCTTCTCGCCCCGCCCCGGCCCCGCCCCCGTCCCGGGCAGGCCTACAGCCTCCTCCCCTCCCCTCCGGCCCTTACGCTGTGTCCCCAGCCCGGCGGAGACTTCGCAACCTGCTGCGTCCAGCTGCCGCGCGGCACCGCGTCCCGCCGGGGTTCTGGCCTCCCGGGCCCCGCCCCTCGGAGCCAGCTCCGCCCCGACAGCTGACCCGATCTCTTTGGGCCCCGAGGTCCCGCCCCTCCGCTCTGTAACCCCGCCCCCAGGGACTAGGCCCCGCCCCTGACCCCTGGGCTGGGTCGCCCGCTCCACCTGCGCTGTGAGCACGGGGTAGGGGGGCCTGTTGGGAAGCTCCGGGCCTGGGCCGGCCTCGGGTGTGGGGTGGGCTCTGCACGGGGGCTTCCCTGCAGGCAGCACTGTCTGCTCCAGCCCCCGGAAACGGGGTATGTTCATGGGGTCCCAGGGCCTCCCTCATTTTCCAGGCAGAAAATTGTGGATCAGGGGCTAGCTCAAGGTCACGCTGACTGAAGGGAGCTGTCCGCCACCCCCAGCTGGGTGGTATCATTATAATTTTATCTCACGTTTTTATAGATGGGGTCCCGCTTTGTTGCCCAGGCTGTGGTGCAGTGGTGCAGTCTCAGTCCCCTGCGGCCTGGGATCCTCCCGCCGGGTCTCTCCCAGCTGAGCTCCATCAATTTCTTTTAATATTCTCCACCTGCGTTTGATGCCCCGCCCCGCCCAGTATTCTTGAGAAACAAGCAGTTAGCAGGGTCCAGGGTTAACAGGAAGAGATTCACAGGGGAGACACCTGTGCCCCACCCACTTGATGACAGATAATGATCACATCGTACAATCATCACCGTCAGTGTCACGTGCCAAGACTTGCTGAGTGCCCTGTGCTCTGCTGAGACCTCATCTCATTCCGACTTCTGTGCCCTGTGCCTGGCTGCATGGGCGAGGAGAAGGGGAGGGACACCCCCAGAGCCTGGGCTCTCCCTGCCCCTGCCGCCATCCTCAGGGAAGGCCACTGTGCAGGAGAGTGGCAGGACAGGAGGCTGGGGTCTGCCCCTGGGTCCCCCACCCGTTGCAGGGACAGGAGCTCTGGGGCCAAGAGGCAGGAGTTGGGCCCAGGGTCACAGGCTGCTGCCCCCTCCTCTTGCTCTCTGCCCAGGGCCTGGGGCACAGCCCTCCCATGGGTGCTCTCTGGGGAGGGTGGGCCCACATCTGATTGGGTCACTCGGTCCAGGGCCCCCAAAGTGTTTGTCAACTGTGTGAGGCACCTGCCTGTCTGGGTTTCCCACTGGGCCTTCCGCCCTTCCCAAAGGGAGGCCACTTTACAGATGGGCACCTGGGAGCAGGTGGCCTTGGGCTGGCACCTGTGCCGGGTCTGAGGCTCCCACCCAGGCTGGAGCGGCTGCAGATCTGTGCCGAGGTGGGCTCTGCGGGTCAGCAGGAGAAGGGGGAGGACCCTACAGTAGTGACGTCCGTCTAGGCTGCAGGAGAAGATGGGCGTCACTTTGGCCACTCTTTTGCCCGACCCGGTTTGTTTCCGTGATTCCCACGTACGCATAAGGAACTCGGGAAAGCAGGACGCCCCAATCACCCCGCAACCAACACCATTTGTGGGGCCCAGGGCGGAGTGAAAATGGGAAAACATGGAGCGCCTTGCTCGGAACGTAAGAATTCCAGGGCATGGATAGCAGAGTGTTAAGCCAAGCTGGGGTCCCCCCACCCCGGCGCAGGCCCCTGAGCCCCACCGCGGAGCTGAGCCGGGGCTGTTTTGGGAGCACGTTCCGTCTCCCTGCCTGCCCCCCGGGCGGGGCGTCATTACAGGTGAGGGAACTGCAGCTCAGGAGGGCAGGGACTTGCCGACACCCTGTGGTGATGCCCGGGACCTCGCACACACTGGCACAGCTCAGGGGGTCTGTGGATCTCGACGGTAAACTGAGGAGAGGGGAACCGGAAACGCTGTCTAGGCCTGGGGGAGCCCAGAACCAGAGCGACCACCTGTGCCCGGGAGGCCGGGGAAGGCTTTCCGGGGCAGCTGGGGTCCAGGAGGGGCCCTGCGGGAGGCCCTGCTCAGGTGGGAGAGGAGCACTGGGCACCTCCACCCTACAGGGTGTGCCGAGGCCCTGCGTGTCCATGAGCTGTGCGAGGATTCACACCCAAAGTCACCAGGGGAGAAGGAATTGCGTTTAGCCTGCGTGCGGCACTGCCGCCTCCCTGGGCTCCTAGACCTCGGTGGGGGTGTCTCCTGCTCGCTGGGGGTCCCGGGCCTGCAGCAGCTCCCTAGAGGCCTCCCTGGGAGGTGCCCAGGGTGCCCGGCCTGGGGAAGTCCGCTGTGGACAGTCCTGTCCTGGCTGCTCACTGCAGGGCCCTGTCGTCACTGTCATCACCCACGTTTCCTGGGCGCTTCTCTTGGGCTGGCTGTGTTCTCTCGAGGGACCCTGTGCAGACCTCTGACGGCTGTGCCTGCCGGGGTCCCCCAGGCAGGAGTGGCAGAGTGGGGACACGTAAGAAGTGCTGTCATGTCAGAGATCCCCTCCCCCTGAGATGGCCTCGGCCTGAAGGAGACGTTGCTGGGGTCCGAGCAGTGGGGGTACGCAAGGCCCGTCGCAGGCGGAGAGGTGTGTGTGCGCAAACGTGCTCACGATTCCTCCTGTCCCCAGAGTCTCGTGGTCCGGGGTCTGGGCCCCTGACCCTGCCTCTGGGTTCTGTTTTGGGGGAGGTTGTCCTGTTGGTTTTCCATTCCCCTACTCTTGGGGGCAAGGGAGGAGGCTCTCTGGCATGGCCTGAGGGGCTCCCCAGCCTCCCCTCCCCGTCCCTGGCCCCACCGCCATGCTGGACTCTGCATCTGGGCGCGAGCGTGGCAGCGGCTACACCAGCACCGACGCTGACGTAACACCTCCGAGCTGCGCCAGGTCCATGTGATCTTACAACCCTCTGGGCTGGGGGCTCCCCTCACCCCGTATTACAGAGGCAGAAACTGAGGGGCAGAGTGGCCCAGCTACTCTTCAGGGGCCTGCAGCTTGGACGAGGCAGGCTAGGGTGTCACCCCAGGAAGTCACAGTCCAGAGCCCAGGTCCCTAACCCTGGCTGGGGGCTGAGGGCTGGGTTTGATCCTGGCTCTGCCTCTAGGCGCTGACCCTGGGCAAGTCCTGGACATCTCTGGTCCTGTCCCTCAGTCGTGAGGATGGTGGGACGGTCGCTCAGTGCCCCCCCCACCCCCGAGTCTGGGCTCTGACTCTGCCCTCTGCCCACATGTGGCAGCGGCAGCGTGGGCCTGGCTCCCCGTGGGCATGAGCCACGCTGCCCCAGGCTAGGAGGGCCCCGGGGCTGGGGCAGGGGCTCACTGTGGCACGTCCTATGTGCCAGGCCTCTCATTGGCTGTTGGGCCATGACTCGGGGAGCCACAGAATGTTCCAGCAACTTCGGCTGAACCTGACGGAGGGAGAGGCTCGTCAAAGAAGCATGATGGCAGAAGGGTGTTCCCGGCTGAGGGAGGAGCAGGTGCAGACACTGGGAGGGTGGAGAGGTGGGGCAAAGAGTTCGGGGGGCGCACCCCGAGGCCTGGCCAGACGAAGCCTCTGCACCCAGGTTGCAGCCGACTTCTCCACAGCTGCACCCCACAGCCAGCCCCCACGGGGTCAGTGATGGCAAGTCCTTGTGGCTCTGAGGTGCTCTGAGACACTGCCCACCCACCATGCCCCACGGTCCCCCCACAGGTGGTAGCCAGGGGACCTTCCCAGAGCCATGTATGGTGACCTTGGGCCCTGCCCTGACCTCCCTTAATCTCTGAACCTCCTTGTGCATGCATGCAGATGTCTTGCAGCCACAGGGCCTTTGCACAAGCTGCTCGGGGCTGCCGGCTGCACCCTTCCTTCCCGTTGCCTGGCCGGGCTGCTCACCCCTCCTGAGGGCGCCCCCTGACTGCCCCGGGCTGCGTGAGGCCTCCCTGTTCTCCCTTGCAGGGCAGGGCCCAGGTGTGTTCTCCTCAGCATTCGGTCATCTTACAGCAGCAGTGCCAGGAGCGACATCGTGGAGGGGCCTGGCTGAGCGTGAACATGTCAACCATTGTCTGCTCACAGCAGCTCTCTGAAGAAGGAACTGTTAGAATTCCCATTCGACAGATGAGTAAACTGGGGCTCAGAGAGGTGAGGTCACTTGCCCGAAGCCACACAGCATTTAAGCGGCAGAGCTGGATTTGCCCTGGGAAATGCTCTGCTCTGGTCTGGCGTGGACACTGGCGGCTGCGTCTGGGGAGGGGGCCAGGACCTGTCCCGTGGCCCCTGCCTGGCCAGGCCTCACCTCTCCTGCCTCTGGTCATCCCAGGCCTGGAGCTGCCGGGCAGCTGTGCCCAGGGACCAGCCTGACATTTGTCAACGCCGGCTCTGCGAAGGGTTTAATTAACTTCCTGTTTCAATGGAGGGATGATGAGTTTGAAGCACCACGTGACTCCATGAGGGGGTCAGATGGCAGCCAGGATGTCAACATAAATTAAGCGAGGAGCTGGGCGGCCGCCCGTGGTGGGGGCGGCTCTGTGGGCTCCCGGATGCTGCCTGGGCCACCCCCGCGGACGGCCGATGCCGCGGCAGCCCCTCGGCCACTGGCTGGCTGTGGCTGTGGAGCCGGGGCTCAGGCAGCCCCCGTCCCCGGCGAGGGACCCGTCCCGTCCCACCACCCATTGCCCAGATGTCTGAGGATGGCAAGAAGAGGGCTCAGCCGGGGACCCGCTGGACAAGCAGCCTCCTCTCAGCCTCACGGTCCTCCACTCTCTGACAGCCAGTGACACTGGCTCCTGCCTGGGGACTGTCCTCGGGTTGGCTGAGAATGACTCTTTCATGCACTGCCCAGGTGTGTCCCCCAGACCCAGCTAGGCACGGTGACACCAGGTGCAGTCAGGAAATATCATCCGACATTTCCTAATCTCTGAGACTGGGGTCGCCCATTGCACGGACCTGCCTCCCCCGTTCCCTCCTCCTCCTGCAGCGCGTACGGAGCTCCCACTCTGGCACTGAGTCGTGACTGTGAACGACACACTCGCTTGTCACTGCAGCGTCTGGAGGGCGGGACGTGGGTGAACGTGCGAGTGGCGTGTGGACACACAGGAGGGGTGGCCCTGCTAGAAATACATCGGGGGCGGTGAGGGGCGCTGCGGCGGGGGGCGCCACCTTGCAGGGGGCCTAGGGGAGACCCCACAGAGAGGTGACACTTGAGTAGAGACGTGCAGTGAGGGAGGAGGGAGCCCTGGAAACCTGGGGGAGAGTCCCGGCCGAGGGCACCCGTGGGCTCCCGCTCGGCCCTCCCCAGCCGGCCAGGCCAGAAGACAGAACTGCCCGGTCAACCCCAGACCACGCTCCCCGCCCGGCCCTGCCCGGGCTGTAGATCTGCGAGCAAAAGATGGGACGGTGGCTCTGAGCCACTGAGTGTCGGGGTGGGGTGTCGCGCAGCCGGAGAAGCCTGAGACACGGGTGGGAGACCATTCAGAAAGGTGTCAGGACCCCGTCACGTGGGGCCCTGGGGACAGGGAGGCACTGTGTGGCTTTTGCCCTGGGAACTGTCACAGATCAGCGTGGAAGGCCCGTTGCCAGGGCGAGCCCAGCCGCTCACAAACGCTGTCACAGGGCGGTCCCAGGAGATCTCACGGACCAGTTCACAGGTGGAGAAACAGCGTGGGGGTGTGAGAGCCAGCCCAGTGTCAGGGCCGGGAGGGTTTTGGTGACAAATGGGGAAACCGAGGCTCAGAGGGGAGAGACCAGCCTAGAGCCCCGCTGTGCCCGGTGCCTCATCACGCTGTCAGAACACGCCTGCCCCCCTCCCTGGGCCGCGGACGCGGCCTGGGTGTCTCCCGGGCAGCGCAGGTCAAGGTGCAGGTGGCCCACCCCCAGCCGACCCTGGCCTGGGGGGACCCTCCTTTCTCCTCTCTCTGCTGGGGGCCCCAGGGGTGGCGGAGGCAGTGGCCTTGAGCCGCAGCCCACCAGGCCACGCTGCCGGTCAGTGACCCTGCACTGTGCAAAAGGGCCGTGGCCTCAGGTGCCCAGGCCCAGCGCAGGGTGGAGGGACACACAGCCGTGGGTCTCGGCACAGCCGTCCCAGGGTGCGATGCCCCAGTGCACTGGGGACTGTGGCCCTGAGGGCAGGTCCTGGGGCGTCTCCTACACCCCAGCTTCCTGGCTGGAACCCGGGGGAAGGCGGAAACACGATCCCTACAGGGATCTCCAGGGCTCACATGTGGGCAGGTGACGTGGGCAGGACGCACTCCCCTCAGAGGGCCTCCAACTCCTTCACCTCCTGGGGGCACTTCAAGGCCCCTGACATTGGCCACCCCAGAGTTACAAGGGACGCAGCCCCTTCCCTGGCGGCCGTCTGCACCCCTGCGTGAGCTCAGCCGCCCACACGCACTGGGGACAGGCTTCTCAAAAGCACCTGTGGCCCCGTGACCGAGGGCAGCCTGCTTTAGGTAACGGGTTTTCTAGTGCGCCGTCCTGCGCCCGCTCCTGAGGGGGGTGTGCCTGGTTCCTGCCGCTCACCAGCTGCCACTCTTGGTCCCCTCCAGGGCCACCTGTGCCCCGTGTCTCCTCCCCCTGGCCCGAGGCACCCCCTGCTCTCCCGCCCCGTCTCCCCAGGCGGGTTTCACCAGGCTTTGGGATCCAGGAGTGGGTGTTGTTGGACAACAGTCACCTGTGTGACCTCTCCGTACGCACGTGGCATCCCTGTCACCCCTGAGAGGTGCTGGGGGTGAGCCGGGTGCACCGGGCCTGCCCCCCAAGGATGGTTCCCAATGAGCCTGGCTGTCCGCGGGACTGAGACGGGTCCACGCCTCCCCTGCAGCTCACACCTGCTGTTCCTCAGCTGCCGGCTCAAACGCGGGTCCCTCAGGGACGCTGCCCAGGACCCCTCAAGGGCCAGGCCCCCGACACCCAGATGTACCTGAAGTCACTTGCACGGGGTCTGTGTGTGCTGGTCGGTGGGTGCCTGAGTGTGTCTCAGGGCGGGCAAGCATGTTTGCATGTGGACACGTGTCCACGTGTGAACACTTGCGTGTGTGTCCCTGTGCCTAGGGTGACCACGTGGGTAAGGCCGTGGTGTGCACACACATGCAGTATGCGTGTGCAGCACACGTGTGCCTGCCGGTGCTGCCGGGGGTGCCCTGCATGTCCGTCTGCGTTTGTGTGTGGAGGTCCCGGGTCTGTCCGCGTGCAGGTGTGTTTGGGGAGGGCGCGGTGCCCCGAGGGTGCCCTGGCCGGGCGGATGCTGCCACCTGGTGGCCAGGCAGGGCCATCTGCGCCCAGGGCTGTGGCCACACAGTGGGGTGTGCGGACGGGGCAGGGCTCCCTCGCGCCTGTCCTGAGCTGCCGTCCTCAGGCACCAGCTCCCTGCGGAGGGGCCCAGAACCAAGCCCCTGCTCACCTTCCAAGCCCCCCCGCCCCCCGCCCCGGCCTCGGTTTCCCGCCTGGACTTGGGGGATGTGCCAGGGCCTGGCTCCCGGGGCTTGTTAAACACGCATGTCCTGTCCTGTCCCTGCTGGAAATCGGGGCCTGGGGAGGGGGCGTCAGCTGCTCCTCTGTAAGATCCCGCCAGCTCCTTCTGGGGCGGGCTGTGGCCCCAGGCCCCTGCATCTGGCATCGAGGTGACAGCACGGTGACTCTGGACTGCAGAGCTTTGAGTCGAGCCCTCCCTCCGCACGTGGGACTCCCCCCACCCCCCGTGTGCGCTTCCCAGGAAGGAGCAGGTGGGGGGGCGGGCTCTGCGCCCACCTGGGGGGCAGATGGGGGTGAAGGGCTGGGCTAGCAAGGCAAGAGGGACACAGTGACAGCAGCGGCCGGCACTTCCATAGAACATTCCAGACACGGTGGTCTCAGGAGAGGCCACAGCAAGTTTGGGGGCCCCCAGAGAGCAGGCTTTGAGGGGGGGATGCAAGCACGGCTGTAGGAGGACAGCCGCTCCGTCCGGGATGCTGGTGTCCGGGCCATGTCAATGCTGAGGACGCTGACGCTGGGCGGGGGAACCTTTGTCAGGCCAGCGAGATCCCCTCTGTGCTCTGTGGGTGCAGGCAACACCCGTCACGCCCTGGGACCCCAGGTGACACCTGCAGGAGGGACGTGGGCCCAGCCGGCCCGAGTCACCCGTCTGCCTTCTGCTCCTCCTGGGTGTGGGGTCCGGCTGGGTGGGCTCGCCGCCCCCGTGGGGTGTGCTCAGGCCCCTGTGGCTGTGCGGTGGGTCCCGCATGGGTCTGGCAGCCCAGACCAGCACTGGGCCCCCACAGGCCACGAGACACCCTACGAGCCACGCTCTGGGCTCGGGTGGCGGCGGGGAACAGAAGCCACGAAGCCGGGAGGTGTTCTGTGAAAATAGTGGGATATATTTGAACGGGCGAGTTAGCCACGGCGCTCACAGCATGGCCGCAGGGCCTCTGCGCGCACAGCTCACCGACGCAAACGTGGCATCTTGAACTCGGCCCATAACATCTTCCAGAATGGCGATTTGGGCCCAATTTGGTCTCTTTCAAAAATATCAGAATAAAAACTTTTAACATACACATTGCACCCAAGGTAAAAACTAAAAAATGGAGCAAAATGGACCAAGAATCTTTGAGATACCTGTAAAGAGAATGAGGCCGTCCCACCCGCCTGCTGCCTTTGAAGACAGGACCCTGTGGAAGGACGTGTGTGCCGGTCCCGGGTCACGTCAGTGCATGGGACGCCTCCTGCCCCGGGGCAGCCCCTCCACGGCCCCGGCCTGAGCATCCCTGTCCCGCTGCTCAGACCCGGGCGCGGAGCTGGCTGGGGAGGCCTGGGAGACTCGCATGGCACCTGTGCCCTCGGCAGCCAACCTCCGGCTCCCGTCTCCCCACCCAACCCCAGGCACAAAAAAACTCAAGGAAGCCTTGTTCACATTACAACATGGAAATAGCACCAGAAACTTCAGAGTAGAATTGCTGACACCTGGAGCTGGGAGTTCCGTGTAGGAGGAAGGCTCTAGAAAGGGCAGCTGTAGAGGCAGGGGCTGGGAACGGGGGCTGGTGGGAGCTGGAGGGTGACCAGCTCTCTCCACGTTCCTGGGAAGCCGGTGCCCCCGGGTCAAGGTGCACTGGAGACGGGCACGTCCCTCCGCAGCCCGGACAGTGGCTGGCCTGGCCCTGTGGTCAGGGGAGGAGGCCTGCTGTGCTCTAGGGCCAGGCAGCAGGGACGGCCCTATCAGTGACAACCTGCCTTCCCTGTGCGGTCTCTAAGGTCACTTTGGAATTGCACCCGCAGCAGCAGCAAGACCAAGAGGGAGCCTGCCGCCAGCCGGCTTCCCTGCTAGGTGATCTGGGGTGGGGGGCTGTGCAAATCTTCACTGGGTTCTGCAGCGTGTGGCGCCCTGCCGACAGGGCCCATGGGGCTGGGGGCAGGGGGTGGGCTGCTGTCTCTTCAAGTACTTGGTACCAAGAAAACAGCCGCATGGTCTCAAAGGGGCTGCAGCTGGCCCGTCCCTCACCCTCGGCCTTCCAGCTGCCCGTCCCAGCCC
This sequence comes from Varecia variegata, assembly GCA_028533085.1. Lineage (NCBI taxonomy): Eukaryota > Metazoa > Chordata > Mammalia > Primates > Lemuridae > Varecia > Varecia variegata. The sequence continues at coordinate 133,983,876 of CM052442.1, read as the reverse complement.
CTGCTCAAAGCAGCGCAGTCTCAGCTCCAACATCAAAGTCTGAGCGTTTGCATGGTAGGTCCGGTGGCCACAGAGGGAACCGTGCCAGAGAACTGACGCTGGCCAGAGGGAGCAGCGCGGACAGGAGCCCACTGCCCGGTTCCCTGGCTCTGCCCCGGGCGCTCGCCGCTATAAATTACTCAGAAGTGTCTTTCTTTAAGGGAATCTTGAAGCCAGTTAGTCTCTGTCCGAAGAGCTGGCTGAGGAGGTCACTCTGGGCCTCCGCGGTCCGGTAGCCGCGGTCGGCGGGGTCAGCACCGTGGACAGCTCTGCCCCTCCTGGGGGGCCTGAGCAGGGGTCTCGCCTGGGGGAAGGCCCTGCCCGGAGCCTCCTTCCTGTGGGTGAGGCCGGGCTCCGAGGGCTGCGGCCTCGGCTTGCTGTTCTGGCTACTGGGTCTGGGCTTGGCGGGGGGCACACGGCTGGGGGTCGCCTGCTTTCGAGGGGCCCGGGGAGGTCTGTCAGGGGCTGGGGGGGCTCTCCCCAAGCTCCCTGCGTTTTCACTGCTCGTCAGCCCCGGGACCTGGCCCTTTCTCCTCTTCTCACCGCCCCCTCCCTTCTCCCTGGGGCCTGGGCTCCGCCGGGGCCCCTGGTCACCAGGTCCCCTGGGCCCCTTGGTGCAGCCCTTGGCTTGGGCTTGTGGGGGGGGCTTGTCTGGCGCGGGGCTCTGGCCAGGGAAGCCGGGCCTGGCCGGGGTGGTGGCTGTCTCGCTTTGGAGCTGCCCGCTGGCTGGCTGGGGCTGGCTGCCGCCCCCTGTCTTGGTGCCGGGCCGGGGGCCCCCACTGCCCTGGGAGCTGGACCCCGGCCTGTCTTTGGGGGTGGTGGCCTTCGTCCCGTTCTCGGTGCTACGGACCAGCTCTCCGGGCGCCAGGCTCCCCGAGGCCTTCCTTGGCTGCACCGGCAGCTTGGGCGCTGGGCTGGGCGTGGACACGGCTGACCTGTCCTTCGGTGAACTCCGGCAGCCACCAGGCCTGGTGGCATTGCCCTTGTGGGAGGGGCCCCCCGTGCCCCCCTCAGGCACCGTGTGGCATGTGGACACTTGCTTCTCTTTCTGGAGCAGGGAGGGGTCTTCCTGGGAATGTTCAGGGGCACACTTGCCTCGGGGGTCCGGGGTTCTGCGTTTCCCTGAGGGCGTGAGAGGAGCCCCCTTTCCCTCTGTGGCTTGGCCTTTGGTGCCTGGCTGGGGCAGGGACCCCCTGGGTAGCAGAGCAGGCTGGACAAGACACCCAGGGCTGCCCTGGGAAGCCTCATCCTTGGGTCTCTCCGGGGCTTGGTCTGGCTTGTGGCCACCTCTGGTGTCAGCCGAGGACGCCGGGAAGGGAGACAGAGCTGGGGGTGGGTCCTCCTGGAGGTCAGGTGGCAGGTCGCACCTGCTCACCGTGCGGGCCACTGGGTCTTTGGGACTCTCCAGGGTCTCGGGCGGCCCCTTGGTGGTGCTGGGCGCCGCCTCCGGGCAGACCTGGAGCAGGGCTGGGCTGCTGCCTGGGGGCAGTGGCCCGTCCACGCCGGCATCCGGGGGGCTGCTGGGCATGCCCACCCTGCGCCGCTTGCTGGGCAGCGTGCCCTCGAGGGCCGGGGCCTTCTGCCCGGGGGCTCCGGGCCTCCTGACCCCGCGGAACGTGAAGGGCTGCTGCCCCCGCCTCAGGTGCTTGTCCATGTGGCGGTCGAACTGCTCCTTCTTGGCGAAGGTGTAGTTGCAGGAGCTGCAGGCGAAGGACTTCTTGATGACGTGCATGACGTCGGCGCAGAGCTCGCAGGCGTACAGCGGGGTGTGCTGCAGCTCCCGCTGCTCCTGCACCCCGTGCGCCGCGCCCAGGTGCGCCAGCAGCTCGCGGTGCTCGGGGTAGACGCGCGGGCACCGGGGGCACAGGTAGACGCGCTGCGGGCTGTGCACCGCCAGGTGGCGCTGCAGCTTGAAGGGCTTGGGGAACCGCTTCCCGCAGTGGTGGCAGTCCCGCGAGGGGTCCTTGCAGTCCGCGTGCACCGGGACGGCCTGGAGGAGGGGCTCGCTGCCGGACCAGGGGTCGGGGGACAGGCGGGGGGACGTCTTGCTGGGGCCTGGGAGGCCGGCAGAGGTGCCGGCCGCAGCAGGGATCGCACAGGCTGCAGGGCTGCCGGCCGCCGCGCTGTCTGGTGTCGAGGCGCCCTCGCGGCCCGAGGAGGCGGCCCGCGCCCGGGGCTTCGCCCGCTCCCTCGGGCTCTCTTTCCCGGCCCCCGTCGCTGGCCCCGAAGGCTCTCTGGGGCCCCCCTGTGCCTTGCCACCCCGCTTGCCCCTGTGGGGTTTGGATGCTGGTTCCGGGACGCTGCGCGGGAAGCGCGGGATGGCGCCGCCGCCGCCCTCCAGGCATCCAGGCAGGTCCCCCAGCGACCGCCGCACCTGCCCCCGGCGGGCGAACTGGACGGCGTGCTCCCGCAGGTGCTGGTTGTACATCCAGATGTCCGCCACCTCCTTGAGGCACATGCCGCAGGCCCAGGGCCCCGCCTTGCCCTGCAGGTGCTTGTCCTGCAGGTGCTCGCGCAGCAGCTCGCGGGAGCCGAACCTGCGCTCCACGCACATGTAGCAGGTGGGGGGCGGCGAGGGGCTGTGGGCCAGCTTGTGCAGGTCCAGCTCGGCCAGCCCGCGGAAGCGCTGGAAGCAGGCCCTGCACTTGTAGGAGCCCCTCTTGCCCTTGGCGGGCGGCTCTCGGCCTTGAGCCCCCCCTGGCCCGGCCGCCTCCTCCGTCCTTTGGTTCCGTGGCCCCTGTGACTTCACTGTGGCCTCGAGGTCGAGGAAGCTTGTGCTGGGGACATCTACGGGGTCCTCAAAGGGTCCCAGGAAGCACAGGTCTTGCACCTCAACCTTGGGGCTGAGGACCTCAAAGTCCACGGCGGGCAGCGGCAGCAGGCCAACGTTCCCGGGGAGCCCGCTGTCGTACCGCTCTCTCTCCAGGTTGGGGGGCTCGGGGCTCGCGTCCCCAAGAGAAGAGGCTGTGTCATCAGTGGGGACCCACAGCTCCCGACCCCGCCAAGCCGCGGGGACCATGTGCAGCTCGGGAATGGTCTCGGGGCATTCGTCCTCAGGGCAGGGGGTGGGCGTCTTCTCGGTGCCAGCTTCCCCTCCAGGCTCCGGGGCCCAGAGGCTGAGGCCGGGGCCCCAGCGGTCAGCGCCGGGCACCTTGCTGCTGAGGAACCCGTCCAGGAGGAAGGCCTCCGGCAGGCCCGCGGCCTCGTCCTCCCACGGCTCCTCGTGGGAGAGGCAGAGGGAGCCGGAGTCGCTGAGGTCCGTGGGCAGCCGGGCGGAGGGCAGCGGGGAGCCGTCCCCAGCCTCGCCGCTGGGCTCGGGCAGCGGCGGGCGCCTTGGCTTCTCACCGCGCTTCCCGTACACGCGCGGGTTCCTCTTCTTGCGGGTCAAGCGGCCGCCCAGAGGGAAGAGCTGGGAAAAGGAGACCTCATCGTCAAACAAGCTCAGAGGGTCCCCGAGGCCTGGGCTGGGCGCCTCGGGAGTACGGCCCTCAGGCCCCTGGACTGCACCCCGGGCTGCCGGCTCGTCCAGGAGGCCCCCCTCAGAGCCGGGGGTCTCAGGAGGACCCGGGGGGCCCAGGGGGTGCGCGTGCCCCTCCCAGACGCCCTCTTCTGGCCTGCTCTCTTTGGCCCCTCCGCTGTCCTCTGCAGACTTGCTCCTGGCGGCCGGCGGTGGCTCTCCGCAAGCCACGGTGCTGGCCTCTCGCGGTCCCCAGGGCCCCCTCGCCAAGGCTGCCTTGCATCCAGCCGGCGCCTCCTCCGTCCTCCATGGACCTGTCGCTTGGCCTCTGGGTGTCCCCTCCGCACACAGGGCCCCCGCGCCCGTCTCCGCGGCACCCTCCATCTCCCCGGGCCCCAGGTCTCCCTCCCGCGGGAGGCGATCGGCAACTGCAGCTGCTGGGCTCGGGCCGGGTTTCTCTGAAATCACGTCGGGAGGGCCCCGAGTTCTCTCCCGGAACCTCCTCGCTCCTGGTTTCCCCACTTTCTTCTTTGATTTCCCTGCTGAGTTGCTGGGGGGGCCGGTGGGCCCCGTGGGCCGCGTGTGGTCCTCTCTCTTCTCTGCCGGTTTGGGATGGAGCTCGCCTGGCCCCCGTGGGTCTGGTCTGCTGGGCTCGGAGGCCAGGGACTTCTCACGTGCCCCACGCTCCTGCAGGCCTGGGGGGTGCGGCTGCTGGCTGGCTGGGGGGCCTGGTGTTCGGAGAGCGCCGAGCCCCTGCCTGACCTCCTTCGAGCCCTGGGCGGGAGGTGGCCCGACCGCGCGGCAGGGGCCCACGAGCGAGTGACATGGCCTGTCCTTCCTGGGCGCCCTGTGGCTCTTCTTCCCGGGGGGCCGGCAGGTGGGGGCAGTGGGGCCAGGCTGGGCGGGGCCCTTGTGCAGCTGGTGCTTCCGGGCTTTGTGCCGGCTGAGGCCCGGCCTGGAGCGGAAAGAGGCTGCGCAGACCTCGCAGGTCACAGGCGGCCCACCTGGGGCCTGGCCCCTCCAGACCCCGTTCTCCGTGCACACTGGCTTCTTTTTAAAGCCGTGGGGCCTCTGTTCGAAGTCTTGGGGACGGAGGGGATCCTTTTGGGGTGCCTGGAAGGGGACATTTCTGTGGCTTTGGGGAGAGTGGGGCCTGGAGTCCCTGGCTGTGCTGCTTGGAGGCGTGGTTCTGCCCAGGCAGGGCCCTGCAGAGGGGCAGGCGACCATGGCGGGCACCTCGGTAACGCTGGAGTGCCCGGCCTCAGGTGCCCCCGGCTCTGGCTGTCCCTGGCTGCTGGCCCCCAACTCACCTTCCAGGCAGGTGTGGCTGTCTGGCCCTGTGGCTCCCAGCATGGTAGGGTCAGTGGGCACGGCCATGACACCCTGTGCTTCCCGGCGGCCGAGCTGGGCGGTGTTGCTTGGGGAGAGTGAGGAGGGGCCCTTCGGCAACCCGTGGGGGCTGGTGGGCTGTGGGGCCCCGCTGCAGGGGGCGTCTGGCACCTGAAGCCCTCTGGAGGCCCCTGTCTCATCTTTGCCGGGAAGGCTGGTCACTGGGGGGGAAGCGGCCCCCATGGGGGGAGGTGGAGTGTCACAGGCAGGGGACTCCTCTGGAGTTCTCAGCCTGCCGTCCCCCGAGACAGTGACGAAGCCGGGCTGTGACGGGGGGTCTCCCAGGGGGCTGCTCTCCCCCAGGAGAGGGTGGTGAGCTAAGGTCTCCTTGGGGTCACAGGGCCGTGTCAAGGATGGGGCAACCCCTGGGGGCCCCCCAGCTCCAGCATCCGTGGGGGCTTGGACACAGCCGGGCCCCTGCAGAGGCGCCCAGGCAGGAGGACAGGCCGGCAGGAGCCTGGGGCCTGGAGGCTCCGTGCTGGGGTGGGGTGCCGGGAGCAGCCCCCTCCACTCCCCGCGGGCCGCGGACGTCCAGGTGGGGGTCTCCTGCTGGGGTAGGTGCTTGAGGCTGCAGGGACTGGGGGTGGCTGGAGCAGTGGGTGAGGGGGCACAGGCGGCCAGGCCCCCGAGGGGTGATGCTGGGCTGGGCCCTGCACGTGGCAGCTGCTTGTCCAGGCCTGGGCCGGTGGCCTTCCCCGGAGTCTGGTCCTCAGCCTCACTCTGGGTGTGGGCAGCTGTCAGGGCCAGCACCGGGGGCTCTCCCGCAGGGGAAGGGGCGCTTGGGGTGGGCTGTGCCTCGTTCTGAAGGCCCGAGGCCACCCTGCGTCCCCCAGGTACCGCCCCAGCACCCCCGGTGGGCCTGGCCAGCGCTGTTTCAGGACCAGTGCCCGGGGTGGGGCTATGTGGCCCCCCAGAAAGCCCCCAGTTATCTGGCTGAAGCCGGCTGGCTTGGCCTTGGCCCTCGGGCTCCTCAGATGGGCCGGGCAAGCCTCGGGGTGCGTCTGCCTTGGGGCCCAGCTGACACCCGGCCACTGCAGGGACAGCTGTCCCCTGCTCACCCCCGGGGGAGCCCCAGGCAGGGCTGCAGGCCACGTCCCTGCCCTTCACACTGTGCCCTTCTAGAGCCGAGGGGTCCCCTCGCCGAGGGCTCTGGGCGTCCACAGGTGGTGGCCCTTGTCTGCCCCGGGTGTCATCTTTGCTCCCAGCTGTGTCCGCCCCCGGGAGCTGGAGCTGGGGGCTCCAGGTTGGGTCTTGGGGCCTCCCGCCAGGGCCAGCGTCGGGCGTGCGGGCCGGACTCGACACAGGGACAGCCTGAGCCTCTCTGCCTGGGGGGGCCGTCAGTGCGGAGGCCCCCGCTGGGGCAAACTCAACACCCTCAGAGCCGGGCCCCCCTGCCACGGGGTGGAGGAGCCCCCCGGACCCCCCTGCCCTGCCTACAGAGGGTCCCTGGGCGGCTTCCCTGCGACGGGCCCCAGGAGGCCCAGTGGCACCCAGAGGCAGCACCCCGTCATCCCGAAACACCAGGCCAGGCGCCAGGCGGGCAGCGGGGCTGCCGGGCGACTCCAGCGCAGGGTGCTGGCCGCAGCGCCCCTCTGCCTGCTGCGACGCTGGGAAAAGCCCTCTCTGAGCACAGGGACGCGGCAGCGGGGCATCGTCCCTCTCCCGTGTTCCGGCGATGTCCTGATTTTCAGGAAACGAAAGATCACGGTTTGGGCTGCACTTTGCTGACCTCTCGGCATCCGGCAGAGGCTGCAGCTGCCCGCCCGGGTCCGGCAAGCGGACGGCCGGGGGGACCCCGCCCTCTCCCTCCACCTCGGAGACTCCAGCTTTCTGCACCCGCCGAAAACTGACGCTGGCCCCCGGGGGGCTGAGAGGAGCCCCTGACGCCAGGTCTTCCTGGGTGTGGGAGTGGGGGGCTGCTTGTCCCAGATGGTGAGATCCTGGGTGGGACCCCTGCACCAGGGGGCTCCCAAGAGCCCCTTCCGTGGCGGCCACGGCTGTTTCTCCACCTTCGCGGTGTGGACTCGATTCCCGGGCACCCGTGAGCTCAGCCGCGTCCCTGAGGGGGGAGGACGGCTCCATGCCGGCACTCCGGTCCGCCCCGCCCGCACGCTCGGCCTCTCCGCGCTCTCCCGGGGCCCCCGGAGAGCCTCCGCCTCGGCGCAGCTGAGTTTCCAACTCGGTGACCAATCTCCGGATCTCCAGCTCTTCCTCCGACAGGCTGCGCAGGAAAGTGGAGCTGCGTTCGTGCCCCTTCCCAGGCACGGCGGGAGGGCTGGGTGCCAGCGTCCCCTCGCCGGGACACTTCTCCCCAAATGCCCTCCCCGCCGAGAGGTCAGGAAAATGGCTGGGCAGCATCGGGGCTACTTCTTCAAGCAGCAAAAACGAGGGGTAAGGCGGGTCGACCCGGGGCTTCTCCAGGGCAGGGCCAGCGTGGGCAAGCGGCACGTGGCCGTCCCCGTGTGCAGACAGGCTGTCGTAGAGTGGGGGGCCGAACCCGTCCACGGCCAGCCCCGAAAAGAGGGACGTGGACTCCAAGGTCAGGGGTGACCCGGCTTTGCCTGAGTCCATCTCAGCTGCGTAAGGCGGCTGGTCGCGTGGCTTTGGCGCGAGGGAACAGGCGTCTGCACCGTCCAGGCACAGACAGGGGCTGCCGGCTGGCGGGGCGTCCACGGCCGGGGGCTTGGAGTACAGGCCTTCCGGGAAGCAGCCAGCCAGGTCTTTGGGTCCAAGGAACAGGTCGCTGGGGGGCCCGCTGTAGGGAGGTGGCCCCTTTTTGGCAACTGGAACCCCCGTGGGGTGTCCGTTAGCATGAGCAGGGCCACCACCAAGATCAGAGTTCTTTGAAAACAGGATCGTGGGTTTGGGGTAGGCAGCATTCGTGGCATTAGCAGCGGGCTCCAGAAACCCTCCTGGCTGGTGGGCAGTGGAGTCCTCTCTGTCAGGGGACACAGGGGGCCTCGTGCACCCGGGGGCACCCAGCAGACCGCCCGTACCTGGCGTTGGCGAGCTCGCGCGGGACACCGTGTCGGGGAGGCTTCCTGATGGCCTGGGGCGACCGGCGTCCTCTCTGCCGGGCGGGGCTGGCTCTGGAGTTGGGGGCTGGGGGCTTCCTTTCACACAGGCGGCTGCAGGAGAACTCGAGACCTCTCTGGGTTTCGTGGGGTCAGGGGGTGACTCTTCAGCAACTTCAGGCCTCTTGGCCTCTTGGGGGACACGCAACAAAGCGTGGTTTTCCTCTAGGGTCTCGGTGTCGGTGGGGACCCGTGGGGCATGTTGGGGGGCCGCTGTGGGGTGGTCGGCACACGTGGGGCCTCTCTCTGCAGCCTCCAGGCTGGGTGGGGGGCCTGGGCGAGGGCTGTGCGGCTGTTCCGGGCTGGGCAGCCCCCCGGTGTCCTGCCTCACCGCCTTCCTGGGTTCTTGCAGCTCCTCGTCCGCTCTGGGACCCCGGGCCAGGTCCGCGTCCTTTCTCCTCTCTCCTCGGGGCCAGCGCCGGCAGCCGCGGCGGGGCCGGCCTCTGGAGCCAGAGCCCCGCTGCTGCCGGGGAGGCTCATCCTCCGACTCTGAGGCGTCCTCGCACTCCCGGAGCCCACGGTCCTCGGCGCTGGGCCGGGTCCCCTCTGCCACCAGGGAGCCGCGCCTGCCATGGGCCCGCCGTGCCTGCCGCCGGTGGAGCTTGTTCTTCTGCTGCACGATCTTGTGGATCAGCTCCTTGCTCCAGGTGCTGGCCCCCGCCTTCCTCCTCTTGGGGTCCTTCCGGGGGGGCGGTCGGAGGTGTCTGGGGCTCCTGGTCTCCTCGGGGAGGGGGGTGGCCCTCGGGCCCTGGGTGTCAGGATCTGCACGGCCCTTGGGGGCCTGAGTCCGGAGGTCCCGGGCGCGGGGCGGGGGCCGCTCCACGCGGCTGCCCTTCCTCCTGGGCCTCAGGCAGGCGGCTCTGGCGCCTCCGCCAGGTCCCTTGGCGGTGTTGGCCATGTCCAGCTCTTTCCGGAACAACTTCAGCTGCTTCCCTCTCCTCTGCTGCCTCACCAGGCTGCTGGCGTCGGCCTCGGCAGGCGCCAGACCCAGGGAGCGGGTTTTGGGCCTGCTCCGGGCTGGGCAGCCCCCATCCGCAGGGCGGGGGTCTTGCGGCTCCATCGGGGCAGCTACAAGGGGGGGCTGGGCTTTGCTCTCGGCAGCCGGCCCCACCCTGGCCTTGGGGGGCTGCCCAGTGCCAGGGCCTCTGGGGCCGGCAGGTTCCTCGTCGGTGAAGACGTCGATGAAGCTGCTGTCGATCTCGGGGCTGTCGGACTGGTACTCCATGCCGTTGAGCGCCTCGGTGATGAGGCTGTCCAGCTTGGCGTCGTCCTCCAAGTCCAGCTCCGTGGTGGGGAGCGAGAAGGTGGCCGTGGCCAGGCCGGGCAGGAAACCCATCCTCAGGGCGTCGTCTTTGCTGTCCGCCTGGATGTCCCCGGCTAACAGGAAGGGGACGGCCTTGCTGTGGCTGAGCCCGCCTGTGTGCGGGTCGGCGGGTGCTTTGGGGGCAGCGCTGGGCGAGGGCAGCCCCGGGGGGCCCTGGGGCTGCGGGTGGCCGTCCTTGGCCCTGGCCAGGAGCAGGCTGCAGAACTGCCGGTGTGCCAGGAAGGCGGCCAGGCTGCTGTAGTTCCGGTCGCACTGCCGGCAGGTGAGCAGCACGTCCAGCTGGTCCAGGCTGGCGCTGCTGAGGGCGAAGTGCTGGGTGGGGTACGGGGGCGGCTCGTGGGGGAACGGGGCCTCCTCCAGGCACTGGACGGCACCCTCGGCCCCCAGCCTGTCCGCGGGGAAAGGGAAGGCCTTGGCCGGCTCTGGCTGGAAGTGGGCCGGGTGGGCGTGCGGGGGCTCCGGGGACTGGTGGAAGAAGGCCGGGGGCGCCAGGGGTCCAGGGAGCTGGCTCTCCTCCGAGCTAGGGTTGGCCGGGCTGCTGGACAGGGGCGACAGGGAGGAGCAGGTGCTGCCGGCGGTGTTGGTGGCCGGCGACGGCAGCGGGGACTCGCTGGGGGAGGCTCCCACCACCCTGGGCGGGGGCAGGCTGGGGGTCCCTCGGGGTGACAGCTGGGGCTGTGCCACCCCGAAGAACAGGGGCTGTGCTGCCGGGTCCTGCGGCCCGCTGTAGGCGAACAGCCCTGGGGAGCCGCCCAGCTGGCCTGGGCCACTTCTCACGGCCACCAGCTTCTCCCCAGGCCCCGCCGTCTGGCCGGTCGCGCCCAGGGCTCCCTGGCTGCCCCCCTGCCACTCGGGGGCCGCCGTGGGGAATGGCAGCTGGCTCTGCACCTCCATTTGGTGGGGACTCGGCCCGGCAGTCGGGAGCATCTGGGCCCAGGGCAGTGGGGGGCTCCGGGGGAGGCAGAGCCGCTGGCCTGGGCTGGGCTGGCCTTTGAAGAACGCGCTCCTGGCGGCAGCCGGGGGGCCCAGGGCAGGTGTGGGGTAAGGGGCTGCAGGGTCCCACAGCGGGGGCAGTCTGGCAGGTGGGGGCCCTGGGGCGGCCAGCTCGGTGTCCAGAGGCCCCGGGCTGGCGTCCACCCTGGCTCCACACGCCTGCCCCGGAAAGCGTCTCTGGGGCAGGGGGTTCAGGGGCCCCCTAGGGCTCCCCAGCCCGTCCTGGGCTGAAGGTGGCCCGTCGGGAAGGACCTTGGTCAGGCTCTTGTGCAAACCGTCTGAGAAGGGGGTCGGGGCCGGGTGAGCCACCCCCGGGGCAGAGAGGGCACTGCTGAGGTTGCTGGGGGCGTCGAGGGTGCCCGGCTGGCCTGGGTAGCAGGGCAGGGGTGGGGGAGCAGGCGGGAAGGTGGGGCCGGTGCCCACGGCCTCCTCCGGCCACGCGCCCGGGGGCTGGTGGAAGGCGAACACCAGCGCCCCGTTGGCGTACTCGTGCCCGGCCGTGCCTGCGGGGAAGGGTTTTGTGCCCGCCCCCTGCAGCGCCGGGAAGGAGAACTGGAAGGGGACCCCTGCGGGCCCGCCCGGCCTGCTGCCTTCGGGAAAGGGCTCTGGCTCCGCGGGGGGAACCCCGAAATTAGCACCTGGAAAGCTGTTCTCAGCAGCGGGAGGCCAGGAGTCCGCCCCACTGGCCTGGAACTCCGGATGGGAGGCTGGCCTGAGGGGGCTCGTGCCCCTGCTCGGGGGGGCCCGCAGGGCGGGGGGCCCGGGGGTGGCGTTTGCTGAGGTATAGTTGGTGGAGGTAAAGCTGGAGGGGGTCTCCGGGAAGCACCTTTGGAAGCTGAGCTCTTCAGGAGGAGGCCGTGCCTCGGCCCTCGGGAGGCCGGGCCTGAGGGGAGCCCGGGGGGCCTCCGCTTCGGGGGGCTGGGCGGCCTCAAGCTGTCGGCCCTCGGGGCCCTTGTCCGGGGCAGGTTTGGCCTTCGAGCTGGCGATGCTCAGGCCATATGGCTGCTGGGCGCTGCCGGCTGGCCCCCCCGCCAGCCGCACGTGAGCCTGTGAGCGGCTCCTCCCTGGGGGGGCCCGGAGGCCGCCCCCTTTCCCAGGGCCGCTGCCCAGGGCCTGGCTTCTCAGGAGTGGGGCCTTGGGCACCCCCTCCCTGGCCTGCCGCGGCTGGGCGTCTGGGGGCTCCACAGCCAGGGCCCTGCGGCCAGTCTCCCTGGTGGCCTTGGCGGGCCTGCTGGCCGGGGCGTGGTCCGCGCAGGGGGGCTGGCAGGGGCAGCCCAGGCCGCTGGCCACTTGGCAGGGCTGCAGGTCTCCAGTCCTGGCTGGGGGCGGTGCTCCTTGGGGCTGCTCTCCAGGCATGGCCCCTCTGTCCGGGCGCTAGGAGGACGCGCTGGTCTGTCGGGGGCCGTGGGGCGTGGGCTGGGCGGCCATCCTCGCCCCTGGGGGACCCCGGGGGAAGCCTGCTCTCATGGTCCTGAGCGGAGCCTGCGAGGAAAGGGCAGAAGTGAGAGGGGCCGTGGGGTGGCCCCTGGCTGGGCTTTGTGGCTTCCCATGGAGCCCGTGGCGTGGCCAGGAGCAGAGGCGGCCGGGGCAGCTGTCATAGAGGCCCCCGAGCGCAGGAGGGTGCTGGGCTCAGACAGCACCTCAGAGAAGCAGGAAGGGAGGTTCCCGCCAGCCTGGGCCGCGGAAGAGGGAGGGGGAGGGGGGCTAGGTGGGGTCTGGGTCTGGGGAGGCTCCTGTCCCCTCAGAGCAGCCCTGCTGGGCACGGGCCAGGCCGCTGGGGGGAAAGTCCCTGCCGGGTACACAAATTCCAGACCTGTAGGACCGACCCAGGGCAGAGCCAGGAGGGCACAGGTGGGCACTTACACCTGCCGAGGAGCCCTGGTCAGAAGCCTGAGTCTCAGGACGGGGGGACCCCCGCCGGGCACCCCTGCGTCCAGCCGGAGGCTCACACAGCATCTTCTGGGGCCTTGGAGGTGGGTCCTGAGCCGGCACCTGCCCTGCCGCCCCCAGGATGGCTTCTCACACCCCTAGCCCACTCGGGGGGCCCCACCTCCGGAAGGTGCCAGCTCCTTTCCTGGGCCTCCAAGCCGGCGAACGTGTCTCTGACCAGGGGAGCAAAGCTCCGCCCAAGACCACCAAGCACCAAGCTGAAGATCTGGGGGCCGTGGTGGCCGTGGCCTGTGCCTGCAGCCTTGGCCACATGCCCCCCACCTCTCGCTGAGCCCGCTCCCACGCCCACAGCCTCGGGTCACGGTCACAGCGACCCCCCTGCTGGGAGCGCCCTGGCTCATTCCCTGGTCACTCCCCAGAGGAGGCTCCACGTGCTGGGCCACAGGCCAGGGCCACGTGGCTCGGACGTGGCAGGGACCGCCTGCCCAGGGGAGCCTGGCTCCTTCCCCGCCCAGGGCCAGCTTCACCCGCTCTCATTTGTCCTTGTGGTCATGACGTGTGGGCTCAGAACCGAGCCCACCCGCTTCTACCCGGTGCTCCCTGCTGTGGGGACCTACCCTGGGGACCCCTTCCCCGGGGTGTTCTGCCCAATTTGGGGCAGGGTCTCCAGGGTGGGAGCTGTACCAGCACCTGCCAGCGGAGGGCACCACGCTGCTCCGGCACTGCAGCCCAAGGACAGATGCACCGGGCGGGGGGCTGGGCCCCACTTCCTCCTTTGCCCTCACTGCCGAGCCCCCCCCATCTCGTCCCCTCAGCCTGCAGGGAGGGTCCCCTCCCACCTCTGGGTCCCACTGCTGGGGGTGAAGGGCTCATGGGCAGAGTTTGTTGAGTGACTAAATGATGGTGCTGATGGCAGTAACAGCACTGTCCAGCACTGCTTCCCTCGTCCTCCCAGTGGCTTGGATGTCGCCCCGACTTAGGGGTGATGGGTTGAGGCATCAGCGACTCACCCAGGGCCTCCTAGCTAGTGGAGCGGGGGTCCTCCCAGGAGGGGGCCTCCACTTGGGGCCAGGCTGCTGGGTGTGGGAACAGCAGCTGCTGGGGCCCCTCACAAAGCCCCCGTCTCATGGGCGAGACCCACCACCCGAGACCAGGAGCCTTCAGCTCAGAGTGGGGTCCCCAGCCCAGCCGGGGCACCAGGCAGCCTTCCTGGAGGAGGTGATGCTGGGCTGACTCCCGGCTGGCGGGGACAAGTGTTGGTTTGACGGGCAGGGGAGCTGAGGCCCGCTGGCTCCGGGGTTGCCGCTCGAGGAACTTGAGGTGGTGCTGCGTCCCGCCCACCCAGAGCCACGTGTCGGCCGGGGTCTGGGAGGGGGATCCGGATCCGGGAGCCAGCTGGCAGCCCTGGCTACTGTCCTCAGCCGGGGTGTCGTGGGGGCGGGGGGAGCCTGGGGACGGGGGCACCTCGGGCCGAGGGGCAGCGGGCCAGCCTCCTCGCCGGCTGCCCTCCTACATACCTGGGGAGTCAGGGGCCCCTCAGCTGGGTCGCCGCATGACTTCCTGAGCAAGGAGGGTTTCTTGGCTGCAGAGAGAACAGAAACCGTCTCAGGAGCAGCGTGGGGCTTCGGCCTGGGCTGAGAGCCCCGCGGCGCGGCGGGGGCGGGCCTGACTCGAGGCCCCCGCAGGGCACCAGGAAGCCGCCGGGCGGGCGGAGAGGTGGCCAGTGGGCAGCTCAGCCGCCCGGGACCCCGAAGGGCCTGGGGTCAGCCGGCTGCCTTCGCAGCGAGTTTCCTGGTTGTTTTACGTTTCTTTACGTCACGTTTGTACTTATGCATAGATTAAGCGTTCACGTGGCCCCCAAACTCAAGACCCCATTAAACGGGCAGGAGAGAGACGGCTCCGTCCTCTCGCCGGCCCTGACCCTCTCCCGGATGGCGCCGGGGAGCGCGGTTTCAGCCAGAGCTTCCTGACGCAAATGTTAGTGCGTGTGAATGAACATTCCTGTGTCTGTCCTTTCCTGAACAAAAACCGTCTACTGCGCCTGCCGACCTGCTCCTCTCCTTTAACATGTCCCGGGCTCGGTCCACTGTGCTCCCTAACGGGGTCCCCGTCTGTCCGCACGCACCGCGCTCGGCCCTCAGGAACAACTCCGCCACGAACACGCGCAGGCGGGCACAGGTGGGCTCGAGGGCCGGCCGAGTCCAGGCGTGAATGCACTCGCGACGTGGACGGACCGTCCGATCGACCCTGCCGTGGTTTTGAAATACGGCCACACGTCCTCCGGCCCCTCCTTTCCAGGCCCTCCGCTGGATGCAGCCTACGCTCAGGGGTCCCCGATGATGGCCCGATGTCGGGAAGTGGGACTGTGCGGCTTTGAGACCAGGCCGTCAGGGCATCGCGGCCCCTCTCGACCACGCGCTCGGGAGACGCCAGCGGCCACGCCGCCCCGCGAGAGGCCCCGTGGCCAGGCACTGACCTGCCCGCAGCCGTGGGGGGAAGCAGCCCCGGCCGAGCCTTCAGGTGACACTGCAGCCCCCGCCATCCTCAGCACAGAGCCTGAGCCACAGCCACCCAGCTATGCTGCGCCGGCGTCTGGCCCTCAGATGCTACGCGGTAACACGGGTTTGTCATTTCAGGCTGCTTGTTACAACTGTGTCCCTCCTAACGGTTCGGAGAGTCCAGAGGCCCTAAGATAGGTCCCAGCGTCACAGAGGAGGAAGACAGAGGCCCGGAGAGGCCGCAGGACCCTCCACCCCTCCCGGCCGTCTCCACGCCTGCGTCTGACACTGTGCCAGGCGGGTGGCCCTGACCCCATTCACGGCCTCGGGTGCCTGGAAGAGGCACAGTCACAAACTGCTGCCAGGGAGGGGGCGTGACGTGTCCAAGGCCTCCTGTGGCTGTGCTCGTGGGCAGCACTCGGCCGTCCCCTCCTTCCTCTGCCAGGACAGCTGGCTGACACTGTGCCCACCACACGCTGGGCACAACTGGGCACACGCTGGCTCCCCCTGGGGCGCGAGGACCTGTGCTCAGTCCTCAGACCGCGGTGGGGGGTGGGGCAGCGTGCACCCCGAGCCTGAGCTTCCAGCCCAGCCCAGGCTCCTGGCGGAGCCCTCGGTGCCACTGCGCCGGTGTGGGTTTCAGTGGCCAGGGCCCCTTTGATGCCGGGAGATCCAATCCCCGGATCCTGGGCCGGCCCCAGGGAGCCCCCGAGGAGCGCGAGCGGCTCCTTTTGTCTCAGAAACAGTAACTGGCCCCTCTGGTCACTGGCCTGAGTGCTCCGTAACTCAAGACTGCGGCTGGGCAGGCTGGCTGTGGCCGCGGGTGTGGGGGCCGCCAGCCCCTGAGGGAGGCAGAGCTGCCCCGGGTCCCCACGCCTGGCCTCTGCGCCCACCGTCTTCCCTGCGCCTCCGCCTTCGCTCTGCCCGTGTGGCTGTGGCCGCTCCATCCTCCGCGAGCTGGGCGCCCTGCCCGGGCCCTCGCCTGGCCACCCCAGGCCCCTCAGGGCTCTCACCCGAGCAGCTGCCCAGCGTGGGACGCCTGCCACCTTCTGTCCTGGGCTCCTGATTCCCGGCACTCCTGCAGGGGGCTGGGGCCACTGGGCCTGGGCTCGAATCTTGGTGTTTCCGGGATGTGGGACGCAGGGCCTGCCCCGAGCCTCTCGGAACCATTCCCTTACCCGTCATGTGGGACCGATCCGAGTCCTGACCTCACAGGGACAACACACCTAAGTCACCTCCTGGGCACCAGCACTCAGTAAGTGCCCAGCAGATGGTTGCTGTGAGGTGGCCACGGCTCTTCCAGGCAGCCCTCCTGGATTGCCTGGGTGTGAACCACTCACGTGCGTGTGTCCACCCAGCCACGTCTGTGGTGATTCCCCCGCAGTGACAGACACCCCTGTGATTCTCGAGGGGCTGCACATCCGGGGGCTTTCCCTGAGCATGGCTGGGAGCCCTGCACACTGGGCTGTACTGTCCCATCAGGGCTCCACATATGATCTTGGGCCTCCTGGCCTCAATTTCCCCAACTGTAAAGCAAGGGCTTAGATCCGACGGGTCTTCACACCTGGATATCGAAGCTCGTGACGGAGCCTCCCTCAGAGCCGTCAGGGCACCTGGGTGGCACCAGCCCCATCCGGGGCCCAGCTTGGTCCACCCTGACTGCTGACTCCCTCTGGCCTCTGGCTGCCCACTGCAACTGAGCCCGCCTGAGCTGTGCTGCGCTGGGCACTGTCCCCGGCCACCGTCCCGGGCCACTTGGCCCCACTTAGCCTGGCCTTCCACCCTCTCCAGCCAGCTGGCCGCTCCCCGATGGGTGTGGTGGGCGAAGCCACACGCCTTGTGTGCCAGTTCTTCTGGGCAGGGGCCCCTGGTCCCTGGTCGCCCGGGACAGCGAGGCTGGAAGAAGTGAGGCCGTTGGTGGTGCCCACCGCCCAGGCACCTGTCTCTGCCCAGCGCGCCCACCCTGGCCCCGTGCACAGCTCGCAGGCCGCCAGCCTCGCGCCAGGCCTGGGGAGACGCCAGGGCCTCTGCGCTGCAGGCCGGCCGAGGGGCGGCAGTCCCGGGGCATTCCGACATGGATTCACAAACGTCCCCTCCCTTCCGCTTCCAACGCTGCCGCTTTGCTTAAAAACTATCCGTTACCTGAGTGCTCAGATAAACCTTTGCAGGTAAAATTATATCTGAGATATGGCCTGGAGGGTACGTGTAAGAATACGGTGCAAATTATCAGCTGCATTTATCTTAATTACTTTGGGGGAAAGTGGAGGCCGGCGTTGGGGGGCTGGAAGCGGTGTTTGTTCCCCCTTATCGGGGTGCACGTTTGAGATCCTTTAACGGGAGGAAGATAAGGGGACACGTGGGGAGAAGATGATGTCTTTGAGAGTGACAGGGAGGTGGCTGGTGGGGTGGTGGGGTTTGTGCCTAAAGATAGCCCTGTCGCCCAGCAGGGTCGCTGAGAGCGGGCACAGGGCAAGGGGCGGGCCCTGCCACCCTCTCCTCGGTCCCTTTGTGCCACAAAGACCAAGACTCAGGAGTGCACGACACTGATCTTGGGGGATAGCTCCTCCCTTACTGGATGTCACAGCTCAACCCTCTCCGCGGCACCAGCACCTCCTCCGGGGCTCCTCCCAGACACCCCACAGCCTCCCAGGATCAGCCTTCAGCTCACCTCCATGCCACCTCCTCCAGGAAGCCCTCCCTGACCAGGGAGCTAGTGCAGCCACCTCCAGAGGTTGCTCCTGCTTCTCGAGGCCCATCCTCAGTCCCGGCTCTGCTTGGTGGGTCCCCTTACTGCTGTGCCCCCCCATGTCCCCTGCTGTCATCACCAGGGTGGGGCCGCATGTGTCAGCTCACCCCCATCCCAGGCCTGGCCCAGGGTCAGTGCTCAGGACCCCTGCACATCCACATGTGCACATCTACACATGCACACCCACGTGTGCACATCCACGTGTGCACATCTACACATGCACATAGCCACGTGTGCACATCCACGTGTGCACATCTACGCATGCACATAGCCACGTGTGCACATCTACGCATGCACATAGCCACGTGTGCACATCCACGTGTGCACATCTACACATGCACATAGCCACGTCCACACCCCCACGTGTGCACATCCATACATGCACATAGCCATGTGTGCACATCCACGTGTGCACATCTACACATGCACATAGCCACGTGTGCACATCCATGCATGCACATAGCCACGTGTGCACATCCACGTGTGCACATCTACACATGCACATAGCCACATGTGCACATCCATGCATGCACATAGCCACGTGTGCACATCCAC
>CM052442.1:133922918-133965411 GCA_028533085.1 Varecia variegata | reverse complement strand
ACATGCACATAGCCACGTGTGCACATCCATGCATGCACATAGCCACGTGTGCACATCCATGTGTGCACATCTACACATGCACATAGCCACGTGTGCACATCCACGTGTGCACATCTACACATGCACATAGCCACGTGTGCACATCCGTGCATGCACATAGCCACGTGTGCACATCTACACATGCACATAGCCACGTGTGCACATCCATGCATGCACATAGCCACGTGTGCACATCCACGTGTGCACATCCGTGCATGCATACCCATGTCCACACACCCACGTGCACACACCCATGTGCACAGCCGCGTGTGAACATCCACACAGGAGCAGGCATGCACGTGGGCACACACATGCACTCCCCTCAGGCCATGGAGGCTGCAGGCTCAGCTCCTGGGTCCATTCTGGGGTCCCCGACTCTCCCTGTGCACCAGCAGGCAGGGGCGCGGCCCCAGGGCAGCGGGTGTGAGGGCGTGAGGGCGTGAGGGCGCGAGTGCGTGAGGGCGCGAGTGCGCACCCACCACTTGGGCCTCCCTGCCAGGCGTCTGGCTTGCAAGGATCGTACTGGAGTTCAGCGGCCCCAGCAGAGCCAAGATGAATGAGGCCAGTGCTGGGTTGTCCCGCAGCTGAGAGACGGCTCATCTAGGGCGCCGGCCGGGACGTGGAGGGCGGCGGGGTTGTTAGAACCCTGGGGCTCCATGGAACCCACTTTGAAAACCAGGGATGGGGGTACGTTTTCCTCGGACGGGTCCATCGGGGAGTGCTGCCTCGGAATTCTGCAGCAAGGCTCTTGGGGGTGCCTCGTTCAGCTGCTCCCTCCACAGACAGCGGGGCCACCGCAGATGCATTTCCCAGGGGACAGAGGCTGCCAGAGGGGAAGGGTCTGGGGACAGCTGCCCGGGTCCCCTGCCAGCCCGAGACCCTGGGGGGAGGGAGGCAGCTCCTCTGGTTTTTGGAATCTGAGCACATCTCACCCCGAGTGAGTCCTCTGCGCAGGGAACGGAACCAACACGGTCCCCGTGGGGATCGCTGCTGCCCCCCCCCCAGCTCGCTGTCTCCTGAGTGACGTGATTAATGAGCCCGCCAGGGCCCGGGGGCCGTGCTAATTACTCTCTGGCCTCCGCGGGCGTCAGCATCCTATCAGCCTCCTTTTTCAATTAAAAGTGATTATAATTTGGCTTCCCAGGGACGGGAGGATTAGTGAAGCGCCCAGGGTGGGGAGCGGGGTGGGGAGGGGCATCTCACGCGTCTGCCGAGTCGGGGAGCCCGTGTCTCGCCGCCCGGCTGGAGGAAGGACCCCGGGCGCACCGAGCGTGCCGGCGTGGCACCCCCAGGCAGTGGTCCCACGGGCGTGCCTGGCTCGGGGTACACGCAGGAAGGGCTCTTGGCTAGTGGGGAGCCAGGGCCCAGGGTGCAGCTGCCTGGCCCGGGCCACGTGGCGCCTGCGTGCAGTTGGGAC
Source organism: Varecia variegata (assembly GCA_028533085.1). NCBI lineage: Eukaryota > Metazoa > Chordata > Mammalia > Primates > Lemuridae > Varecia > Varecia variegata. Next base: position 133,963,955 of record CM052442.1, on the reverse strand, counting down.
CTGCCCCTGCCCCTGCTCCGGCCACGTCCAGGCTCTGTCCGTCCTCCTGCTGCATCTCCTCGGGTCCGGGACAAGCCGGGTCATGTCCTCCTGTCCCTGGAAGATGTCCGGTGGCTGCCTGGATGCCAGCTATGACTCTGGGGACACCCTTCGGTGGGAGCCCGGGTGGTGTGAGTCCCTGTGCGGGTCCCGGGGTGCCCTGAGCTCCAATGACAATCCGTGTCCTTCCTCCCATGGTGGGAAGGGTCCCTGGTGCTGTTCCCAAGTCAGGGGCTGAGCCTCCGTGTGCCTGGCTGGAACCTGGGCACAGCATGTCCCCTGCAGCGCAGACCCGTGAGCACCCAGGATACAGCGCCACCTCCTCTCTCCGCGGGCGGCCGGGGCTGGGGGTGGGCGGTGGCTGAGCCCTGAAGGGGCTGGAGGGGCTGGGCCCCGCCGTCTGTGGCCAGCGTCTGCCTGACCGACCGACGTCCCAGGAGGCCACGGGTGCTCCGGGCGCTCACCGGCCACCGCCACCCCGTGAGTCCTGCGTAGACGCCATGGCGGTTCTGTTGTCCCCATTGCTCAGATGGGAGACGGAGGTTCAGAGAGGGCAAGTGACTTGTCCAAGGCCACACAGCTGGGCAGCTGGGGCTTCAGCCTTCCCACAGACACTGTCTCCCGTGAGGCCACCCGGGTCTTGGCGTGGCTGGCCCCGCAGGCCTCCCTCACTGTGTGGCCTCGGCCGGTCTTCGGGCAGCTGGAACTGGGCTGGCGACGCTGCCCCGGGACCCGCCCTAACTGGCTGCGAGAAGCATCCCAAGGGCACCCTTTCCCGGGGGCGGGGGATCCTGGCAGGGCGGCGGGGGGACGTCTGGGCAGCGTGAGGACGCTGGCTGCCGTGGCCTGGTGCGGCGTGGCCCTGTGCCGCCCTGGCTCTGAAGAGGAGGCTGCCCTCCCCCTGGGTGTCCTCTCGGGCCTGGCCCACGCCCGAGGGCAGAGGCCACAGCCCGGAAGGGCAGAGGCGACCTTGATGGTGCCAACCCGAGGCCGCGGGAGGCTGACGGCCCATGGCCCGGGGGCCCACGCACTGGCCTCTCCCTGTGCCTCGATCCTGCTCCCACCCACACGGGCCTCGTTCCCAGTCCTCGAAGGCACACAGCTCCTCCCCCGCCGCGGTCTTCCCGGAGCCGCCACCTTCCAAACTCCCGCTCTCGTGGCCACCCCACGGCCTCCCTGTGGCTGTGGTGACTAGAGCCCCCGGTCCCGGGCTCTTCCTTGCGGAGGTAACGAGCACCTGTGCCCCTCACTGCTGGCCCCGTGGGCCACCTGCCAGGCCAGGGGCACCTCACCCAGCAGGTGCACGTGTCGGGAGGGGAAGCCTGTGGGCGGGAAGCTGCGGTAGGTGTCGGACCCCAGAGGCCCCGTGGCCTGGGGGGAGCAGGCTGGGTGGAGGGTCTGGGCCGGGGAGGCCTGGACAGACACAGGGGGCACCTCCAGTCCCCAAGGCCAGACCCCACTCCGTCTTCCCGGGACTTGGGATCTCGGCCCAGAGGGGTGTGGACGAGCTGCGGGGAGCTGGCCCCGAGGAACCTGCAGCCTCCGCTCGGCCTGCAGGGACCCCTGACCCCAGGGTGCAGGGGACGCCAGGACTGGGGTCTCGGGACGGCTCCGCCACAGTCTCAGGGTGTCACGGCCCAGCAGCAGCATGGCCCCCTCCCCACCCCTGACCTCAACCCCCTTGGCGGAGGCTCAGGTCACTGTCTCCGAGAGGCCCCGTCTCCCCCAAGGCCACGGCGCCCAGCACCACAAACGCCAGCCCCAGGCCGGCCTGGGCTCCCTCTCCGCTGCCCCGGAGGCTGTCCAGGCCCAAAAGCGACACACGGGGCCGAGCAGCTGGGGCCTCCCTGGTTCCTGCACCCTCCGGACCTCGGCTGCAGTCGGCACCGCCCCCATCGCCCCGTTTCACAGATGAGGAAACTGAGTCCAGGGCCCACAGCTGGAGGTGGCAGCGGGACTGACAGGGCCACCCCCGCCTCTGCATCACGCCCCCTCTGGACTCGACCGTGGACAGAATCGCTCCCCGGAGCCCCACATCTGCAGATAGGAAGGTGGGGCCTGAGCGACCCCACGCAGCTGGGCTCCCTCCTTCCACAAACGTGCAGAACCACACTGTGCTGGGCAACCGGGGCGCCAGCCTCGCCGCCATCCTGGCCCCGCCACGGGGGCTTCTCCTCCCGCCCCCTCCACGTCCTCCACGGCCCAAAGCTGCTGTGGGCTTTCGGGGGCTGGTGGCTGGAAGGCGAGGCCAGGCCAGTCTGTGCCGCTCCGGGGACGTGGTGGCCTCTCACGCCCCCGCACAGACTTGCCCCTCCCTGGGGTCTTTCCAGAACGTCACCTGCCCCAGCCCACCTGGTCTCATCCCACGCTGGGCTCCCAGCACCGGCCTTGGCCCCCGGCCCGTCCTCTGGGCACACGCGTTTCATCTACTCCTGCCCCTCCCTGTGCCCCGAGGAGCGAATTTCACGAACGCTGTGTCCCTCGGGCCAGGGACGGAGCCGGCCAGGCCGGACTCAGTGAGGCTTTGTTCGAGGAAGGGGTGCCGGGGACGTCCGCCCGCGTGTGCCCTGGTCTCCCTGCGGCCTCCCCTCCTGAGTGGGGTCACCGGACGCCGTGCCTACAGCCGGGTACGTGGGCACTGCGGCCCGGGCACCCCCTATGGTGGCCGCCAGGAAGCAGAGCACAGTGGCAGCCTTTCTGAGTTTTCAGGAAAAGGCAGAAATCTAGTTTTTAAAGTGAAATCTCCTCATTTTAAAATGTTGGCAAGAAATTCATATCAAACAAAATAACTAGTGTGTGGGCTGAGGCCATTGGGTTGGATTCGGCCGGTGGGTTGTCGTGTGTGACCTTTCTCTGGGTGGCACTTTCCAAGCTGTCCCCGCCCGGACGCTGTCCCCTGCTCACCCGCCCAGCCACTCACTCATTCATTCAGGGAATACTGACCCACACTGACCGAATAGGACGTCGCTGTGGGTGACACAGACCCCACCCCATGGCACTGACATCCCAGTGGGCCCCGTCTGGGGCAACCTCAGGGCGTCAACAAAGGTGTCCTGACCCCACGCTGGGTACGGGCCGCTGTGCCAGGAAGGCTCTAGGGATTTCTGCAACTTCCACCGGAGCATGAAAACCCTTCTTTGGCAAAGGACCTTGTGAGCTCCCTATGCAGCGGGGCTCAGAGAGGTTAAGTGACGTGCCCAGGGTCACACAGCAGACTGTGAGAGGGCACTGAGGGTGAGCTCCGGGGCAGCTAGGTCTGTGGCTGGGGGCAGAGAGGTCAGAGCAGAACCGGTGGACGTGCCCGCCTGGGGCCCAGGGCAGGGCACCTGGCAGCTCTCAGTGGCCCTCACGTGGCAGGGGCCGAAGGTGCACCTGGCCTGGGGCAGTGGCTCCCAGCTGCTCCCCAAAGCCTTGGCCTCTCCTCCTGGGGGGCAGAGGGTAGAGGCCCGGCCTCCCCCACCGCGGCACTCGGGCCTCTGCTCGCAGGCGCTCAGCCTGGACGCCGGCCCCTCTTGACATGTCATCACGCAACACTGCACACGGATAAAGCATACATTTTGTACCTACATGTGAAACGCATACATGAATAGCATACTCATGTAGCACATGTGTGCAGTGTACATGCACACACAGCGTGTAGGACGTCCCGCCCCCTTGAGAGGGTCCCTTTTTCAGTCAGAGGAAGACGGAGGAAATACGAGGAAATGCGTGGGGACGGGGATGCGTGCGTAGCCGGACGCAGAGCACCGAGCGGCCGGCAGGGCAGGAACAGCCCCGCGTCACACCCGGCGAGTGACCTCATCTTTGTAAGCAAGAGACTGAAGGCCACCTACGTGCCCGACACGTGCACATGGGAGGCAGGACGGCCGCCCCTGCCCCTCACTGTCGAGGCGTTGGCGTCTGAGTCGCTGACACGGGCTGGGGTCGCTGTTCTAAAGAGAAGGACCTGGGACGGGAGCCTCGAGACTCTCCACTGCACACGAGGCGGCGGGTGCAGCTCCCTCCGCAGGAGGAGGGTGGGGGGCTGCCCAGCCAGGAGGGCACCTGGGATAGGCGGGTAAACCAAGGCACACACATCGTACATATGCACATACAGCTATCCTGGGGCACACACGTGTACACGACCACCCTGAGACACACCCACATTTCTGCCCTCCCACCCCACTTCCCGTACTCAGCTCTGGGCCCCACGGAAGGGCGGTTTCCCGGCTGGACCCACCTCTGGCCAGGCCGGGCCGGTCGCTGGGCCTGGCTGGACACCGTGGCTCGTGGTGGCAGCAGCGGCACGGCCAGCTCCGGGCCACTCCCTCCCGAGCCTGTGGAAAGTTGTCCCTGGCTGTTGCCACCTTCCAGCTTTCCCATCTCAGCTGGTTTTAATTAGCTTCCTTCAAAGTCCCCCCGAGCAATTCAGCCACGTTAGCGCTCACCAGCTGCCAAGACGCTCCAGTGCGTGCGTGTGTGTGTGTGTGTGTGTGTGCGTGTGTGTGTGCATGTGTGTGTTTGGGGGCGGGGGCGGGAGAACGCAGAAACCATCTTGAGCTGCTAAACTGCAGGGGCTTTTCCGCATCTGAGGCCAAGAGCTGCAGGGCCGGAGGCGTTCCTGGCTGGGGCTGCCGGTGGGCTGAGCTCGGCTGGGCGGGCTGTGACCGGGATGGAGCTGCAGCCCCACTGCAGCGCGCGGGGTGGCTGCTCTGAGTGCCTGGAGCCGCCAAGCCCTGCCTGCACTTCCTGGGGCCTCTGGGCACTTGTGGGGCCTGGGGGGCCCTGCTGTGCCCTCTGCTCGGCTCCCGCACGTGTTTAGCAAAGTCTTGTCTGTGACGACTTCACCGGGGACCCGTGCCCACCCTCTCTCCCTGCCTTTCCAGGCCATGGTCCCCCTCGGCCCTGGAGGCAGGATGCAAATGCCCATGTGGCTGCTGGGAAGGCCAGTGAGGCAGGTGGGTGATCGAGAGCATAGGGACTGCGGCCGGCGGGAGACCTCACAGCCCAGTCCAAGCGCAGTCACCTTGGCCCTGCCAGCTGTGGCCTGGGGGCATCACAGGCTCAGTGTGGCCACTCCTCTCGCCTTTCCTGCAGAGGCTTGGATATTCCTGTGGACTTCTGATATTCTAAAAGCAGCTGTGGCATATATCTATCCACCTGTTCATCCATCCACCCACCACCCATCTACTGATCTACCCATCCATCCGTCCACCATCCACCCATCCACCCATCCATCATCCATCATCCATCCACCTATCCATCTATCCATCCACCACCCATCCATCCATCCACCCAACCACCCACCCACCATCCATCCACCATCTACCCACCCACCATCCACCCATCCACCCACCCACCATCCATCCACCATCCATCCATCCATCCACCATCCACCCACCCATCCACCCATCCATCCACCCACAACCCACACATCCATTCATTCTCCATCCACCCACCCACCATCCATCTACCATTTACCAACCACCATCCATGATCCATCCACCATCCACCCATCCATTCACCCACTCACCATCCACCATCTACCCACCACCATCCATCCATCCACCCACCCACCATCCACCCATCCATCCATCCATCCATCATCCACCCATCCTCGATCTACCTGCCCACCATCCATCCATCATCCGCCCATCTATTGTCAGCACTAGAATCCAGTTCTTAGGGCCCCAAGTGCTCTACTCCAGGCCCCGGCTTACTGCAGGGCTAAGAGTGCTGTGGTTTCCTGGAGTAAGCAACCGTGTCACTGTCCCCCAATGCCCTCACCTTGGCCAGAGAGGCCCTGGCATTGCTGGACTGGACGGCACGGTGCCCACAGCACTGTCTTCAGTTGCTCTGTGTGCCCGAGAGCTGGGAGAAGGGACAACTTCCTTCTCCCCTGGGTACACTCCAGATCAGCTCTAGGGCTCCAGGGGGAGAGGCCATACCCGTCCCTCTGGGGTGTGAACCCCGCTTTCTGCCTGAGACTATGGAGTGTCTGAGGCCTCGAGGACCAAAGAGCCAGTGAGGGGCTGGGGCCGGGGGAGCCAGGCTTGTTGGGGCAACAATCCCTTCTCTTCCCTGCCGTGGGCACCCCTGCACCCCTCCTCCACTCCGTGGAAGGGCCCCTGGCCTGCTGTCCAGGAGGGGCTTCTGGGCCCCTTCCCATCCCCCACCCTGGCTGCCTTCCCTGGCCCTCTGCTCCGACCCTGCAGGTAGTAACCATGGCACTAGGGTCACTGAAGACACTCCCAGGTGACCCCTGGGCAGGGCTGGTTCTGCCAGTTTCACCCAGAGGAGGAGCCGCTGGCCCAGAGACAGACAGACCTCGGCAGTCCGGGCTGGACCTCAGCCTCTCCGAGGGGCCCTGCACTGCCGGCCACCCGCTGACCATCCAGTGGGGACCAGCCAGCCCCAGGTCCTCTCGGTGCTGCTGCTCTGTTTTCACAGCTGAGAGGAGGGACAGATCTGGAGCAGCTGGGTCCCTGGCCCAGATCAGGCCACTGGGCTCGCCTGGCCTGGGGGTTCCGGAGGCCCGGGGTGAGCAGACTGCTTCCAAGACGCACAGAGCCCTGGGACTGTGCTCCTTCCTGGCCTGGCCGGCCCCTGGGAGCGTCAGCAGGAGCCCTGGCACCCACGGGCACCTCTGCAGGACCGAGCACTGCATGGGACGTGCCGGGGCTTTGTCCCCAGAGCGGAGAGGGCCAGGGGGTGGGTCCCAGCCCTGGGCACACAGGGCCCGAGAGGCCGGGCACTCCGACCCCCAGGCCTGCGCCCCAAACGGCAGGCTGGGTGCGAGTGCCAGGCTCCTCCCCGACCTCCACTCTCGCCCCCAGGTGCAGTCTCCACCGGGTCTGGGACGGAAGGAGTCTGAGGTCGTCCAGGATGGGGACTGCCGAAGTTTCGAGGCACTGAAAGCTTAGCTCGGACATCCAAAGGAAATCTTACGGAGGAGAATCTGTCCATCTGCCCCTCTCTACCCTCCCATGCATCCATCTCACATGTACACACGACGTGGGTATACGCCTACATAGACATTCAGACTCACGCTTACGTGATGGCTGACACTGAAGACACTACCTTGACCTCCAACCCCTGGGAAGACAGAAATTTGCTGGCCCAATTTCTCTCCTTCTCCCTCCCTTCCCCAAGGGTCATCGTAGCTGTGGGGGTGGGCAGACCTGCAGGAAAGAGAGCCCCGGGGGGCTGATCCTGTTCCCAGTCCCAGGGGTGGACGTATGTCGTCCCCAGGCCACGGGGCAGAGAGAGGCAGCCTTCCCACCCACCGCTTGAGAACCTGGATCCAGCTCTGCCTGAAGCCCGTTACTCCACAAGCCAAGGAGCTTATTCAGTCTCACAAGCCAACAAATTCCCTCTTGTGTTGTGCAAGTTGTGTTTCTGTCACTTGGGCTTGAGAGACCCCAAGTGCAAGGGCGCAGGAAATACAGCTTGGCGGCCAGGCTGAGGGAGGTCACAGGGAGAAAGGACACAGAGCGGACATGCCACAGGAGCTGGAAATGGCAGATGCATGTACAGCTGCCCTCAGACCCGCAGTCTGCTACGTGCGGGAGGCCCGAGCACACGGGTGGGGAGTGGCCTCACCCCGCAGCAGGGACGACTCCAGTTCCCCCGGGACAGCCCAGGGTCCTGACCTCCCAGGCAGGTGCAGAAGACAGGCGCAGGGCTTGTGTAAATACCTCGCATGCTTCCGATGGATCCAGGCCAGACTGTGGCCTGACATCCGTCAATGTCTCACGCCTGGTGCAACGTACGTGACCTGCAGCGCTCGCTGGCTGCAGGATGGCTCGGCACAGAGTGAAGGGGTCAGACTTCAGGGCTCGCTCCTCTGGGTGTCCACCCTGCTCCTGGCTGGCTGTGCGGCCAGCACAAGGCAGTTCAGCCTCTGAGCCTCTGATGCCACAAGGTTACTATGAGGGTGACCGACACCAGAGTCTGGGCCACGGCGTAGCACAGTGCCTGGCATGTCATACCCAAGAATGGCACACCCAAACCCAGTAATGAACGATGTATATTATATATGTACATATATGCAATTATATATATTATTTATATAATATATAGCACAATTTACATGTGCATACATGTACACAATAACATGTGTATTGTGTACATGTGTACATGCATCCATGTATGTAGGAATGTATGCATCTATCTATGTGTCCACCCACCTACAGGGCTCCCTAACCGGCTGTCCAAAGCCGTAAGAGAGGCCTCCTCCCGGCTGCACCCTCCTGAAGCTCTGCTTGCAGAGCTCACCTCCAGGTAGAAGGGTCCCTCGGACTGATCCACTCCTGGGGGGCCACCTGAGCCACCTGAGGCTGCACGGGCCAAGATGTGGCAGCAGAGCCTAGACTCTGGAGCGGAGAGGCCGAGCAAGGCAAAGCCGTTGTTGGGGACAAGGCATAGTAAAGCTGTCCTCTGGGGATCAAGGCAAAGCCGTTGTTGGGGACAAGGCGTAGTAAAGCTGTCCTCTGGGGATCAAGACAAAGCCGTTGTTGGGGACAAGGCATAGTAAAGCTGTCCTCTGGGGATCAAGAAAAAGCCATTGTTGGGGACAAGGCGTAGTAAAGCTGTCCTCTGGGGATCAAGACAAAGCCGTTGTTGGGGACAAGGCGTAGTAAAGCTGTCCTCTGGGGATCAAGACAAAGCCGTTGTTGGGGACAAGGCATAGTAAAGCTGTCCTCTGGGGATCAAGGCAAAGCCGTCATTGGGGACAAGGCATAGTAAAGCTGTCCTCTGGGGATCAAGGCAAAGCTGTTGTTGGGGACAAGGCATAGTAAAGCTATTCTCTGGGGATCGGGGGGGTTGGGAAGAGTATAGATTGGTAGGTTCAGGTGCCCAGTGGTGGGCACAGGTGTCTGCGGGGACCATGACGGGAGGAGCCACACAAAAGCCACAATGACAAGGCTTTGACATGTCCAAGGGGACTCCACCTGTTGTCATCACACTCTGAAGACCCTGTGCCCACGTCCCTCAGGCACTGTGTTCTTTCACTTTCCGAACACCTGGATGTCTCTGGCCTCGGGGGCCAAGAACACAACAGGCAGAGCCAGCGTTCAAGCAGCTCACCGGCTGGCAGAGGAGACACCCGGCATGACTTGGGGGCAGCTGGGAGTGTGACCTCCTGCTCCCCACAGGCCCGTCCTTTGCTGTCCTGGTCACACGTGGCTCCTAAGTGCTGGTGATGCCATGAGTGTGACTGCAACACACCACACGTGAGCTTGCTCCGGCCTTCACAGACCAAGTTCAAAAGAAGGAGAAAGAAACGTTTCATCAGTGACTGCTCCATCAATGCCGAGTACGTGTTGACACGGAAGTATTTTGGGTTCAATAAAATGTACCATTACAGTTCATTTCACCTGTTTCTCACAGCCACGAGGACATCGGAAACTGTGGCTCGAACCCCGTTTCTCTCGGACAGTGCAGGTGGGGCGTGGCCCCCCTTCCCGAGGACCCGGCACTGCCCACGCGGCGGGGGCCTGCCCAGCTCCCCCCAGCACACACACCCCAGGTGCCGCCGGCTGGGCTGGTGCAGCGGAGTCTGTTCCACTTTCTGTTGGACGGTGGCACCAGCCCCGGCCCGCGGCTCGCAATGCACTGTTAGGCCAGTGGCTGGTTATAACCCTGGGGGCAGGACTTGTGATACCAGGGTCCAGGTGGGGAAACTGAGGCTCAGGCAGGTGAAACACCTTGACAGAGCCCACAGCCCCTAGGCTGACCCCATCCCACGCCCCTCCCTCTGCCCGACGCAGCCAGCCCACACCTGGGTCCAGCTCACCTTTGCCCTTTCCCCCTCGGGTCCCAGGCACCTCCCGCCCACGGCAGGCAGACCCCTCCAGGCACCCTCTGGGGACTCTAATTATGACCCAGGCACCAGCGCGGCATAAACACAGCCTAGACATCCAAGAAAAGCAGGCCACTGGCCCGGGGGGGCTTTCCTAGGGCTAAATGCAGCCTCCCAGCACCGCGCAGGCCCAAGCACTCGGCTCGCAGTCGGATGCCGCGGGCCCTGAGCTGACCCTGCAGCGGGCACGTCCCCACTCACCGGGAGTGACCGCCTCAGCCAGGGTGCCGCCGGCTGCCTTTCTTCCGCTGGGAGGGCGCTGCAGGGCGGGCGGGCGAGGCAGGAATGCACGTGGGCTGCTCCGCGTTTAGGATGTATTTATAGACCCGCCACGGCTGCCAGCTGAGCGGTACCCGCGAGGTCAGCTTCCTGCCAGGCCCTGTGGCCAGATGTTTACCGAGATTGCAGAGACCGACCCACCCACGCATGCCTGGATTTATCCCACACCCACTCTCTGAGGCCCCCCTGTGCCAGGGCCTGGCGGGCTCCGGGACTCAGAGAGGAGGTGACAGTCTTGACCCTCGTTGGGTGTCCGTGCTCCAGGGACTTGAGACACGTGACCTGTGTGCCACTGGCAGATTTAACAAGGAGCAGCAGAGGCCCGGGGAGACATTCGTGCCTCAGAAGGGAAGCCTTCTCAGAGGAAAAGGAGGATAATGTGGGAGGTGGGTTTTGAAGGATGAATAGGAGTATCCCAAGTATTCCAAGTAGAGGCAAATAGCATGTGCAATGGGACAGTGTGAGCGAGGAAGTGGTGCGTTTGGGCACAGCCGCTGGCCGGTGCCTGGAACGTAGCACCTGGAGGCAGAGAGATGAGGCTTCGGTCTGGAAGCTCAGTGTGCATACAAGTCACCAGCAGAGCCTGTGAGGGTGCAGGCCCAGCTCCGAGACTCTGATGCAGCAGGCCTGGGTGGAGCAGGGAATCTGCGGTTTAACCTGCCCCCAAGCGCGTCTGATCTGGGGCCGCCAGCCCCGTTTTAAGAAACCAAGTCTCAGAGAAGAAGGTCTGCAGGGGTGGCAGAAGCCTGGTGCAGCTTCCTGGAGAAATCGGGCAGAAAGGCTGTCGGGTGTGAGCCGCGTGGCCGGGGCTGGGAAGGCGGCACCTGTGCTAGGGGTTTGGCATCAGGACGGCAGCGCTGAAGGGCGCTGAGAGACCAGGGGTGCAGGGCTGAGCCGCGATGCGCCCCGAGAGCTTGCCCACAGCCGGCGGAATTTGGCCGCGACGTGAGTGTAGAATAGTCTGGACTGCGAGACGGCGCAGCAAAGATCTGAACTATCTCACCGACCTCACAGAGAACACCTGCTGGAACCACCTTTATAGATACTGTTAAGCAAAATTTATTTCACCTGTTTCTTTTTATATGTTTAAATGTGGCTACAAAATTACCTGTGTAGCTTACATTTGTAGCTCACATTATATTGTATCATGTTGTACTAATGTCGTATTTACATCATTGTTTTCATAGTATGCATTGCATATTAGATTATATTAATGTGTCATATTGTTCATATTACATCTTTATATTATATTTACTTATTCTCTTATGTTGTATATCATGTCCTATCATAACTACATTTTGCTAGATATTTCTATCAGACAGCTCTGACCCAGAGCTGCAAACCTGGTCTGTACGGGATTCAAAACACTCTTTTAAAAATTTCTGGATTAGTTGCCCACATTTCAAAGAAGAGATTTTACATAAAAGTCCAGATTTCCGCCTTCTCTTGGAGGCCCAGCGGATGTGGCTGTGCCGAGCCCGTGTCCTTGCAGCTGGCCACGCTCGGGAGGCGAGAGCCACGCTGCTCCCTGCCGCCTCCCGTCCCAGGCACCTTCTTGCCCGCAGTGTGGGCCATGGGCAGATTCTGGCCACGGGCCCCCCGAGTGTCACCATTGTCAGGGCTCCCCCGGCTGCTTTCCCAGGGCCCTGAGGCCCCCGAGGTCAAGGGGCAGCTCTCAGAGCCGGGGGTGGGTTGGAGTCCTGGCGCTGACTCTGGGACTGCGACACAGGCAGCTGCTTCGTGTCACCCTGTCGTCCCTCAGAGGTGGGGCTGGGCTGGCCAGGCTGCCTCCCTGGCCTCCTTGGGGGGCTCCACTCCCTCCCTGCCTCTGGGCTGGACACCTGGGCGCCCGCCTGCGACACCTCCTCTGTCTGCTGCGGTGGCCGCCCCTGACCAGCCCCCCGCGGGGCCGTCTGCCCACCACGCACTCCCACCACGCACTCCCACCTCGCCAGCCAGACGGGGTGCTCCGGCGGGCGGGGGCTGCCCCTGCACGGAGGCCCTGACACCTGCGGCCCCCACAGTGCCCGCCCCACTGGTTTGCTAGGGGGGAGCATGAGACCAAATGACGCCTGGCCTGGTGGCGTCCAGATGTTAGTGCTGTGGCCGTCCCTGCAGGGAGACCTTTCGTCCAACGCCAAGCATAGCCGACGGCTCAGCAGAAGGCGGCCTGCCCAGGAAGGGAGAAGCGGAGCCCCTCCGAGGTCACGTCCACGTGAGCCTCGTGCGAGCAGCAGCAGCAGCCCGGGAGCGCCCGGCAGGGCAGCCGCCTCCTGCTTGGGCTGGAGAAGGCGACACGGAGCTCGTAGCCCACGAGGGTCGGCGGTCTGGCCTGAGCCCCCCGACTGCTCCCTGCTGGGTGGGTTTTGGGCAAGGCCCAACCTCTGTGAGGCGGGGGCTGCGGGTGTTCTGCCGGACGGAGGGCGCGTCTGTCCGGTTGTGCATCCCAGACTGGGGAAGGGGCTGTGGGGCAGGTGCGGGCACCCACTGGGCCACCGTGAGACGGGCCCATCTAAGCTCCTGACCTCGGTAAGCCCCCCTCTGACTGGGGGCTGGGGGCATTTTGGGTCTTCTGGGATCAGTGTCAGTCCAGAGCCGGGCCCAGCAGTCCCAGAAAGGCCTGATGATTTCATTTTCCTCAGTGCACAGTCGCCCTGGTCAAAGGCGGCAGGGCCTTTCAGAGGAGGCTGGGAGAAAAACAGCATAAAGTCTCGGCAAAGCAGCGGGCTCCTTCCTCAAGCAGACCTGGCCTCGTTGCGGGGTCACTCAGGGTTGCTGTGAGGAAGACACCCGCAGCTCGCGTGGACCGGAGCCCAGCCAGGCGCGGGGTGAGTGTCCCGTGCACGGGGGCTGCGGCCTTCTCGGGAGGCTGGGAGGGGCAGCAAGACAGAGCCTCCTGTGCACCACGACTGTCCCCAAAAGACACGGCTGCTCTCTAGGCCTCGATGTCCCCGTCTCAGGGCAGAGTTTGAATCTGGGCCCTCATCCCCAGCTGTGCAACCTCAGCCAGTGCCCTGCCCTCTCTGTGCTTGGCATCCTCGTCCTTGGAAAGGGGTCAACAGGTTCCTGCCCCTGCACACTTGGGGATGGGACGTGGTGCAGCTGCGTGGGAAACAGCGTGGCAGCCTCCCAGAGGTCAGAGTGACCGTGTGACCCCGCGAGTCCACTCCTAGGAACCCCCCAAGAGAAGCGAAAGCCGACGCCCACGCAAACACGTGTCCACAGACGTCCACAGCAGCGCGATTCGCGACAGCCGCGCGGCAGGAACCCCCGGATGAGCATCGGTGACGCACGGCACACGGAAGGTGGCCCGTCCACACACGCAAGACGTGCCGGTCCGTGCCCCAGCGCGACGCACCTCACGGATGTGACATGCGGTGGGAGAAGCCCGACCAGTCACGAAAGGCCACACGTGGTCGGGTCCCACGTATATGGAACGCCCGGAACAGGCAAATCATAGCCAGTGGCTGCCGGAGCTGGGAGGGGAATGGGAGTGACTTCTCTGTGGGTGCAGGGTTTCTTTTTGGGCTGAGGGGAACGTTCTAGAACTAGGTGGTGGTGTCCTCACAACCCTGTGGATTGCTGAAACCCACTGAACCGCACACTTTAGAAGGGTGAATTGTGCGGTAGGTGAACTACATCTTTAAAAAGGCTTCCTCCCCCGAAGGGCTGATGCGGGCACAGAGGTGGCAGCGGCACCAGCCTCGACAGGCAGGGCCGCGTCCCCCCACGCAGGGACCTGGGGGTCCTGGCGCCACACCCGCCTGGCCCGGGGCTGAGCGAGGCCGCGCTGCTGCCCTGCCTGGAGCGCGTCCTGCCGCCTGTGCGGGGCAGTGCCCGCCGGCCGCTGCGGGCCCAGAGCAGCAGGCTCTGTTTACACGCGGCCACCTTGGCCCGGCAGCCCCGGAGGAATGCGGAAAATGCTGCTCAGGGGCGCTCTCAACGGTCACATCCTGCAGCGGCTGCCGTGCCCAGGCCGGTTGGGAAGCCTCCGCGGCCGCTCATGAATGTGGACTCTGTTTGGCCGCTGGCTGGGACGCCGGCCCCGAGAGCGGCCCAGAGACAGGACAGACGCTGTTAGTAGGCGGCCAGGGGACGGAATGTCCCCCGTCCTGCCGCTGGCTCCGGCCCGCCTGCCAGGAGGAGCTGAGGGTGGGGAGCGGCTCCGGGCACAGCTGCCCGTGCAGGTCCGTGTGCCGCTCACACGCGCTGGCCCATTCACCCCCTCCCGCCCGGTCACCCTCCTTCGCGCACACACGCGCTCAGTGCCTCCGTCCCAGGGTGCCCTCTGCGGCCACTCTGGGGTCCGGGGGATGAGGTGGCCTCCCCGGCCCACTCTGTGATGCAAACCTGCCTCGTCCTGCTCTTGGGGCCTGAGGGGTTGAGTGGGACTCGGTCCCGGGCTCCGAGGTCCCCAGGCCTGTGTTTTCACTCCCTGGCTGGGGACAGGAGGGGCCCGTGGGGGCAGGAGACCCTCGCTGCCCGCTCCTGGGGGCAGGCAGTGGCCCTTCCTGCTTCGAGAGCCGGTGGTGGGAAAGACTGGGTCAGCAGGGCCTGGGCGACCCTGCCGGTCGTGCCAGTGAAGCCCCAGTGTCCCCCGGACAAGCCGCGCCAACCCCCGCCTCGGACTGTCCCCGCCGGGCCACAGCGGAGCTTATATTTGGAATTCTCCTCGCCAAAGGCAGCTCCATTTAAACAACAATGTCATTCTCGGAGACCACTTCAATCCCGGCGAGCGCGCGGATGAGTAATGAGCAGGAAGCCTATAGTTTGACGCCGGGGTCACAGCCCCCAAACTCCTGCCAGCGGGTCGCTGAGCTCACTTTCTGGTTGTTGGGACTTGGGACAAGTAACCACAGGCCGGCCGTGAGAGGGGGTGGGGCCTGCAGGCTTTGAAGAACATCTGGAGGCAGCGCTAGCCGCGGCCAGGCCCACAGTCCCCCAGCAGCCCTGGGGCGGGTCCCTGCTGCCTGCTTCCCGCCCCTCCCCAAAGCTGGCATGGAGCACCCAGGCAGAGGGTAACACTGGCCCGGAAGAATGCTGAGGGGCCCTGGATGGTTGATAGCACCTGGTGCGGGAGGAGGGGACCCCAAGTCGGAAATGACAGAGGCCTTGGCTCTCTAGGCCTCTGGGGGCAGTTTCCAGCACACACATGTGATGGGGTTGCATGTAAAGTCCTCAGGAACAAAGACAGCTGTCCACATACATCATATATCTCTAATTCAGGGCCACCACTGGTGCTTTGGGTACCTTAGGGCATATAGGGCAAGGCACTCCCCTGGGTGGACATAGCCCTAGTGTGTGTGGAGGCCTGATGAGCAGAGTACAGGCTGGGTACTCTTGTGCAGTGAACAACCTGCCCAACTGTACCAGCCCACATTTCCTTCTACCTAGGGAAATCGTAGATCCTCAGCCAACTTCATAGGGAAGTACAAGATTGTAGTCAGTCCCTGAGGACAGGATCTGTCATCCCAGCCATGGCCACCACGGTGAACAGTGAGGATAAACTAGGAAGTTTCAAAACCCTTTACACAGACCCTATGGAGTCTCCTCTAAATCTGGGGTGTGACCACAGCAGCCAGCATGACCAAGCACTCACAGCACGCCAGGCCTGTCCCAGGGTGGTCATTACATCAGCCTGTCCCTTGGATCCTTGTGGGAGTTTTCTAATGGGACAGCCAAGCCTCAGCGAGGTTTGGTGACTTGCTAAAGGCCACAAGGCCTGGGAACAGCTGTTCCAAAGCCCATAGTCGCCATAGCACAGCCTCCCCCACATTCCCAGCCCAGGTTTTGGACAAGGAAGCTGACAGGGCAACTGAATTCTCAGTAAGAGCCGAAACCAGAAGGGAGGACTGGCGGTGGTGGGGGGTTGACTTAGACATACGAGGGCCCCAGAGGACTCGGCCGTGAACTGATATCTCCGGCACTATCAATGGTGCCGAGATTTCAGTAGAAGGCGGTGAGGGTGTCAACCATGTGTCAGCGTTAACCTGACCTGCTGTGTTGCTCCAGGATGGTGGGGCCAGAGTCACAGACACCACAGGTAGGAGCAGGGCTGCCAATGACCCCTCAGCATGATCCAGTGGTAGCCCCACTGGAATGGCTGGAAGGAGCTTCTGTGATAGGGAGTGAGTTCCCTGTCACTGGAGGTATTCAAGCAGAGTAGGTAACCTGGAGGTGGGGTCTGGTGGAGACTGAAGTACTGATGAGGAAGCTGAAGTTCATGACCTCCAAGTCCCCAAGACCCTGAAATTCTGGGACTCCCCGGTTTCCACACTGCCCAGGGCTGCCCATCTAGGCTCCAATCTCAGGCCTCACACTCCTCACCTGAGCCTCCCAGGCCGCGACTGTGGGGCCCTAGGTCCCCTTCAGGCTGGCCGGCCTCCCTGTTTCCCTCAAACACCCTCCTTCTTCCCACTCACGAGGGGAACCCCCAGCTCTCAGCAGGCTCTGCCTTGTGGTCTGGAACCTGCCGGGCAAATGGCAATGAGAAGGCCTGTCCCTCCCAGGCCACCTTCTCAGAGGCTGCCCCACCAGCCCTTCCTGAAATGGCACCTCCACCCCTGCCTCCTCCTCCCCTGCTTAGCCCTCTCGGGCTAACATTGTCCAGGTATTTTACCTGTTCATCTTGTTTATTTTCAGAAAGGCAGGGGTCTTGACTGTTGGGGGCACCTAGGACAGGCCAGGCACAGAGAGGCCACAATACACATTTGTCCAACCAACAGACTGAAGTGGTCGAGGGTCTATCTTGGCATAAAGGAAGGGGCTGTCAGCAACTCTGCCGCTTACTAGCTGTGTAGCACTGGCCCACTCTGACCCTTAGTTTCTTCATCTAGAACATGGGGTACCACTCATCTCATGATGTGAGTTTTAAATGCCGTAATACGTGGCACAGTCCCTATATGGTATCCGGCAGCAGCTCAAGTCTGGTGGTGAAGCAGTTAACGCCTCCGCCTGGGCCAAGGCCATGGGAGCTGACCGCAGCCTTCCTTGCCCCGCTCCGAACTCGCCCCCCGCCCGCCGGCCTGTCCCTCCATCCCGGCTCAGGGTTCAGGGACAAGGTCTGGGTGGCCAAGGGAAGTCCCCTGAGCCTGGCTGGCCTTCCCTTCCGGCAGCCGCCGCGCGGGGCGCCGCCTCCCCACGGTCTGGTCAACTCCCGGGGTGCCCAAGCCTGCTGGGGGCGCGGGGCTAGGTAGGGGCGTGCGTGGCCTCCCGGGCAGGAGCCCGGGGCGTTGAGCCCCCAGGGTCGGCCCGAGAGACCCCCACCCCGCCCAGGGCGCTGACCCGCCGCCGTCCGGCACCCGCGCCCTGCTCTGAGCGCCACGGGGCCAGCATGCCCGGGGGCGGCCCGGAGGAGGCGGCGGCGCATCCCGGGACGGGCCGCTCGCCCGCGATGAATGAGCCGCCCGCGGCCCTGCTCCGAGCGCTGAGCGTGCCCGCTCCGCTGCCGGCCGCTCGCCGCCCCCGGCTGCACTTTGCCAAGCGCCCGGCGCAGCCGGCCTTGAGTCCGCAGCCCGACGCCCCGGCCCCTGCCGATGGGAGGGGGCCGGGGCCGCCGGGCGCGCCACCGAGGGCGCGGGGGCGCGGGGCCCGGCCGGGCACCCCCGGAGCGTGGGGCAGCCCGACACCCGCGCCCCCGTCCGGCCCGGTCCCCCCGGCACCGCCCGCCACGGGCGCCCTGTCCCGGAGCCCGGCGGCGCGTCCACACTCACCTCCGCCTCCGAGGCCCGCTCCGCGCGCCGCGCTGGCCGCCGCAGTGGAGCTCCGGGAAGGCGAGCGGCCGCCGGCGCCCGGTCCTCATCCCCGCCCGCAGGCCCGCCCGGGCCGCCCGCCCGCCGGCACCGAGCCGCCCCGCCGCGCTGCGCCTCGGGGCGGGGTGGGAGGGTCGGGAGCGGCCTCCACCCTGCCCAGGTCGCGGAGCCGGCGGGCGGCGCGCCTCTCCCGGCCCGCGCGCCAGCTCCAGCCGCCGGTGCTCGGAGGAGCGCAGCCCGCGGTCTGCCCCCGGAGGCTCCCGGCTTAGGTTACACACTTCGCCGCCCCCTGCACCCCCACCCCCACCCCCAGCTATTTTTAGCGCCGCTTTTCCTAGGTGTTTGGCTCCTAGGATCCACCCTAGCCATGGGGGGCTGATGGAAAAGGTGTCTGTCTCCAGAGCCCCTTCTTGGCGCTCCCCGGCCAGCCCACCCCCAAACTGGCAGCCCGAGCTGCTCCGATAGAAACGCTGGATTTGCACAACTTTGAAAACGGCTGCCATAACTCTACCCATGTGGCTGCTGTTCTATCTCCGTCCCCTCCTGGCTGCGTCTCCAGCCCTTGCTAGGTCCCCGCACCGTAAACATTTTCTCTGGGGCTTCTCCCTGGGGGGGAGGGGGAGGGGGGAAGGGGGGCACGTCACAACTGTCACTTGGCACCTGCTTGGGGAACTTCGGTTTGAGGCTCCCCAGACTGGCACCCCGAAGGCACCGTGGAGGAGGAGCCCATGGGACACTTCTCAGAGTTGGGGGCTAACGTCCCCCCAGGCCCTGGTGCCTTCGCCCTGGGCCCCTCCCCCAGCCCCGGGCCTGCCTGAGCCTGGCAGGGAGTTCTGGAACCTCGAGGGTGGAGACCTGGGAGAGGCCCAGACAGATCATCTGTCCAACAGCTTCCTTCACAGATGAGGAAACCGAGGCCCCAGAAGGCAAGGGACCTGCCCAGGGCCAGCAGGCAGAAATGGCTTTGTTAAGACTTGAGCCAGGCAGACCCCCCTGTGTGTGACTGTCCTGGGCTGTCCCGGAGAGGCTGAAGGGAGAGGCTGGTCTCAGATGGGGACTTGTCTGCTTCCTCCAAGGTCAGGAGTGCAGCCCTCAGGGCAGTGACCACGGACGGACCCCCCCCCCCAACTTTAGAAGAGCCCAAGTTGTGGACTTGGTGGGAAACTCTTCCCAGAAAGGAATCCTTGCAGAGCGAGTCCTGCCAACAAGCTGCCCTGGGAGAAGGGCAGGCGTGCTTCCCTTACACAGTTCAAGTTCCACACCCTTTTAGGGACACCTTTATTATGTAAAGCAAGGTGCAACCGAACGCATGGGCTTTCCCTGGACTCCAGGGAGTGGGCCTGGCCAAGGTGGCTCCTGTGACATCCTGGGGCCCATTTGTGAACCCTCCGTTCATGATCCACAATAAGCAGAAATGAACTCTGCAGCAGAGCGGACTTTTCCGCAGCTGTCCATCGTAGCCTATGACAGACGGTCCCGAATTTCCTGCCAGTTGACTTGAAAGCGTGAACTGAACTGGGGGGCCAGGGCGGAGGAGGCCCCAGGGCCCGCAGCCTTGGCTCACATTTCTGCAGCGTCACTTGGGGCCGCAGGTCCAGGGGTCTCCCTCACCGTGGAAAGCAGCACGGAAGGAACCAAGGAACGCTCTGGAGCGAAGCCGTGTTTCAGCCACGTGGGTTCCTGGGGTTCCGGGGCTGGGGCCCCCGGCTCTGGACAAAGATCCCAGAACCCGTGCGTGTGTGTGTGTGTGTGTGTGTGTGTGTGTGTGTGTGTGTTTCTCCAGCCCCGGGGCACCTGAACGCGGCGTGGGTGTGAGAAGTGACAGCAGCCTTCGCTGACAGCCCACACCCACAACCCGGGTCCCAACAGCTGATGGAGCCTGTGCCCGCCCCGGCCAGTCACCATGCCAAGGAATCCGACAACCCTACCAGGTGGGACTGTTACGCTTCCCATTTCACAGGCAGGGTGAGCAGCACACCTGAGGCCACACGGGACGCCCAGGGCCACTGTCCCACCCCGCGCCCCATCCCAGTCCTCCAGACCCAGTGCTTCTCCACATCGGGCAGTGTCTGGAGTCGTCTGGGCTGTTGTGACCGCCTGGCTGCTCCTGGCGTCTAGGTAGCAGCTCGAGACTGGGATGCCGCTAAGCCTCCCGCAATGCATGGGACAGGCCTCGTGACAAAGCCGCATCCAGCCCCAGGTGTCCTGCGTGCAAGGGGAGAATCCTGGTGTCAGTGCCCTCCTGGCATGGCCTGTGGATTCCTGTCACTCCCCTGGCCCAGCCTGGCAGCTCCAAAGCCACTGGCGAGCCGGACAGTAGAGCCACCTCCCCCCTCCTGGGAAGAGCTGCTGGATTTGGGGTCCCTGCGAGGGGCGCTCCAGAGAGGGTGGGGGCTGGGAAGGACCCCATGTCTGTGAGCCAGCCCCCCCTTCGCTCTGAGGCGTGAATAGAGCCGGGAGGGGCCTGGGTGTCCTAAGCCTCTGGTGTACACGAGGAATGGCCCAGCCAGGCTGCTGACTCGACTTACCCACAGTGCCGGCCACTGTGCCCAGGTCTCCTGCCCGGACCAAGCCCCCAGGCTGTCCGGGGCTCAAGGCCTGCCACTGGCCGCCCTCGAGGGGGCCTTTCCTGGGCCCCTGTGGACGTGGGGGAAGCCAGTCAGTGCTCCCAAGGCCGGCCCTCGACTTCTGCCTGATGTAAAACTGAAACCGCGTCCCCAACGCCAGAGCAGGGTGGGAGGAGTGAAAAACCTCCGGCAAATTCCAGGGGACTGTCGTCACGTGGCCGCTCAAGCCTGACACTGACAGCCTCGGCATGTGGTCGCTGTCCGTCCAGACAGCCACGCGCCCTGAAAGTGACGTCGTGCCCTGCCCTGCGTGTGGGTCCAGGCCCGGCCCAGACGGGCCCAGCACCAGGCCCTTGTTCCTGAGAGAGGAGACCTCCAGCCAGGGCCGTGGCCGGGCCGTGGGTGCCGGACGTTTAAAAGCCTCTCGGAGTTTCCAAAGCAAGTTTCACCTGTGTTCTTGTGGGCTCCTTCACCCCAGTTACTAAAAAGGGGAAACTGAGGCTGGAGGATGCTAAGCGCCCATCCCAAGGACATGGGAGTTGGTGGTAGAGCCCATGTTGGGCACTGATGACAGCACAGGTGACAGCAGTCACGGGGCCTCCCCGGCGGCGGGTGCCTGGCGCTGCAGAGCCCCCCTGGGCCGTCCTAGGAGGGGGCACAGCGGGGGCCTGCGGATCTCGTCACTTGGTCCGTGAATTGGGGCCTGGGGCTGCCGAGAGAGGCACAAGCTGGCCCGGCCTCGGTTCCCTCCTCTCCTCCCACCAGCTGTGTGTCCTTGGGAGGGTCAGCAGCCTCTCTGTGTGTCCACTTGCTTGTTGGGAGGCGGCAGTCACGATGCCCGCCGGTCAGGAGGACAGAGCCGTCACCCAGAGGCCTCGGCGCTGCTGCCCCCGCACTGCCCGGCGGGGAGCGGGGTTCTCGGGGGCTGGAGTAGCAGACCTAACAGCGGAGTCCAAGGCAGAGGGCTGAGTGGCCCAGGGCAGGCTTTCTCTGACCCCAAGGTGCCCCGTGACCCGGGCTGAGGCCAAAACCCATTTCTTTCCTGGCATCAGAGAAAACAAAAAACAAAAACAAAAAGCCCACAGGCTTCAGGGTACAAAAAGGCAAGGACGGGTAGAGATGAACAAATCTTTGTCACAAAGCATGGCACCAGCGTCACGCCACCTGCAGCTCAGCTCTAGAGGTGACCTGGAGCCCTGCCGGAGCAGCCGTGTGGGTGCTGCCCTGGTGGGGGGCTCGCCCGGTGCAGTGGGGGCAGTGGGGGCGGGGAGGACGGCAGAGGGAGCGGCGTCCACGGAGACATTCCAGACGGACGGAGGCGCATGACTCAGGCGCCGAAGCCCATGATCCTGCCCGTCTTCCACGTGGCCCATTCGTGAGCAAGAAGAGGGGCAGGAAGGGTCCCCTGCTCAGGGCGTCCCACAGAGGGACAGAGGCACACAGGCCACCCACATGCCCCCAACACCCGGCTCACACGCGTGTGCTGCACCCACAGGCTGGCAGAGGGTCTGGGCACACAGGGCCGGGAGCCACCTCCTCCTCTCTTCCATGAGGCTCTGACCGCCAGCTCCTCCTCCTCCAGGAAGCCCTCCCTGCCCTGCACACTCATGGCTCCTGCCTTCTGAGCTCCTCCCAGCAGGGCCTCTTCAGGCGCCTGGTCTATGCCTCTCGCCCCCTGGGGCCATTCCCCGCGGCCTGCCCGGTGTGGCAGACACAGGAGCGGTTGTTAAGAGCACGGTCCCGGATTTGAGTCCCAACTCTGCCAAGTCCCTTCCCAGGAGATGCTGAAGCCGCACGGCTGAGAGCCAGGCCTGCGCCGGGCCCGACTGCCGGCTCCCCGGGCCCCCACGGCTTCACCGGTGAGGAGGCTGGAGCCCGCCCGGCCTGGCGCACACCTCGCCCCCGCCCACGCCTGCTGGCCGACCAGGGTCCCCTCTGGGTGTCACGGATGCCTCCCTGAGCCTCAGTTTCCCCATCTGCCACCGTAACCCAGGGAATGTGGGGCCACGGGCAGCTTTTCCCTCCAGACGCTCCGATCCGAGCATCCTGACTCAGCCCCGCAGACCTTAAACATGGGAACCCTCCTAATGGAAAGAAAACAGAGGCGGCAGGGAACGGCCGGCCGTGGTAACCCAAGCCAGCGGCCTGGCGCATGAATGGGCCTTTCATGGGCGGCCGCAGCGCGAGGGCCTGGGGCGGAGGCGTCCCGGGCTGGGCCCGAGGAATGGTGGTGCCCGGGGCAGGCCCGGGCAGGGGGAGAGGCATGGCGACCTTCAGCCGGCTCTGGCCTCCCCTCCCTCTTCCTCCCGGACACCCCCTCACTGCAAGGCCGGCTGCGTGAAGGAGTCAGACGTCCGCTGTCCAAATCGCCACTGTCCTCGATTTTTTCCTATAATTATGTCTCCAAGGGATAACTACAAATTTACATTTTGCTCAGCTCAGTCATTTGTGCGGAGCGCGCGAGGAAGGCCCGGCAGTAAAAGGCACATTGATGTGCTCTGGCGTTGCTCGGGGTGACGGGGAAGGCGCGCGGGGACAACTGGCCCTTTTAGCGCCGCGCCGCGCACAGTGGTGCCTCCCCACCACCTGGGCGTGCGAGGCCCCTGACCGCGCATGAATGGCCTCAGTGTGCGCGGTTTTCCTCCCCGTACCTGGCCACCAAACCTTCCAACATTCTTCTAGAAAAAATGTGGCGTGTTTCCCTGGGACCTTTTCCTCTCCAAATTGCTTATCCATTCTGGTCCAGCCCCGCGCCAGCCAGCTCTTCCTGCCTTCAGCGACATTAAAGAAAAATGGGTCTTCCGTGATTGCCACCTGCCGCTAGAGCCCAGACAATGGTTCCCTTCTGATTTCACGCAGGACAGTTCCGCCATCAGGCGATTTCCTTCTGCGAGTCTTTGAAGAGACACGGCTAGGCTGACAGTGCGCCCGGCGTTGCCACTGTGGTCTGGATGTTCCCAGGACGTGAGCCAGAGGGTGGCGTGCCCTCGTGCCTGCCACCATGCCTGGCACACAGGATGCTCCTGTTCGGTCAATACGTGAATGAACAAAGGGGTTTAAAAACGGCTGGAAGGAAACTCGTGAACGGCGAGCCGAGATACTGATGAGGGCGATGCCTCAGTGTATCGTGGTCACAACGTGGCACCACTTAAGACGGTGGCGGGAGCAGCCGGCGGGTCCCCTGTGCCCCGGTGACGCTGCCTGCAGGGACTTTACTATCTTAATTTATGTGGTTCTAGTAAGTCGCCCAACTCACCACTAAGCTGTCCAGACGCTTGTCAAGAGGCAGTGTAGCAGCGTTCCGGGTTCAAATCCTTGCTCTGCCTCTTGCTAGAAGGCCTCGGCCTCTCTGTGCCTCAGTTTCCCCACCCTGTCCTCAGAGGGATGAATGACGGCCTGCGTCGGGCGCTCAGGGCAGCCCAGGCTGGGTCCTCAGGGGTGTTGAGTCTCAGTGTCTTTCTGGGGGACTCATGTCTCCCCCACACCTCCCCAGGTTTCCACGTTGGTCGTGGCTGATATTTTACAATCAGGAAACCCCGACATTGGGAGGCGCCCAGCCCCTGCCTCCAGCGCTCCACTTCGCACACACCAGGTTTCCGTGAGCGCACCCAGCTCCTGCGGTTTCGGGAGCCCTCGGCTGTCTGGGGGTTTCACGCACAGACTCCACCAGGCTGAACACGGCTGGGCATGTATCTATTATCTGCTTTAAGTAAAACATTCACACGTGGCGTAAGCCATAAGCCGTGCAGGGACCCCCATCACCGCGAGAGCCGCCCGCACAACCGACACGAGCTCAGCGGCACCCGGTCCCGGCATGAGCAGCTCTCCGTTAACAAGACTCTGGTTGTGCAGCAGTTGCAAAAGCAGGTTAGTGTCAGTGATAAAGCAACATCCTACCCGTCGCAAAGACGACCCTGAGCACCAAGGGGAGGTCCTTCTGAAATATGAACTTTCTCATGTCATGCCCCTGCTTACAAGCCTCACGTGGCTCCCTAGTACCCGTAGGATGAATGTACACTTGGCTGGAGACTCACAGCCCGTCCCCATCAGGCCCCAAGCTACATTTCCAGGCTCAGGGTCCCTCCTCCCCACCTCTCCCACTCCAACTTGGGCCACCCTGGGCAGCTGCAGGCTACCCTAAATACCCCTCAGTCTCCCACCCCTCACTAGTTCTGTATCTGATGTTCCTTCTTCTTGGAAATTTCCCTCCCATCCTGCCCACTTTGGCAGCCTAGCCAACTCCTATTCATCCCTCAAGACCCGTTAGGCTGTCACCTTGTCTACGATGCCCACTTGTAGATGCTTAGATTGTGCCGCACACTGTGTTCTGCACCTGTCCGTGCATCAGCCTCTGATGGCCCTCAGGATGCCAGGTTTTACCCGTATTTGTGCACCCCACAGCTCAGAGAGTGCCTGACCCCAACCTGTGCTCCATGGGTCCATGATGGGCTGAATCTGCTCTTTCATTCCTTGCCATGTGCTCTGCTCGTCCCCAGGCTGGCATGTGCTAACCCGTGTCACTGCATGATGTGGGCGCTGACATGCAGCGTCTGAGAATTCCAGCACCAGAAGCCTCCTAAGGATGGTCTGGCCCAGGCTTTCCATTTCACAGGTGAGGAAACCAAGGCCGAGAGAGGGAGAGATCCGTGTGGGGCCCAGGCAGGGCGGCCTGGCTCTCCCAGGGGCTCCGTGTTCTGCATGGCATCCCTGTCCACACCCCAGGGCAGCGCAGCCGTCGCATACTGCTGACAGGTTCAACACCCCACCCCGCCGCCCTGGCTCTCCGGGTGCCCTGGACCCATCTCACCCCCCCACCCTCCTCACACGTCCGTTGCCACAACGGGACCCTGCAAACCGTGCCCCAGGGAGCTGCTGCCTCTCTGGCACAGTGCAACCATGGCCAGTGCAGGAGGGCGGCACTGCCACCCAGCCGGTGACTTTGGGTATGTTGTACTTCCTTGGGCAGCCCCAGTTTTCTCTTTTGAAAATTGGAGGTGACATACAGAAACCACCTCAAGTGGTTGTCACTGATGCAATGAAATAATGTGCTTGAAAGAGACCCTGACACAGAGCCAGTGTACTGCCATCGTCATTGTGATACGAGGAAGACGGTGATGATAGTGATGGCGATGATGGTGGTGGTGGTGGTGGTGGTGATGGTGATGATGGTGGTGGTGATGATGGTGATGATGATGGTGAGGATGATGACAGTGATGATGCTGATGATGATGATCATGGTGATGGTGGTGATGGTGATAGTGATGATGGCGATGGTGGTGGTGATGATGGTGATGGTGATGATGGCGATGGTGGTGGTGATGATGGTGGTGGCGATGATGGTGGTGGTGGTGGTGGTGATGATGATAGTGGCAATGGTGGTGGTGATGATGGTGAGGATGATGATGGTGAGGATGATGACGGTGATGATGCTGATGGTGATGATCACGGTGATGGTGGTGATGTTGATGGTGGTGATGGTGATGATGATGGTGATGATGTTGATGGTGGTGATGGTGGTGATGATGGTGATGATGGTGATGGTGGTGATGATGGTGATGATGGTGATGATGGTGATGATGGTGATGGTGATGGTGATGATGGTAATGGTTATGATGGTGGTGATGGTGGTGATGATGATGGTGATGATGGTGGTGATGGTGATGATGGTGGTGATGATGATGATGGTAATGATGGTGATGGTGGTGATGGTGATGATGGTAATGGTTATGATGGTGATGATGGTGGTGATGATGATGGTGATGATGGGAATGATGGTGATGGTGATGATGGTGATGATGGGGATGATGGTGGCGGTGATGATGGTAATGATGGTGATGATGGTGATGGGGATGATGGTGATGGTGGTGATGATGGTAATGAAGATGATTATGTCTCAGAGCTGTACACCACACACCCAAATCAAGTGCAGCAAATGTGCGGATGTCGTCAAGAACAGGAGCAGAGCTGGGGTGTGGGCTCTGGGCAGCTGGCTGGGCCCCCTCAGTAGTCACAAAACTGAGGAAGAGCTGGAACCAGAAGAGCCAAAGCCCCGAACCAAGCCTGCTCTGAGCATGAGCATGAACGCATTTCCCCCGTAGCCTGACTGTCCAGCTCGGATCTAGAAGAGTTAGATTTAAGCTCTGCCTCTGCAAAGCGTGACTGGAGCGTGGGAGCAAATCCCCGCACCTCTCAGAACTTTGCTTTCCTCGTCGGCCCCGCGAGGGCTGTCAGACCTGCCTGGCTTCTGTCATGAGGTTCCCACGAGGATCCCACCCCACAGTTAGTGGCTTAACCGGTAACACCGACTATCTGTCACGATTCAGCAGTGCCTGACCGGGGCTGGCGCTTCTCATGACTGACTTGCGGTCAGCGGGGGCGGGCGCCAGGCCACAGCCACCGTCCCGCAGGGTGAGCCCGGCTGTTCGCACGGTGGGGGTTGCGGGGTCCCGCGCACAGCAAGAGCCCAACCCCCCCGAGCAGTGCTCTTTGAGCTTTTTCTCCTCGTCTCACGTCTGCTGTCGCCCCCCTGCCAAAGCCAAGTTCAGGGGGTGGAGAGAAAGACTCCGCTCTCGAGGGAAGGAGCCAGGAGCCACCTTGCGCAGGGACCCGGGCACAGGGCTGAGAGGAACTTGAGGGGCTTTCCCAGTGGCCCCGACGCCGTGCAGTGCGCAGCTGCCTCTGGGGTCGGGTCTGGGTCACAGGCGGGGTGGCTGCGACCCACCGAGGCCCCGGGCAGGTTGTTCTGCTGTCGCTGAGCCTCGGTTTGCTGCCCTGTGGGGAGGAGGAGGGTTGTGGCAGGGTTGGGTGAGGAAGAGCGTTGCCCAGTGCCCGGCACGCAGCCAGAGCCGTGCGGATGCTTGTAACCGTTATAGTTATTAATTGTTGTTCTTCTACGCAGAGCAAAGAATGTGCTTTTCTTAAAAGTAGAAAGAGATCGTGATGTCTTCAAATGGACAGAGCAGCATTTTGGCTGACTCTAGAGCAGATGGTTCTAGAACAGTCGGAACTCCCAGGCCACGTGCTGTTCTCTGTGCACGTGCCAGTGTGGTGTCCTCAAAGAAGCGTCCCTCGTCCCAGCCTGTCTCCGGGGGCCGGCGGAAGAGCCTGCGGCTGGGCCCTGAGTGAGGGGGGTGCTGGCCGGGGCTGCTGGGAGGCTCTGGGCGTCCACGAGCACAGAGACCCTCTGTCGTGGGGGCCTCCCGTGGCCGGACATAGCGGGCATTGTCCTGAGCTGGCTCCAGCCCCAGGCAGGGACATTTTTTTTTTAAGCCAGGGACTGAGTATTTCACCATGTGCAGACACTCATGACCAGAGTGGCCACAGGAGCCGTTCGTGGGAGCCGAGGAGGCCCGGGGAGGACGGTGCGGGCACTCTGCTCCCAGCTGGCCGAGCCACGCCCGGGGGGCATCAGGAGGGGGTGCAGCCCGTGCCGTGGGCTGTGGGAGTTGGGTTTGGAGAGGAAAAGCTCCCCTGGGCCTGTGGTCGGGGGCGGAGCTGCACTGCCTCAAATCTCTGCCCCGGGGTTGCTTGCTTAGCCGTGCGACCCCGGGGGCCCCCTCACCCCCAGGAACGATGGAACATGCAGACAGGACATTGGGACAGTGTCACAGCATGTCCCAGGAGGCCAACTGCCCCTGACCTGGGCAACCGTGGCAAGATCCTTTGTTCCCTGGGACCTCAGTTTGGTCCTCGAGCGACCATCCTTCCACACGGGGCAGTCTGAGGACACGCGGCTGAGCAGGAAGCTGCTCTGCAGACGCTGGCCGGGCACAGGTGCTATGGCACAGCCGACATCGGGCAGAGCTGTCCCTGTCCTCGGGCTGACCTCTCTCCTCTCCCAGAGAAAGGTGGAGACTGAGGCTTGGCCCCCAAGGTCCTGAGCCCGGGGGCCCCTCCGAGCTGGGCTCTCAGGGCTCCTCTCCGAGTCCTCTGTGGACCTGGCGGAGCTGGCCCGGCAGCTCTGGCTCCCGAATTTGTCCAGGGGAGGACGAGCGGCTCAGTGGGCAGCGCCCGCCATGGCACCCTCATGACGCCACGTTGGAAACACCTGCACACATGACCACGGCAGGAAACGGCTTAAACAAGTGTCTCTAACCAGAAAACACCATCAGAGTCACGCTTTTATTGATGCGGAAAATTGTTCCTGACGTGTAAGTGTCAAGAGCTGGTTCCAGGAGACGTCTGCACTAATTTTATTAAAAGGCAAAGAAGTTCACCGCGGGGACAGGTGGGCTTGGCAGTCGCGGGGTCTGCGGCGGTGTCTCTGGGCCGCAGCATCAAGGGTCATTTTGTTTTTTGTTTTTTTTTTTTTGAGACAGAGTCTCGCTTTGTTTCCCGGGCTAGAGTGAGTGCCGTGGCGTCAGCCTAGCTCACAGCAACCTCAAACTCCTGGGCTCAAGCGATCCTCCTGCCTCAGCCTCCCGAGTAGCTGGGACTACAGGCATGCGCCACCATGCCCGGCTAAATTTTTCTATGTATATTTTAGTGCGCCAGATAATTTCTTTCTATTTTTTAGTAGAGACGGGGTCTCGCTCTTGCTCAGGCTGGTCTCGAACTCCTGACCTCGAGCGATCCACGCGCCTCGGCCTCCCAGAGGGCTAGGATTGCAGGCGTGAACCACCGTGCCCGGCCTCAAGGGTCATTTTGAATTTCCCCGTCTGGGTTTTGCTGTGGTGTCCGGGCTTTGTGTAAAGAACAGGTATTATTTTTGAAGCAGGAAAACAGTACAATTAGAGCAGGAGCTTGAGCCCGCGTGGTCAAAGCCGTGGCGGGGACGTGGGTCGCCGGGAGGACGGAGCAGACGCTGTGGTTTCCGAGGGCACAGCGGCGAGAGCCGTTGTTGTGACTGCACTGCTGCCCCCGGCTCTGGGGCTGACGCTCAGCTGGTGGCTTCTCTGCCTGAGCCCTGTGCTCACCTCTCTCCGGCCCCACAAGCGCCAGCCTCGTCACCTGGGAAACAGGGCGGCGGGGACAGCATTGCCCCTGGATCACCAAGAGATGTCCACACGCTCAGGGACGGCTACGTGCACCTGACTGTGACATCAGCATCCTGCCTCAAGTTGAGGGAGCTGGGCTCAGAGAGGTGAAGGGACCTGCCCAAAGTCACCACAGCCATGGGCTGTGGGCCAACGTTATACCTTGTCATGTCCAACTTCAATTCCCATGTTGGCCCCACATGGCTTGGGTGTCCCTGCCATGGAGACGTGGGGACAGGAGGCCACACAGACCCTGCCCCACTGGGCTGCATCCATCCTACGAGCCTAGTATGCTGAGGTGCCCCGGGAAGAGGTAGAGTGGCTTCAGTCCCAGGTCATTTGCATGCAGTGTCCCAAGGACCGTGACGCCCATGGGGGCAGGGAGAGGGCCTGTGCCAGGCATCCTGCTAGGTGGGGCACAGGGCTGCCTGGAGGGTCTGCAGGGCCCCTCACCCCAGAGCAGGACCATCCCCACCCTCCCCAGAGGAGGGGACCGTGGCAGCGTCGGGTCCTGCTGCTCGGACCTTTGGGGAGGAGAGCGAGGACACTCTCCGGGGACACTCTCCGGGGACACTCTCTCCTGTGGCTGGTCCCAGCCGCCGAGGGAGCTCCATCCCCAGAGCAGGACAGCCCAGATGGCATCAGGAACGCTGCAGAGGACAGACAGAGCCTGTCCCCTCTCCAGGGGCCCACCGGCCCCAGGAGGACCCTCTGCACACTCTCCCGCCCTCGGGGTCTCTCCCCCTCCTCGTGACCCTCCCCTTGGCCCATCAAGGCTGAGGCTCGGTCATCTGTCCGGAGAGCCACAGCCGCTTCCCAGGCAGGGGTGAGGCCCGAAGTCGGATGAGGGGAGCAGGCTTGTTTGTGTTTGATATAAACGCTAGATTGTTCTCTGCCCTCACCAGCTATTATGCAGAGGCAAGTCCTAGAATAATATTGAATTTCCTCGCTCATAATTTGGAGGGAGGACACTCATCTGGAATTAAGCTGGGACGGGGAATGCTTTCATCTGTGGGCACCGGGGACTTACGTGCCGACTCCCGCATGGCGGATAAGAATGCAGGTCTGTGTTTGCCACGGAGCCGGTGCGGACGCTGGCCCAGGTCACCACGCTCGCAGCGTGGAGGGCTGCTTTGGGAGAGGGATGTTTTTGTTTTTTGATAAATATATCTCTTGGAACATTGGTCTCCTCATTGTTCAGAATTCCAGATGGGGCTCGGATCCCAGAGACCGGCTGATACCTGGCTGCGGGTCAGGCTCACGCAGGCGCCCCGGGAGGTGGCGGTGCCTGGCACGTAGTGGGTGGTCACTGCACACTTTGGGTGGACTCCAGCACAAAGGACACTCACACAACAACCTTCTTTTTGTGGTCGTGGGTCGCTTTGCTTTGCTTTCTAAATGCTGCTTTAGTTTATCATGGCGCCGGGATGCACGCTTCCTTCCGAAGTCATCAAAGCCTCCTCTGTGCCTGCCGCAGCGCGTGCTCTGGTGCACGGGGGGAGGGGACAGGGGTCCCATTCTTCATGGGTGTCCCGGTCGAGAGAAAGCAAGGCCCCAGGGGCAGCCAGACCGCATACGAGTCCCAGATCCATCACCTACCAGTTCTGGGACTTTGGGCTCAACCTCTCACGTGCCTTGATTTCCTCATCTGTAAAATGGGCTTGGAACACTCACCTTGAAGGACTGCTGTGAGGATTGAGATGAAATAGCACAGGGCCCAGCACCCGCCTCAGTCCATAATGCCACTGCTGTTAAAGCGAAGACCATGGTGCCGTTGGAGCTTACTATGCTAATTTCTTTCATTTACTCAAAAAACATTTGCTGAGCACCCAGATGAGTCAGGCTCTATGACAGGCACTAAGGGGACACAAAGAGGGAGAAGACACAGATCTTGTTCTCAAGTGAAATGAGGTGATGACAGTGAAGAAGATGATGGTGGTGGTGATGGTGATGGTGAGGATGATGCTGGTGGTGATGATGATGGTGATGGTGAGGATGATGATGATGGTGATGGTGATGGTGATGGTGGTGAGGATGCTGATGGTGAGATGATGGTGATGGTGAGATGATGATGGTGATGATGATGGTGATGGTGAGGATGATGCTGGTGGTGATGATGATGGTGATGGTGAGGATGATGATGATGGTGATGTTGGTGATGGTGATGGTGGTGATGATGGTGATGGTGAGATGATGATGGTGGTGGTGATGGTGAAGATGCTGGTGATGATGGCAGCATCAATGATGGTGATGACAGAGATCACGCTAATGTAGTCACTGCTCATGGTGATGATGATGGCGATGGTGAGGATGATGATGGTGGTGATGATGATGGTGATGGTGATGATGATGATGATGGTGATGTTGGTGATGATGGTGATGGTGAGATGATGATGGTGATGGTGGTGATGGTGAAGATGATTGTAATGATGGTGATGGTGAGGATGATGCTGGTGGTGATGATGATGGTGATGGTGAGGATGATGATGATGGTGATGTTGGTGAGCTCGCATTTATCAGCACTTACTGTATACGAGGGCTTGTACTAAGTTTATTATCTGTATTATCTTATTGAATTATAATGCGTAGCAGACTTTGAGATATTCTGCAGAGGGCGTCATCACCATGTCCACGTGGCAATTTGGGAAGAAGTTAGAGGAGGCGTTAGTGAGGAAGGGGCACTTGATCTGGGTGGGATTTGAACTTGCAGGGATAGGACTCAAGGACATTTCAGGGTGAGGAGGCCCCAAGGGCGTGGGCGCACACCTACGCCATGTGTCCACACAGGACGGCCCCCGCTGAGCGTGGCCGGGCTGAGCAAAGGGCTGGGCAATACGTCTGCAGAAGGGGGAGGGGCTGAGAGGGAGGTCCTTGGCCGGGAGGTGGCCGGGTGACACTCAAGCAGGGAGTTGACACAGGAGGCTGGGTTGTCTGTGGCGGCTGGTGGCACAGTGCACGTGTGTTGTCCAGACTCCTTGTGTCTTCCCTGAGGCTGGCACTAAGAAATGTGAAACCGGATGTACCAGACAGGGAGGAACACGCACAGAGAATCAGGGAAGCCGGAGTCGGAAACGACCCCTGTCCAGCTCAGGTGAGTCGCCCCTTCAGGGGTGGGGCCAGCAGAGGGCCTGTCCTGGGGAAGGGGTGCCAATGGCTTTATGGGGAGTCACAGGGCCACACACTTTCATATCTCTAAGCCTTTGCCTGAGCTGTGCCCTCCGCCCGACAGATGTGCCTTCCCCCAACCTGTCTATCTGGAAAACCCCAGCTCACCCCTTAAGGCTTAGCTCAATGTCACCACCCCTCCAGGGAGCCCTGTCTCTGTCCCCAGGCAGGGCTGGGCACAGCCCCTTGGTGTGGTGTGTGGATCCCTCTCCCTGGGTCCTAGAACTCATCGCATCGTTGGGGCTGATTCAATCCCTGAGGCTCCTCGTGAGACGGGGTAGGAGGGTCAGGGTCAGCGGGATGGACAGTGTGGAGCTGCTGTCCCCAAGGACACAGGAGGGGCTGGGAACAGGAGCACTGGGCGGCTCTGGGAGCTGGAAGGCGGGAGACGGGTTTGCCCCTGGAGCCCGCAGGAGCCAGCCCTGCTGACAGCCCGACGCGAGCCCAGCGCGACTCTGAACGCCAGAACTGTAAGATAATAAACGTGTGTTGTTTTAAGCCGCTGAGTTTGTGGTCGTTTTTTACAGGAGCAACAGGAAGCTCACACACCAGGTGGGTGGCGTTGCTAATAAATAACATCGTCTGAGCCCCAACCCCGTGCCAGCTGCTGGTGCTCGCACGTTTACTGTGCAACCTACACGAGACCACCGCGGTGGGGCCTGTCCCCACCCTGCCGACAGGACACCGGGGGATTGGTGAGGCCATGACAGTTGCCCACGGTGATGCCATGGAGACAGGGCACGCAGGAGCTGGGACTTGAAGCCAGCAACCTGACCCGTCTCTGTCTGGGGGTTTGTGTGGCGGCACCTCCTCTGCCCCGATGAGTAGATGGGACCCTCGGACCCCTCACGTGCCCTGACCACGGCTGTAATTGCCAAGGGCTTCGAGGCTGCTGAGGACACCCACCACCACGCTCCATGCGGAGGCCACACCAGCCCCGTGGAGCTGACCGCTCCTGGGCAGGACACTCTGGCGGTGAGTGGCAGAAACCCTGACCCACCTGGACCACAGTGAGAGCAGGCACCATTTGACTCACAGAGCTGGGAAGTCCAGGGGCGGCAAGGCCTGCCAGCGGTCCCAGAGCTCCTTCCCCAGAGACCCTGCCCTGGCAGCAAGAAGGCGGCCACCACGGCGTTGGCCTCATGCCATCCAGGTTCTGGCCACTGTCCCCTTCTGACAGCCCCAAAGGACATGGTCACTGGCTCTGAATGTGTCCCATGCCAACACAATGTGATTTGCTGCTCGGGTTGGATGGGCTGAGCCCTAAGCCCACCCTAGGAGCCATGGGTGGGGCCAACACTGGCCCATCCCGAGAAGACAAACAGAGCAGCACAAGCCAGAAAGAAGGGAGGCCAAGGTCAGGATCTAAGAATGTGACAAACACCTGGTGTGTGGCGGGCATGGCCTCCACCCTGCAGGTGGGCACGGGGAGGCCCGGAGTCTGCCTGAGTTGCTCAGCAGATATTTAGCAGGGCTGGGACTTGACTTGGGGATCCCAAAACTATGCCATTTCACTTTCCCCACGTGCAACTGGAAAATGAAATTTAAAAACTGATACCTTTTAAAATCACATCGTAAAACATCAACTATCCAGGAATAAACTCATGAAAGACATGCAAGACTTTTATAGAGAAAACTGCATGACATCACTGAGAGAAATTACTAATGAATAAGACCCAGATAAATGTAGGAATATGCCACGTTCACGGACCGGAAGACTCCAGGGTAAAGACGTGAATTCTTCCCAGACTGACCTATGGATCAAATGCAATCATGATCCAAATCCCAGCTGATGTCTTTGGAATAAAAAAGCTAATCCTAGAATTTATGTAGAAATGCGAAGGAACAAGAGTAGCCAGAAAAAATAAAAAAAGAACAAAGTTGGAATCTTCCACCACAGGAGATCCTGACTTCTTGTGAGGTTAAAGTAACGGAGACAGTGAGATTAGCACAAGAATAGAAAAATAGACCAAAGTCACATGATTTAGCATTCAGAAATAGATACACACATACTCAGTCACCTGGTTCATGACAAAGGTGCCACGGAATTATTATAGGGAAATGACAGTGTTTCCAGCAAATGGTGCTGGGTCAGTTGCATGCTGAATTTGATCCCGACCTCACACCATACAACCAACCAACTCCAGCCCAAGCTTAGCCTGGAGGTAAAATAAAGCTTCCAGAAGGTTCTATACAAAAATGTCTTTGTGGCTTTGGAATAGGCAATGGTTTCTTAAACAGGACACAAAAGTACCAGTTATGAAGGAAAAGACTGATAAATCGAACAGCGTTAGAATTAACATCATCTGTTCACCAGCAGATGCCATTAAGAGACCGACACTCAAACCGCAGGTTCTGCTTCCAGTAACGGCCAAGTGGCCCTTCCAGACCAGTCCTCTGCAGGTGATAACTACAAACCGTAGACACAGTATTAAAAAACAACGACCTGGGGGCACTGGAGAGGGCACAAAGGCAGGCCGCATTGGAGGGGCCGCACGCAGACACGCAGGGAAGAAAGGAAGAGTGTCGGTTGTGTTTCCTGCTTTCACAGACCGAGAGCAGCCCCCGTCCGCCATGTGCGGTGGCTAAACCCGCGATGCAAACCCGTCGTCTTGCCAGTTGGGGAACCAGGAGACAGAGGTCAGGGCAGGGTGTGGGGCAGGAGAGACCAACGTGGGGAAATTCATGTTTGAACCCCAGCAGAGTGCCCGGCTGACTCCCCTGAATACACATGCATGGGGCAGAGTCTACACAGCCTGGACTGGAATCCGGATTCAAGCTGTCCTCCGCAACAGGGGAGAGAGTATTTTCACATTTAACTGCTTGCTGCTTCAAGGCACATCACGGAATCTAGAATCTCTCAAACGAGTCACTCACAACGTCCAGGATGCAACCCAAAATTACCTGACAGGTGAGGAAACAGGAAAACCTGACGCTTTCTCAAGAGCGAGGACAACCGCGGACGCCAAGCGTGACGTGAGCGGCTGGAATCGGCAGATGGGGGTTCTCGAGCCGCCCTTTTCCGAGGCCCGAGAATGTGAAGGGATTCGTGCCTGTGATAAATACAGAGATCGGACACCCAGGTGGGAAAAGAGAACCTAGAGGAAGGAAAGAAATGGAAGCTCTAGAACCAAAACATAGATTATCTGAAATAAAAGATCTGCCAGAGGATCTCTGCAGCAGAACGGAGATGACAGAGGAAAACATTGCGGAACTGGAGCAAAATCCATAACAGCGGTTTAACCCGAAAGCAGAGAGATAAAGATTGAAATTAGAACGAGCAAACGCTTGGAGATCTATAGGACAAATCCAAAGGTCCCCGACGCGTGTCACTGGGTTCTCAGAGGAGAGCATGTGAGAAGGAACCAGAAAAATACTGTGGACGAACCGCGGTTGAAATCTCCCCCAATCTGGTGAAGATAAGTTTAAGACGTGAGAAAGTCACCAGAGCCCGAGCGAGTGGAGCACACAGAAATGACACGTGGGTACTTGTCACTTGTCACTGGCAACTTCCGAAAACCAGAGATAAAGGGAAAATCTTAAAAGCAACCAAAGATAAATGACACCAGAAATCCAGGGTAATAATGACCCAAATTACTACTGAATTCTCGTTAAAAACAACGGAAGTCAGGAGACAGGACGTCATTAAAGTGCTGAAAGGAAAAAAAAAAAACCCAAACCCGCCCCTGTCAACTCAGGATTTTACGCCCAGCAAAAACGTCCTCCAAGAATGAAGGTGGATGAAGGTTATTTTCGGAAAGAGGCAAACTGAGAGCATTTGTCAGCAGCTGACCTGTCTTATAAGAAATATTACACTTGACAAAGTTCTCCAGGCTGAAGGGAAACGGTACCAGATGGAAATTCGAGTCTTCCAGAAGGAGCAGAGCGCGTCAGTGGTGAGCGTAGGGGAACAGGTGGCAGTGCGAGGGCGGCTCTTTCCGGATTTCCACACCCACCCGGACCCCGGGAGCCACAGCTCCATCTTTAAATGTGCACGATTCCAGTGCTGATCTTACCAGGAATTTTCGGTAGAAATTGACAAACTGATTCCAAAACTGACAGGGGAATTCAAAGGGCCAAGAATACCCAAAACAACACTGAACACTAAGAGCGAAGTTGGAGAACTCAGACCAGCGAATTTGAGGCTCAGTCTAAAGCTACAGAAGCCAGAGGGTAGGAACCGAACGACGTTCAATAAACAGATCAATGGACCAAACCGGGAGTCCAGAAACAGAGCCGCGCTTGGACGGCTGTTTGCTTTTCAGCAGAAGCGCCAGAGCGATCCGGCGGCGAAGCTTTTTGACGGTCGGTGCCGACTGGACCGGACAGGGCACACCCAGAGTTGGCTCACGGTGAGCCGCGGGCCGGAGGGCTACAGCCGTAAGGCTCGTAAAAGAAAATTTGCATGAATATCGTCACAAGGTGGGCACTGGAGAAAGCTTCCTAGGACATAAGCAGCGATGACTTATGAGAAAAATAGAAATCAGATTTCAACAAAATAAAAAACCAGCGCACGTGAAAGGGCGTCATTGAGAATTTGAATGGACAAGCCGCAGACCGGAAGACAGTATTTGAAAACGGTCTGTCTGCAGAAGGGTTGGCATCCAGCTTATACACAGGATAGAACAAAACATTTTTTCAGACGGGCACATAATTTGAACAGAGCTTCGCGAAGGAAGATGCACCAGTGGCCGGTAGGACAGCACGAGGTGACGACGTCATCAGGGAAATGTGAAATACGACCCAGTGTCTTCAGTTTCCCACCGCAGATTTATCTTTCCTGCTCTAGATGGTCATATAAATGGCATCACACGTGTGTGCCCCTCTGGGGGGGGTGGCTGGGAAGGAGCGGAGGGCACTGTCTGGGGAGGGGGTGATGTTCTGCACCTTCACTGACTCTGGTGTATTATTAATAATATATTTGTTGGAATTCGCTGAATGCCATCGAACGGCACACTTAAGATTTGTGAATTTCACTATATGTAAAGTTTACCTCAAAAGAAAATCAAGAACCAATATATAAATATTGATCTCTAAGTTAATGCCGTACACGCTGAAGTTTTTTGAGCATGTGTGCTAATGTGTGCAACTTATTTCGAAATGCATCCAGAAATAAATAAGATGGGCTGGTGGGTCGGTAGGTTGGCAGAGATAGGACAAAGCCAGTAAATTCAGTTAATTCTAGAATCCAGGCGGGGGGTATACGGGCGATTGCTGCAGGATTCTTTTGAGCATTCTACATAGTCGAACGTTTTCATAATCAGTGCTGGAAATAAAAAAAAAAGAGAAGAAACCACGCAAACCACAGAGTTAGAGAATATGTTTGCAATGCTTTTTCCCAACAAAGGACTGGTATCCAGTGAGTATTTTTAAATACTTCTAAAATGAAAAAGAAGAAGACATCATCTTAGACAAAAACTCGAGCAAACTCTTCACAAACGAGGGTATCCCAACGGCCAACAGTGTTTGAAACAGTTTGCAGCGTCCTCAGGCAACAGTGAGTTATAAATCGAATCACAGTGAGGTTCCTTCCCACACAGACTGGAATGACTAAAATGAAAAAACAGCAAAACAAAGCACAGAAAGCAGACAATGCCAAACGCTGGCTGGGACGCAGAGCCGCCAGGCCAGGCATTGGCAGGAGGGTGACGAGCCACAGATATCCCAAATGTCTGACGGTGTCTTCTGAGACCGAGCGTGGCACGGCCAGGGACTCGGGGATTCTAGTTCTCGGGAGGGTCCCGGTGGAAACCGGCAGGCACACGCGCACGGCTGAAGCATCGTCCGAGACAGCGCCAGCCCTGCGAGGCGGAAGGCCG
Organism: Varecia variegata; assembly: GCA_028533085.1. Lineage (NCBI taxonomy): Eukaryota > Metazoa > Chordata > Mammalia > Primates > Lemuridae > Varecia > Varecia variegata. The sequence continues at coordinate 133,925,516 of CM052442.1, read as the reverse complement.
GTCCTGGAGACGTCTGCACGTCCACCAGCGGCAGGACGGATACGGAAATGTGGCCATTCGCCCGTGGGGTGCCGCGCACCCAAGGCGGGGCTGACCCGCGAGACGTGGCGCCGGCCACAAAGGCCAGACGCAGAGGGGCCTGCGCTCCACCATCCGTGGATCTACAGCCCAGACCAGCAGCCCGGCCCGCGGTGCGGGTGGGCAGACCAGCAGCTGCCTTTGGGGGGTCCTGCCTGGAAGGATTCCCGGATGCTGGAATGTCCGGGTCACTTCGCAAAAATCCGTGCTGGGCGGCTCTGCACATGAACGATGCTCCCATACAGGAAACACGCCCAGCCCACGGCGTCCTCACTATGCCGGGCTCTGCCCGGACGGCCCCCCGGAGACCGGGTGTGGGGCCAGCGGGTCAGAGGTCCGAGCCCCTGGGCACTGGGCGTCCACACCAACTCTGTTTGCTTAGGTGGCTCCTCACAAGGCCACCTCTGTCCTCCCTGGGCCTGACGGGGACTCCTGGCACACCCGCCACCGGCTCCCTCTCTGTGCCTCAGTTTCCTCCTGGGCCAAGTGAAAGTTTTGGGTCAAATGCCACCCCCGGCTTCCCCAGCGGCTGAGGAAGGAGGCTGGGAGCGAGAGGGGCCCCCACAAATCTGCCCGGCAGACCCCATGTCCTCACGGCGGCTCCCTCGGGCCTCCCTGTCTACACCTCTCGGCCTGAGTCACTCACTTAATAGCTGACACAGTTTGGGAGGCGTGAGGCAAGCTGTGCACACTTCCCACTGCAGGGGCAACAAAAGGACTAATTGAATCATGGTGTCCAGGATGCCGATGGGAAATACAGCTCCGCACCGCCTCAAAATAGACTTGGCGAGCCCCCCCGCCGGGTTGCCGCTAACACAAACCAAACCTGGGCCTTCCCGTCCCCGTCCCCGTCTTGCCTGCCCCGTGCCCTGCTGGGGCCGTCGTCACACCGTAGACGCCGGTTAGAGAGACGCCTCCGGTCGACCTTCCGCTTCCCAGCCAAGGCCACCGTGGCCCAGGCGCGGGGAGGGGCTTCCCGGAGCCGGTGGAGCTGAGTCCACCCCGCACATCCCTGGCCGTGGGCCGCCTTTTCCCAGGCTTGGGGTCAAAGCCGCAGTGTCCAGGGCGGACGTCCCTCTGCAGGTGACAGAGGCCAGTCTGAGCTGTGGGGAGGCTGGCGCCAGGCCGCAGGGACGGCTTGTCCTCCCACTGCACAGGTGGGGAAACTGAGGCCGGGAGAGGCTGCCTCAGGGCATGGCAAGCGGGAGGCTGAGGCCACGGCCCTCTCGTCACTCCAGAGGGAGCCCAGGTCTGACCCCGACGCCCCCACACTGCCTGGGGAGAGCCCCAGTCCTGCGGTTCTCCAAGTCAGAGTCCAAGATCACCCCTGCCAATTTGGGGACAGCTAGGTGGGCAGGGCCAGCTCCTTCTGGAGGCTCAAGGGGGAGAATTGTTTCTCGCCTTTTCCAAATTCCAGAGGCCGCTGCTCTCCTGGGCGTAGCCCTCCCTCCAACTGCAGAGGCGCAGCCCCGCACAGCACACCCCCTGCCCACCCCCTGCCCGTCAGCACCTCCTTCTGCCCGAGGGGGAGGTGTGTTCAGCCTCCGTGATGACGCCGGCCCTGGGCAGCCGGGTCCTCCCCCTCCCAAGACCCTGGGCCCACGCAGGCCCACACAGCCCAGGTGCCCGCAGTCCCAGGGTTGGCACGTGCCGTCTTTGGGGCTGTCACTCTGCCCACTCCGGGCAGTCTGGCACGGGTCCCGGCTGCTCTGCCTCCCAAGTTAACATATGTCCCGGCCATCTCCCGGAAGGGGAAACTGAGGCTCAGAGAGGTGAGGTGACCCACCCAGTCACCTGCTGGGGAGGGCGATAGCGGGGCTTCCTCGCCCTCCCCAAGAGCGCTCCTGGCCGAGGGGCCTTGTGTGTCCTTGAGCTGATGCTGGCCCCTTGGCGTGGACGGAGCGAGGGGTGGGGCGCCGGCAGGGACACTGGGGAGGCGGCCGGGCGGGCCGGGCTGGGCCGGGAGGGAAGCACCGGGCAGGGAGGCCCCTCTCGGCAGCTGTCGTGGGAGATCAGGTTAGAGGGGCCGCCGTGTCTTCTCCTCAACGTGGGAAGTATTTTCCTGCGAAACTGAAGCAGGTCTGTGTTTATGCCATTAGCCCCCGGGCGGGGGATGGGAAGAACACTCTGGAATACGGGGTGTGCGGGGCTGAGGCCGGCAGCCAGGGGGCGGGTGCTGCCCGAGACAGGCTGGGGCCACACACAGGGTGCGTGTGCGAGTAATGTGTGGTGTGTGTGGTGTGTTGTGTGTGTGTATAGTGTGTGCAGTGTGTGTTGTGCATGGTGCATATGTTTGTGTGTAATTTCTGTGCAGTGTGGTGTGTGCATGTGCATGTGTGTGTATAGTGTGTGCAGTGCGTGCTGTGCAGGGTGAATGTGTCAGTGCATAACGTGTGGTGTGTGTGGTGTCTGTGTGGTGTGTGTGTGGTGTGTGTGTGGTGTGTGGTGTATGTGCAGTGTGTGTGTAGTGTATGGTGTGTGTGGTGTGTGTGGTGTGTGGTGTATGTGCAGTGTGTGTGT